>CM053624.1:376821504-376861642 GCA_028646595.1 Phalanger gymnotis | reverse complement strand
GAATTGAACCAAATATATAGGAATACAACTCATTCCCCAATTGAGAAGTGGTCAAAGGATATGAACAGACAGTTTTCAGAGGAAGAAATTAAAGATATCTATAGACATATGAAAAAAATGCTCAAAATCACTACTGATTAGAGAAATGCAAATCAAAACAACTCTTAGATATCATCTCTCTCCTGTCAGATTGGCTAAAATAACAAAACAGGAAAATGATAAATGCTAGAGAGGATGTGGGAAAATGGGAACATTGTTACATTGATGGTGTCGTTGTGAACTGATCCAACCATTTTGGAGAGCAATTTGGAACTATGTCCAAAGGACTATAAAAATGTTCATACCCTTTGACCCAGCAATACCACTCCTAGGGTTGTATCCCAAAGAGATCACACAAGTCAGAAAAGGACCCATATGTACAAAAATATTTATAGTGGCTCTTTCTGTACTAGCTAAGAATTGAAAATCAAAGGGATGCCCATCAATTGGGGAATGGCTGAAGAAGTCGTGGTATATGAAGGTAATGGAATACTATTGTGCTATAAGAAATGGGGATGACACGGACTTCATAACAACCTGGAAGAACCTACACGACATAATGCTGAGTGAGCAGATCAGAGCCAGGAGAACATTACACACAACCACAGATATATGGATTCTGTGATGAGTAACCCTAACAGACTTTGCTCTTCTCAGCAACACAATACGCAGAGACAGCTCCAAGGGACTCATGATGGAGAGTGTTATCTACATCCAGAGAAGGAACTATGAAGTATGAATGCAGATCGAGGCACACTTCATGCTTGCCTTTTTCTCCCCCCCCCCTTTTTTTCTCTCTTTTGTATTTGTTGTTGGGTTGTGTTTTTGGTTTTATTTTTGGTTCTGTTTCTTCTTTCTCATGATTCATTCCATTGGTCATAATTCTTCTCCACAACTTGACTAGTGTGTAAATTAATTCAATGCCAAGTTATACCTGGAAGTTATATGGGATTCCATGCCATCTTGGGGAGGGAGGAGGGTAGGGAGGGAAGAAAATCTGGCACTCAAAATTATGTAGAATCATGTGTTGCAAACTAAAAATAAAAATTTTAAAAAAGAATATAATTAGAGAAGGCCTAGACATTTCTATTGAATCAGTCAGTCAGTCAATCAAAAGTCTAATCTAGGTGTGAGCAAATACTTAATGGATTTGGGAAGCTTAAAGTATTTTGATAAGTTGGTGGAATTAGATTTTACACAAGAAATGTATTGGTATTGGCTGAATGAATTAGGCAGATCTCTGGGTCTATGGATATCATAGCAAGTCAGAAATATTCTGGCATCAATCCAGTCTACTGGTGGTGAAGGACAACCTGCTCTCCACCACCACCACCTTGGCCGGAGAAAAACCTTGTGAATTTCAGAAGGTCAGGAAATTTGGACTTCCTACTAGTGTCTCTGGAGCAGCAGCCATGGATTATAGCAGTGAATGTACTGAGAGCTGAGAGACAGACTAAGGACAAATAGTAGAGGCAGCTTCTGGGATGCTAAGAGCACAAACTCTCTGAGCCCAGCAGAAAACTACACCTGCAGACTTCCCAGAGAGGAAAAGAGAAGACTTCCAGGATCCAGGAGCTTTGACACATGTACTCACTAAACTTGGGCACATTTTCCCAGACCCTGGCAATGATATTGTAATATGTCTCAGACTTTGGCGGGGATGGAGGAGACTTTATTTTTTACCAGCTATCCCCGCTATGCCTGCTTAGTTAATATCCCTTTCTAAAAGCGAATTCAGCCTGGCTGATAATTAAAAAGGATACACCAGATGGGGACTCATACTAGAAAATGTACATGGATGACCATATCAGAAAATACCCATACCTTCAGTTTTACTTCTAGAACCCTGAGGGGGAAAGTCATTGGCACCACTTTGGGGACTCAGCCTGCTAATCTGAGTAGCAAGTGGGGAAGCAGCTTCAGAAGGGATATTATACCACCTTATTTTGTATGTACATTTATGCATATGAGGGTAGTAAATCAGTCAATACACATTCATTAAGTGTCTACTTTGTGCCAGGCACTGTGCTGAGTGATGGAAATACAAAGAAAGGCAAAAAAAAAAAAAAATAATCCCCGCTCTCAAGAAGCTCACAGTCTACTGGGGGAAACAACATGCAAGCAACTGTGTAAAAATGAAAAAGCAGGATAAATTGGAGAAAAGCAACCTAAAGAAGGCTCTGACTTTAAAGGGAATAAGAAAAAATATGTTTTCATTTGTGGCATTGTGTCTCAGTCCCTAGTATCGTATCATGCCTGGCACACCGTAGGTAATTTATGAATGCTGGTTAGTTGGCTAATTGATTTATTTGAGGTCTAGAACGTCAAAGGAATGTGAGAGTGAGGAAGCAGAAGCCCAGGATTTCTCTTCTTTTTTCATACCTGCAGCCCTGAATGACAGCAGTATTCCCAGTGAAAGACAGGTTGATTAAACTGTGGTTGCTTCTCAGTAGCAGACAGGAGATTTTCTTTAGGTAAAATGTCTTCCACAGCCATTGTAGATAAGGAGGAATATAGTTAAAGAAGTCTCTGCCTTCCTGCCAAGAATCCAGAGCAATATGAGTTTCTTTCATCTTGGGGGTGGAGGGGAGATTCAAGGGAGCTCCTAAGGGAAAGCAATGAGAGCTAGCCAGAACATATTTATCCATTTCCTTTCAGTATTATTTTGAGGAGAGGATGCTTCCTGGGACCTGCCCCTCTGCCACCAGCTATACCCCCAAAGATGCAATTGTTTGATGCCAATAAATGGGATATCACTGTGACCCCTCTAGGAAATGGTGCTAAAGGAAAACCCAGGGACACTCTTGGAAGGTGTCTTGGGGTTCTGACTTTTCACTCCATTTATTTGGTCATCTTGGATCTCTCTACTAACCTCCTAGCCACATCCCCAACAGCCCTTCACTGCCCAATGGTGTGCGTTCTGACTGCAGTCTTCACTCCTTGCCTGAAATACTGTCTCCAAGGCTATCAGTATTGGCCCATCCAGTGGTCACCCTTGACTCTTGCTTCCTCTCCATTCTCATAACCCACCAGTAGTCAAGTCTTGTCTAGTCTCACTCTGCCGGAACCCCTTCCCTCCTCTCCAGTCATACCAGCATTGCCCAGATTGTAAATCTTGATCATATCTCCATAGAAGTATTGGGCCAGCCTCCTCATTTTCCCTACTCCCAGTCTTTCCTTCACCAATCCATCCTTCAAAAAAGCTGCTGAGATAATCTTCCTAATCTGAAATATGACGGTGGAACAACTCAGCTCCGCTCAAATCCTCTGTCTACCACCCCTTTCTTCCACTATGGTCACATGAAGAATCCTTAGCGTAAGGTCAATGACCCTCCACGCCCGCTGCCAGATCTCCATTTGCAGTCCACCAAGGCTATCCTTGAACCCAATAGCCTACTTCCTGCCTTCTGTCATTCATGTAAGCCGTCCTTCCTGCCTCAGTGCCCTTCCTACACACCTTTGTCTCCCAGACTGCCTTAGCCAAGGCTCATTCCCTCCTCTGGGTAGTTCACCCACCCTCCCTGATGCCTTTGTCTATCTGCCGGCATATGGAATACTCCTGCTGAAATGGAAGCTAGCCGAGGGTCCGGCTGATTTCGTTTTTGCTTTTGTTCTTGTGGCCGGCTAAAACGCTGTGCACAGGCACTTAGAATTTAAATGGCCAAGGTGCTCCTAGAGGGCCCAGAAAGACGAGTGGTTAGCCTGGTGAGGCAAGTGAATGAGCATTTATTAATCACCTTCAGTGAGCCAGGCACTGGGCTAAGTACTGGGAACAAACAAAAAAGGCAAAATTAGTCTCTGCCCTCAAGGATATAGCCACACACAAGGTACACACACATAGCCACACACACACACACACGCACACACACACACACACACACACCAATCCCAACTTTGCAAACCGCTTCAAACCCAGGTCTAGGCCTCATTCTCAGGGGAAGAGCAGGGAGGGGAAGGATCAGGTTTGCCTCCTCTGGGGCATCTTCTCCAGGGCCCAGCCCAGTCTCGGGGGCAATGGCTCCAGGGATGGCACCCTGTCTCATCCTCCTCAAGCCTGGAGCCCCAAGCGGAGAATTCTGAGGAGCGGTGGCCAGCAGCAGGCAGACGGTATTTCTACTCTTCAATCAGAACAGACTTTCCTGAAGGGCAGGGTGTATCAGAATCAACACTTCCATTTTACAGATGAGAAAACTGAGGCACTGAGCAGTGAAGTGACACATCCTACAGGAACCACGGAAGCAGATTTGAATCCAGCTCTCCTGACCCTGAGGCCACTTCCCCATCCACCACTCCATGATGGGGATGGATGGAATTGTCCCATAGGTCTGAAGGCCATCAGAGGTATGATGGGAGTTTCCCAGAGCCAGAAAGAGGCCGGGCCTCAAGGGGACTATTGGGTGTGCTCAATTGGATTAATTAATGTGAATGACTTTTTAGAGACATATCAGTAAATCACAAATGTGGTCAAGTCAACAAGCCTTTATTAAGCACCTACTACGTGCCAGGTACAGTCCTAAGTGCTAGGCTAGGGAAGAGAACACTGGCTGAGGGCCAAGGGAGTATTCTGTAATTGGGTCCAAATCTGACTCCCATACTCATAGTCACAGGACGGCTTCAGCTAGGGAAGATTCGGTTCCTCCTCGGCGGAAAGGGGGATGCACCGCAGCAATGCCTGCGGTTATTAGGAACCAGCTGCGCATCTCCACGTGGGTCTGATGCTGGGCTGTTCCAGGGGCCTTAGGCTAAGAATGACAACACCATAAACTCTTCCCTTGAAATTTCCCTGGGGCAGAACATTAAGTATTTAGCAACACTGCAGTAGCCCAGGAGAAATGTCACACTTTCAAAACAAACTTTGATTAGAAATTGGGAAGAAAGGTGAGAGCCCGCTGGGCTCCTCCCCGGAGACTAGAAGAGCCCTTGTTTCTAAAACAATCACTTTCTCCTCTCCCCTCCCCCGGCCCTCTCTCAGGCCCTCAGGTGCTTCCTCCTTCAGGAAGCCCTCCGCCTCCACAAATAACCTCACAGTGACTTCCTTGTGCCCAGGTCACACCCAACCCTCCCCCGGTAGAGCGTCAGCTCCTTGAAGGCAGGGACCTAGCATCGCGCGGGGACTTCTGTGCTTGGGGAACCCATCATTGGAAAGTATTTGTTAAAGCCATTCATTCGTTAGTTTTAAATAATTAGTGACGTAATTGATAATAAGATACGGATTGCAAAGCGCCTAGCACAGTGCCGGCCCCTATACAAATGTTGTTATTTATGATTTTTAATGATTTGAGAAGCAAGAAATGTGAGAGATTCAGAGAAACGTGGGAAGATCTGAACTGACATAGAACAGAGAAAAGAAAACCTAGAGGACAAAACACACCATTGAGACAAGAACATCTCTTTAAAAAACAAACCTCTTAAAATAAGCAGAATTCAAAATGATTGTAAAAAAAATAAATAACCTTGGCCCCAGACATAGGAGGATGAAATTCACTTTCCTTTCTCAGTGCAGAGGTGGGGGGCTACAGGAACAGAATGTTGCATACAGCCTCATGCAATTAGTCTGTCGGTTTTGACCAACTGACTTTATTTGTTCAAAGTGGGGGGCAGTGTAATATTTAGAAATGATTGGTTAAGGGGGAGAAAGGGGGAGGAAACAAGCATCTATTAAGCACCTACTGTGTGCCGGGCACTGTGCTAAGCACTTTACAATTATTATCTCATCTGATCCTCCAAACAGCTCTGGGAGGTAGGTGCTAATAGGTTCCCCATGTTACAGATAAGGACACTGAGGCAGAGGATCTTGTTCAGGGTCACGCAGTGAGTAAATGCCTGAGACTAGATTTGAACTCGGGTCTTCCCGACTCCAGGCCCAGCATTCTCTTCACTACGTCATCTAGCAGCCTCTAAACTAAACAGGAGGCATCGGTTAAACACCTTTTTCCAAATTAACGACTAGCTCAGTTATAATGGGGGTCTGAGAGCAGAACGATAGTCCAGAAATTCTAACAATCGTGCCACCCAAGGTCCTGAGCGTGATTTTTAAATAGGAGGAGAGTTGGGGGCCACCAGCTGCCGAAGGAGGAGCGGAGGGATGCGTCCCTAGGTCCCTGACGTGGAAGGAGCTGGTGGCCCTGGGCCTCCATCGAGCAGCAACCAGGGCTTCCGCTGGAAGTCAGAACTCGGCGGGGGACAGAGCTGCGGCTGGGACTACAGGAGAGGTCGAGGTGGGCCCTCTGGCTTCTGGGGGCGCCCTGGGGCGAAGCCGCCAGCCGTCCTCACCTCCTCCAAACCTGAGGCAAGCTCCCCCAAAAGTCCATTCTCTCCTCAGCTCCTCCTCCAAAAGCTTCTTCAGTAACAGGCCCTGGAAATACACTTTGCTAGTTTATTTTACCTAAATGTTTCTTGTATCCCGACCTTGCTTCACACGGAGAGGTCAGGGGGCGGCTGAAGATCCCCCAAATCTTCATTACGGCGGAAAGCCAAGCCCCGGCTGGGGGCTGTGAACCATTGGGAACGCTCTGTTCCCTTTTCATCTAATAGAACTAAAGCTGCAGGGAACGGGTCCTGTGGACCCGGACCTCAGACGTCAACATACGGTCCCTGGGCCACAAAGCAAGCTGGCCACTCTGACGGGATGTGGCTCCCCAGAAAAAGAGGGTGAAGAGAAGGCAGGGGCCAAACTAGACCCCAGGCACACTCCTGCGGCGTGAAGCGCATCGGCAAGGCCAGGAAAGGATTCGGCTCCCTCCATTCACAGCAAGGAGGAGGTAACCAGAGGAGGGAGGGATCCTATGCACGGTAAGGACACAAGACGGTGTCGCAGAATGAAAGAGCATTTATGAAGCACCTACTGTGTGCCAGGCTCTAGGACTATACGTATAAAGAAGTAGAGCCCTATTAGAAAGGGACCTATATCTTGTAGGGGAAGACAGCACATGTAAGGAGTGGTGGCCAAGAAAGGAGAGATATAAAGTAGGGAGGGGGGCAGCATCTCAGAAAGCCTATGGTAAGATGGCCTGGGTGAATGGAAGGCCATTGCTGGAAGGGAAGGCAATAAGCATTTATTAAGCACCTACTGTGTGCCAGGCACTTTGCAAACATTATCTTCCTTGATCCTCACAACCCTGGGAGGGAGATGCTGTTATTATCCCATTTTACAGATGGGGGACCTGAGGCTGGCAATGATTGTGGGATTTTCCCGAGGTCCCACAGCCTGTAAATATCTGAGGCTGCCTTTGAACTCCTGGCTTCCTGACTCTTGGTCTGGGGCTCTATGGTGCTCACTAGCTGCCTAAGGGACATGCAAATACAAAACATAGTCTGGTGTCTGGGGCCAGCCCCTGGATAGAGTGGGCTAAGATGGCAGCTAGTTGGCAGTGACTCAGGCACCATTCTACTGGGTTGGAGCTCCAAAAGTAAGGGGATTGACTCCCTCAGCGACTGTGGATAGGGATTCTGGGTCTGGTGGATGAAAGGAGAAGGAGAAGGGGGAGGGAGTGGCAAAGATGCATACTTACATCTCTGCAGACTTATGCCAGAAGCCCCATAGTCCACCAAAGTCTCCCTCTAATCCTTCCTTCATGGAGGCCCCAATGGTGGAGCTCAAGCATCTGAAAGTCATTCATTCATTCATTATCAATCTCAGACTGACAAACTGGAAAGATACAAGTGTGGGTCTGTGACCCACTGGCTTCCAAAGAGCTTGGGAGGGAAGAGGCCGGCCTATAATTCCCAGGCTCTACAGAGTGCATGCATGATGATGTTGTCCACTGCCACACGGTGGTCCTCCATGGATGAGGTTTGTGGAGTATGGAGAGTATTTTCAGCTCTGCGTCTGAAGCTTTTTTCTTTTGTTTGAAGGCTTCAGGCACACAAATTTCAAATGCATTTATTAGACTCTGGAAAATGCTGGTCTGTCTCCCAATGGTGGTGGGGGCCCTGTGGTCCCCAGCTCCCCTTCAGAGGGGGAGGGAAAGGGCTCTACTTGTGTTGGAGATCAGAGGTAAGAAGCAGTCCGGGAGAAGCCAAAACAAGGCCAGGCTTTGCCCCAGACAATACTGAATGTACAAAGTGCCCCATTTCCCTGTAGACATGGGGATAGTGGCTGTGGGGGCTACAGGGAGTGAGAAGGGGGGCAGGACCCCGAGAATTTGCCCCACTTTCATCCTTCACTCATAACCCTGGTAGGGAGAAACCACAGCTAGGCAGCAGTTCTTCTGCCAGAGCTATGCAGACCCCACCCCGGGGAGGCCACTCGACGGAGCCAAAGCCAGAGGAGAGCCTGGGATCGAGAGAAAGGGGGACCCTCAACGTGGGCCTAGTGAAACGGCTCTAGAGGAGGTGATCTGGGCATCTCAGCACAGGCAAGGCTGCACTAAGACCCTCCAGGGCTTTATCTCAAGGGAGAACCTCTGATGAGCTCTAAATCTGCATTGGGAATATTCAGATTCCTATTAGACAGGAATCTGGGAAGGCACCAGGAGGAAAAGTAAGGGGTATTTGTCTCTTCTCCAAGGAGGTCGCCTCTTCTCACTTGGATAGACCAAGCCAAGGGCGCCACCTGGTGGCCATTACACATACAGCACCCTAAGTACTTAATCAGCTCCCCAGTCATAAAATGGTGACCCTGCATTTTAGTCTGAGCATTTTGACATCAAGAAAATGTAAGCTCCTTCTAGGATGAATTGTTTCATTCTTCATCCTCATGTCCCAAGAGCCTAGGACAGGGAGAGGTGCACAGTAAGTTCTTAATAAGTGCTCGTGAAGGGTGGATAGACAGATGGATCATCCCTACCCAAATGAAAACTGCCCATGATTTCATTCCAAGGCAAGTAGAAGGAAAATAGGCTGGTTTTGAATTTGGCTGGTAAAGCGTGGTTTCTGTTCTTGGATTTGTCAGCACAGACCCAGTCTGAGGGCAGGGCACCCCAAAGCCCAGCCCATTCCGTAACATTATTTCCCTCTGAAAGCCTTGCATTTCAGACTGAATAATTGCAGTGGCTCTACAACTCAAGCTGTTGGCATGAGCAGAGCTGAAGAATGGAGGGGCAGATGTCAGGAGGAGGCAAGCTGGGAAGCTGTGGAGACACCAGGAGGTGATCAACCTGATGCATTAGTAGGAGATGGAAATCAAATGTTGACAAAAGAAAGAGATTTGGAAAAGCTCAAGTAGGGGAAAAGAAATGGAGCCAACAAAAGGCTGGAGAGGAGGCAGGGGGAACCAGGCAATGGATTAACTGGTTAATCATTCAGAAGCATCTATTAGCCCCATTAACCTCCCAGAGCATGAGGAAGAGAGACAGGCGCCAGCCTGCTCGAGTGCAAGAGACCAGGAAATACCAGTTCCTGGCAATAGAAAATAGGGAGGATCAAGAGTGAAGTTGACACCCCCCAGAGCATCACAGCTGACAAGGGACCCCAGACATCAGCTCCAAGGAGTGGCCAAATATTAGCTTCAAGGGTATCCCAGACATCAACTCCAAGGGTACCCCAGACACCAGCTCGAAGGTAGATTTAGACATTGACTCCAAGGAGACCCCAAATATCAGCTCCAAGATAGCCTTAGACATCAACTCCAAGGATTGGCCAAACATCAGCTTCAAGGTATCTTTAGACATTGGCTCCAAGGGGACCCCAAATATTACCTTCATGGAGATCCCAGACTTAACTTCTTGGGTTTTACAGAAAATTGAGTTGGGGCTGGTGTTGGAGGCTGCAAAGTTCATATAAGGAAATATTATAGGAGTGATGCTATCTAGGGGCCTTTTCTGTGGGATTTCAAATGAATTCTATCTGCAAGCAGAAGGGCAAATAGGCAAGTTGGTATTTTTATAGTAAACATATACTCTCCTTCTAGAAACTCGATGTTCCCTGGGAGAGCTTCTCTCATGGCCCATCCTTCTGGGGTTCATTCTTCTTTCCTTCTGTCTCCTCTCAGCTCACTGCTTCAGCCATAATCTCTCATCATTGGCCAATCCCAGCAGCTCACCATGTTGGTGTCAGAATGAGGGTGGGCATCCTTTAGCCCTGCTGTAGCTCACAATTTCCCAGCTTAAGTGACTCACCAGCCTCAACCTCCCCAGAGTGGGGATGACAGGCAGGCATCACCACGTTTGGCCACTTAATGAGTCTCAATCTTGTGCAGCCCTTGGCTGCCTGTTTCCTCCTCTGTAAAATGTTTACAATACCAGCACGTTCCTTTCAGGGTTGTGGTAAGGATCAAATCAGATATTCTCTGTAAAAGCTTTGTCCGAGCATCAGATTCTGTGTAAAAGCTCTCATAACTAATGTCATTTTTATCACTATTAGCTCTTCTAGCCAGCACCTCGCCAGGGACAGAGATTAGTGCTGTCTGTGGCGCCATTTTGTTTTGCTTTGTGTAATGTCTGGCTGGTTTCCACGTGTGTTTTTCTGGAGCACAGTCCAAACACGAGAGTTAACAAAGCCAGAGAAGGTCGGTCCAGTGGGGAGGATTCTGGCCTGGAGTGGGAGGCTAGCACTTGGAATTCTGCCCCATCCCTTGAGAACTATGTGACCTTCTGAAGGTCACTTTCCCATCTCTGAGCCACAGGCTCCTCATCTATAAAATGAGGGGGCAGATCTAGAAGGCTTCTGTGGCTCCCACCAGGGCTCGATCTGGGGCCCAGGACCTTGTGCCCCCCAACCCAGAGAGATAAATCCCTTCCCCCACCCATCCCTGCCTCTGCTGGCGCCTAGGCCTGGAAGAAGGGGCTGCAAGTAGCCCCCTTCCTCTGCCAAGATTCCCTGACCCTCTGGCCAAGCTTATTAAAGTCAGGATGGCCACCTTTGCAAAGAACACATTGCTGGGGCACAGAATGTCCTTCCGTAGCATGATTATAGGGCCTTGTTGGCACATGTAACTAGCAAGTGGGGTGAAAGGTATTCCTAGCACCATCAGAGATGGTGTCTCCTCTCCAGCTGACCCAAGAGCTCTCTTGCCTCACTGATGTGTGTGCTTAAACCACCAGCCTAGTCAGGATTGCTGATCAGGGAAGGTGAGGACTATGCACACAGCAGAGCAGAAGACTTCTGGTCAGCTTTGGTGTCATCTCCACAGTCAGCACAGGCAGGTGACTGCTGGAGTCCTAGGAAGTGGCTCATCTTCTCCCCTGTACTATGAGGAATGGCTAAGGAATTGGAGGCCAGGGGAGAGGCTATCTTCACCAGGGAAGATGGGCAGCTGCAGCCAAGGCACCAAAAGCCAGAAGCTCTATCTTTCTCATACAGCAGCCAAGAGCCAGGGCCCTGTCTTGGAGTTATGAATAATTCATTGAATAATTGAGGATATAATCCATCCAGCAAGTTCACTAAAAATAGCAGCATAAATTGAATGTTCTAACCTTATTAACTCTTTTATTTAAATCCTTGGAATCATGAATTTTCACGGCTTCAGATGGGGTTTCATGCAAACTGGCCACTTCTTAAGGGCCCCCTTATTGGTCCCTTTAAAGAGATTTCTTTTTCCAGAAATGAAAACTCAGTGACTTCTGAAAGTCAGAACCTCCTCTTCCCAAATATTGACCCCCTTCTTTGAAGTGGAGCCTCCTGCCACAGATGCTTGTGCCCAGCCACAGGCAAGGACCATGCACTGCCTCTTGCACCTGGGAGATGGTAAGGTGTGACCATCCTGCCGAAGAGGGCGCTGGCCTTCTGGTTCCTCAGCAAGACAAGGCTAGCACCCTTCCCTTGGGAAACAGGTGCTGCCTGCCCTCATGGGGTTTGCATTCAACCACAGGGAAGCACGGGTACAGATACTTTGATAGGAAATATAGGCAAGACACCTTCCCTCTCAACCTCTCAAGGTAGGCTAGAAACAGGCCAGCCATTTGCTGGGAAGATAAGTCTTCCCCCTACCCATGGGGCACTAAAGAAATCCATCAGAACCTGTGACAGTCTGCCAAATTGGCTTGAAATGAACACTGCTGTGGAAGACATACAGAATCTGGAAAAAATTGTAATGGGATTGGCATGAAATTGGAAGATAAATTGATTCCCTAAGAATGCTTTTCCTGACTGGGGGCCTTCAAGAATCCATTTCTCAATAGCAAACCAGTTATCTAGCCTCTTCTCGATAATTTGGAAGGGCCTATGTGCCACAGCAAAGAAAGCTCTGAACTTGGAATCAGGAAGTCTTGAATTCAAAATCTGTCTCAAATACTTACTAGCTGGATAACCCTAAGCAAGTAACTGAACTCCCAATGCCTTGGTTTCTTTATCTGTAAGATGAGGATATTAGACTCGAGGTCTTTAAGGACCTTCCAGAACCAGCACTAAGGTCCCATGGCTGCCTTCTGAGCCAAGAGGAGAAGCTGCAGAAGCTAGCGGAGCCCAGACTTTAAAGATGCCATGGGGACTGAAGGTCTCACAGTGGCTGAGGAGGTAACTGAAGAGCTGTTTCCCAGGGCATCGTCTCCTTTTGGCCCCCAAATCTTAACAGATGTGGCTCACCAACCTCCAAAGAGACTGAGTGGAACCTGATCCTGGGCAGGATCCTTCCTCATTTGTCCCTGGAAAGAATGAGTGGTATAGACATATGCACATGTCAGTTTGATTCAAAAAGCATTAACTAAGCGCTTACTGTGTGCAGGGTAGTGTGCTAGGCTCTGGAAGTACAAAGACAACATTTCTTTAAAAAGCATTCTTTCTCTCAAAGTGCTTACACTGGACTGACCTAGCCCATCTCCAAAGTGTGGGGTTCAAAGAGAGGCAGATAAGGTATGGGGAGCTCACTATAGGCTTGGTCATTGCCAGGTCTTCAGTATGAAGCCCGTGTCATCGGGAAGGAAAGAGAAGGCCCCCATATTATGGTCTGAGCCAGGGAATGGCCACTCCTGGGGGGCTCCCTGCCTAGGGACCCCCTCCCAGGCCAGTCACTCTTCTCTCCACTTAGCACATAGTAGGCACTAAATAGATGCTTTTGATGCATAATTTGACTCTGAATACCCTCTCTTCCTCCCCTCCCTCTTCCTGTTCTGTTCTCTCTCCTTTTCTGTAATGTCCAGGAGAGACACTGGGTGCCTATGGCTCAGCCCACCTTTGCTGAATTGGAGATTAAACTGACCTCTGGCCCTCCAGGAAAGCCACTTCTTCCAGCTCCAGGAGCCTCCACAGCAGCCCACTCACCCCTCTGACAGGTGCACTGGAGACATGTCAGTGAATTCCCTTGATGGACCTTAAATCTGCAGCCCACCCATACTGGTAGTGTGGCCTGTGCTCCAATCCGATCTAGGATAATTTGGGGGCAGAATTTGCAAATAAAATCAAGTCCAGGAGTTTCTGGGTGACCAAAGGGAGCCTTTAGCCTTTCCTAGCAGTCAGAGCCAGAGAGAAGCGATCCCCATCCTGCCGAGTCTCCGTGCTCTCAAGGACCAGGCTGAGGTCCAACCTTCAGAACCTTGGGCCCTGTGAAATGGACAAGACAGAATGTCCCAACCTGAGGTACTCCAAGGGAAGAGCCTCCCAGGGGCCTGACCGGCAAGCAGAGGGTTCCGGCCCTTTCCTTGGCTTGTACCTCGAAGCCCATCTGTCTCAGACACAGCAGGAAATGCCACAGCTGGCGAAGCTAAGCTCCCTTATTCAGCCGCTCGGCCAGGAGCTCGATAGAGAGGGCACGAGAAGAGTCACAGCACCCACTCTGTAGGGCTCCTACCTCAGAGACTGACAGAGCCCAGGGCAATGTCACAAGAATTGGCTGCTTCAGCTTTGGACTCGGAGATGAAAGACCTTAACCAGCCGCTCTTTGAAGACAGTGAGGCAGAGGGAGACAAGTGATAGATTTATTTAAAAACTGCTCTCTGCCCCAGTCAATCTATCAGTCAGTCAGTCCAGAGGCGTTATTAAGCCCTTATCATGATCATGATCGGGCCACGGGGCTAAGTGCTGAGGGGACAGAGGAAGACAGAAACAAAAGCCCAGTCCTCAGGAAGCTCATATGCTAATGGGGAAGAGAGCCTATAAAGAGTGCGGAACAAATTCCCCCGGGAAGATTGTGGTCCTCCAGCACCACACCACCTGGGCAGGGTGAGAAAGGTGCTGAGAAGCCAGAGGGTGACCAGGAAAAGGGCGGTCAGAGCCTGGAGCCCCAACAGGGGACTGTGGGAGTGGAACGCGTCGTGTCTCTGATGAAATGTTCCATTTCGACAAACTGTTTTTTCCTCTTTTTTTTTTTGTATTTTCTTTAAGGGATGGCTCTCTGAGAGGCGGAAAGGGGAAAGGAAGGATCTGTTGGGAAATGAAAGTGATGTTGTAAGAAATAGTAGACCTTTATATTAAAAAGATAAGAAAAGGGTACCTGTGAGGCAGATGTCACTCAGTGGGAGGTCCATGGTCAGTAGGAGGCAGTCTAGGTCTTGGAAGATGGCTCCAAGGCATGCTTGTCACAGACCTCACCCCTCTGCCTCCCTCCGCACACAAGGGGAGGTAACAAAGAGTCTCTCTGGCTACCAGGAGCAGCACTGGCTGGCTCTCCCCACCACCACAAGGGCCCCAGCCTTAGAGCCAAGTGAGGCTCACCTTGCTGAAGCATCTCTAGCCATTGACTCCCTCCCCTGCCCCCGGCTGGATCCCCAGGAGCAACAAGAGAGAAGCCAGGCAGCCCTTTGAACTACCAAAGAATCAGACTCTGCCAAAGCTGTGCCAAGGCCAACCAGAGCAGGTAAGCATGCTGCGGTGGAGACAGATTGGAGGAGGAGGGTCTTAGAAGATCCCAGAATGGGGGCCGCTCAATGACTAGGGATCTGCCTTCGGACTCTTGTTTTAGAGTTTCTGTGTGGAAAGGGAGCCAAATAGGGCCGGAGAAGAAATGGGAGCAGCTAACAGCAGCAGCTGAGAAAGTACGCTCTGCCCCCCTCCAGTAGGCTCAGGACCCTTGAGGGCAGGGACGGGGGGGGGCACAGAGCTGTTGTCCCACTGCTGGGTCTATGGACACAATCAGAGCCTCCTCTGAGCACACCTAGGGTCAAGCAAGACATTGGAGGCCCCAGAATGTGCCAACTAATGCAGCCCCCAAGGGTCCTAGCTCACCCCCCTTTCCCCAAAAAAATAAATCTTAGAAGTTCTATGTGGGACTTTCCTTATCATTTAAGGGGGACTCATGTGGATGCCAGCAAGTGATTTTTGGAAGGAAATGAGGGAAAAGGAAAAAGAAACCTCAAGCTCAGAGTCCCATCCAAAGTGCCTGAGAAACCTTGGAGACTCGACATCATATTTGTGTTTCTCTTTAATTCAGAAGGGTTGCTTCTGAAAAACAATTCACTTGGGTCCCAAAAGGTTGATTGGCAGTCTTGACATTTTCTGTCCTCCAACAAAAACTTTCCCTAGAATCTCCACCAGCCCCTGCTGGCCTGAGGACAAAGACCATTTCCCTGCAGGAGGGACAAAACCCAAGAACATAAAGGATCCCAAGGTCTCCTCCAGCACTCAAATGCTAGGACTCTGTAACCTGGAACTTTGGGGGCCCTGAGACCCCTGTCGGCATGAAATGCAAGGAAGGCACGGAGAGCTGAGCTAGGCAGCAGCTGCTGGGCTAGCGACAACCCTGGGGCAGGAGCCCAGGAGCCCCCGGGCAGCAAGTGGACTGTGGAGAGTTTGCAGGAGCCTTTGGAGGAGAGCAATGTGGAAGATTGTGGAGATGGTTTAATTCAGGGAAAAGGAAGTACAACACCTTCCCTTTGTGAATTATCTCCTGTTTAAGCTCTAAAGAACTTCTTTGCATGTGTGGACAAACATTTGTATGTTTGCTTGTTGTCGCCCCCGTTAGACTGTAAGCGCCTTGAGTTCAGGCGCTGCCTTTTGCCTCTCTTTGTGCCCCTAGAACTTAGCGCAAGGCCTGGCATGTGGTAGGTACTTAAAAAATATTTTTGATAGATTGTTTTAGATTTAGATTTAGAAAATAGGATTACTAAATCAGAGTCAAAATAACAGAAAAAAGGGAAGACAGGGGAAAACAGAAACTTCCCAAAGTAAGGCTTAGCCAGCATGAAGTGCAAGAGAATCCGCAAAGGCCCCAAAAGCTGGGGCCCGCCGGCTGGTCCAAGGATGGAATCAATGTGCTGAAGCCCCACTGTGCACTCTCCCTAAATACCAACTGGACATAAAACTCATGATCATTGTGAACAATAGTGACCGAGCATCCTCTGATCCAGGAACAAGACAATTTCTACCAATTGAGCTAAGAGAGAAGTCCCGAGATACCAACGGCTCAAGTTTGGAGGCGCCTCCAAGATGCCTGGTCCATCCCGTACCCAGCCGTAGAAGGGGAGGTGAGTCAGCCTGGTTTCACTGCCCGCTCGCCCTCTGCTCCCAGCCACGTCCTCTGGGCCAGGAGAGCAGAACCAGCTGGCAAGGGGGATGTCACTGATCTCCAGGACCCAGCTGCTGATCCCAGCTACAAACGAGTCTTTTAATGAAATATTTCATACTATTCTGGTGAAGAAAACAGAAGGAGGTAGTTAAATAATGAAGAATAGCAGACCTTCATCCAAGTAGAAGGATTCAGAACCGGCTGGATGGCTGAGCTCAGAGAGTCTCCAATGGGGGGCCCCGGGGATCCGTGCTTGGCCCTGTGCTTTCTAACTTCTTTTTTTTTTTAATGACTTGGACAAAGGCATAGACACAAATTCACAGGTTTGCGGATGAGGCAGAACTGGGAGAAAGAGCTGACAGAGAAACTGATAGAACCACGATCCAGAAGAACCTTGACAGGTAAATGCATTGGGTTAAACTAATAAGATGGAATTCAATATGAATCTAACACTGCTTTAAAAAAAAAAGACGTAAAGTCTTACACAACCCTTAGCTGCACACATGTGAGTTGGAGGAGGCATGGTAAGACTGCACTTGTTCTGAAAAAGATCTGAGAGTCTTAGTGGACCCCAAGCTCGGGCTAAGTAAGCTAATGGGAATCTCCTGGAATCTGCTGGGTCAGACTTCATCCGGAGGCCTGTGGTCAGTTCTGGGCTCCACAGTCTAAGAAGGACATGGGCAGGCTGCAGAGCGGACAGAGGAGGCGACCAGGACGGGGAAGCGCTGTCAGCCCTTCAGGATCCATTAGCTACTCCTCTCCAGGGCCTCCCTCTGATCTTCTCACGGCATCATCTCTGCCCCTTTGCACCAGTCACCGCCTCCCTGAAGCCCAGCAGCTTCCTAACGTCCTCCCAAAAACGCAATTAGCGACGCTCCAGCCGGGATCGCTTCAGTTTAACTCCAACTAACGGAAACCGAATTGAAGCTATTAGACAGACGGCTGAGGGAATTATTTTCTGGAGTTCATCTGAGGGTGAGAGAGGCAGCTTAGCTCCAGATAAGATTTATGTGGAGCCCTTTATCCAGAAGCCGGGGCAGACGGAGACCTCTCTTTCTAAATGTTAATGGGAGCTAAGGCGTCGTGGGGAGGCTGGTGCTCCCAGAACTCAGGCAGGTGGAGGAAAGTATCAAAATGATTGAAAGGCTTTGCAGATGGAGGCTTATGACGCTGAATTCTGCCCATCATAAGTAAGTGGTCTGCATGCTACGTCTGTCGACAAAAACAACCCTGTGCAAGAGCCGTCTGCCCAAGGATTTGTCTGGCAGCCATGTGGGGACAAACAAGGCAAAGCCCCCATGCCTCCTCAGTGTAAGATAATGGGGGGGGCGTAAAGTGGGGTCCTTTTTTGGAATAGACAGTTATAATGGAACTTGGGCCAAGGAGCAGGAAGGATGCTGGGAAATGAGATGGGGCTTCTCCAGAATAAATCGCTGTAGGGAGAGCTGGGGGAACTGACACCAGCCAGGTGAAAAGAACAGGGACAGGGACGGCAGGGAAACAAAGGCAGCTCCAGGGAGGAACTTCCGTGGCAGATGGTCCTGTGATGTGCTGACATTAAAGAAAATATTAATAACTTCAACCCAAGCGGAATTGCTCGTGTCCTGTTTAGCTGTGCTGATATAGCCCATTTTAAAATGAGTGCCATCTCTTGAGCCCGAGATCCTCTCCTGGATCAGGGCTGAAGGAGGCTTCGAGAAGGCAGGCTCCCACTTTTTGCATGGATGTGGCTTTGTGAGCACCCTGCTTCTGGCTCCAGGCAGTGACTGTCCCTCCCCAAGACAAATAAGACCCTTCCAAGGTGGGTGACCAGCGATGGCACCTCTCCTCAGGCGCCCTCCATAGACTGAAGCTGTGGTAGCTCGAGGACAGAGAGGTGGTTTAGGGACATGGCAATGCTGGGCTCTCTGGGAAGGTCATTCGGGCACCCAGAAGGCAGGCTGAGCCAATCGTGCACCCTGAGGAGGAGCGTGAGGAGGGCTAAGTCCTGGGCCACCATCAAGAGCCCTTTGTCAGCTTCCTTCACACCCCTAATCTCTGGCTGCACCAAGAACAGGGCTTCTGAAAGTGGGTGCTGCAGAATCATCTCTTATAGCATTAATATGCAGAAGCTCTCCTTGCCATGGGCATGGATTTGTCATTACCGCCTGCTGGAGTGGTCACAAACGAGGGCCAGAAATAGGCTACCAGTGACAAGATCCAGAGTGGGCCTGATGTCTGGGAAAGACAGAGAACCAGGCTGGCTCTTGCCCCAAGGAAAGCCGAAGGAGGAACGGGCCCGGCCTTCAGACCCAGGGTCAGAGGCAAGCAGATGCCTCTCTTTCATCAGAAGGAAGAAGCTGGAGAGGGTTCACTTCCAGAGAAGGAGCTAAGCCAGGGTCCCAAAGCTGAGGATTGCTGCAAGAAGCTTCCACAGCACTTTAGAAATCAGGGTTGATTATAACCCATGAGCTTGGCCTATTACTGGGAGAGTGAAGAATCAGGCCAGAGGACCAGTCTGGAGAATATGGCCTTAAAACCTTGTGGGGAGGAAAGGGGAGGGGAGAGGAGGGAGGGGAAGGAAGGAAGGAAAGAAGTGGGGGAAAATGAGGAGAAGAGGAAAAAGGGAACGGAAAGAAAAGGGAAGGGAGGGGAAGGGAGGAAGGAAGGAAGGAAGGGAGGGAGGGAGGGAGGGGAAGGAAGGAAGGAGGAAGAGGGAAAAGGGAGGGGGAAGGAAAAGGGAAGGGAGGGGAGAGGAGGATGGGAGAGGAGGGAAGGGGGGAAGAGAGGGAGGAAGAGGGAAAAGAGAGGGGAGAGGAGGGAGGAGATAGAGGAGGGGAGCAAAGAGAAAAGGGGGAGTGGAATAGACATTTATTAAGTGCCTACTGTGTGCCAGGCAGTGCACTCAGCACTTTACAAATATGATCTATTTAAGAACAGGAAGCCATGCCCTCACATTCCAAGGAGGTGCTCAGGCCTTGCCTCACTCCTCAGGTGCTTCCTCCATTGGGCCCTGGCTCTTCTTGGTCCTCCCCAGCTCCATAGTGACCTTTAGCTATTGTGACCTCCAGCTACATAGGCCTACCAGGTGGCTGTCCAAGGCTCCTTTGTGATCCCTTGTCTCCGCAGCACCCCTGCCCCTTCACTGGATCCTTCTGTTTCCTTCCCATCCTTCCCCAACTTTGCCCGTGCTTTGCTGGTTCTGGCTCCTAGCCCTGGGCATAGGGCCACCATGCCTGTTCCCTGAGATGTGACCTGAGGCTTCCTCCAAGGGTGGAACTCTGAAGACCAGTATTACTGGAGGCTTATGCTTTTCTGTATTTATTCAGACTAATATTTGCATCTTTGCCCCCCTGGGACAAGTGTGGGGCCAGGAGGTGCGCCGGTTCCTGGTGCCCTGTCTTCCAGCCAAGGAACATGACTTGTCCAGTGCCAGCTATGCCCTCCCACTGAGGAGAGACAAAAAGCCCCAAGTAAACCTGAGGAAATAAGCAAAAACGATTAAGAAAGGAATCGGCTGTTTGATGACAAGTAGTAGACAGTAATGAGTTGGGGAGCCAGGTGGATGGCACTCAGGCTGGCTGTTGGGCATCCAGGGTCTTACTGCAGCAGTATGGAAAATCGTCCAGCTCCTCAAAGCCTGGTTGGCCCTCAGAGAGCCCGAAGAGAAGACACCAGAAGGAAGAAATAACCCTAAGCCTCCCGACCCCCAGAAACAGAGCGGGGCGGGCCACAAGACCCACTGCATCGGACCTCGGACTCTCAGATCTGGCATCGGGGAACAGAGGACCCTGTTGTCAGCCCCAAGAGCAGAGGAGACCCAAGGTGAACGACCAGCATGGAGAAGAAGGCTGGGCCAAAAGCAAGTGAAGGACCCATGAGACCGGGCCGCCCAAGAGGCAGCGGGGGGGGGGGGGCAAGCGTGACCATAGGGCCTCGGGACGGACCAAGCAAGACAGGAAACTGATCCGGGAGAGACCGACTGAGATCAGGAAGATGGGAAAATCCCTCGAGCTCCCCTAGAGCTCCCCGCGGTCTCGGCTCATCCTCCCTCACGGCCACCTGCAGGACGCCACGCGGTGGAAGAAGTACGCCACTGCAGGAGGAGAAATAAGCCACTCGGGGGGAAGACACCACGCGGGTAGAGGACGCCACGCGGCGGAAGATGGACGTCACGGAGCTCCCCTCTTTGGGGAACCTCAGAATCACAGGATCCTGAAACGAGCGGAGCGGTTTGGTCAGGAAGCTACCAAAGAGGCCCAGAAATGCAGCGATCTCGGCATGGAGCTCAAAGCTGCAGAAACTACGGGATGTTTGCAGGGGGAAGCAGCTGGTGCCCCTCCCTCTCCTCGCCTCTAGCTCCTTAGGTCCTTCCTTACACACCCGGGGTTCCCACAGATCCAGGGACCCTCGGTGGAGGACAGGCAGCTGCTGCCCACGCCAAAGTTCAGGGATGCCGGCCAAACGGTCCGCGGTCAGCCTACCAGGCCCTCGAGGCACGTGCTGCCCCTGGGTCTCCTGGCCCAGCTCAGGCGTCTCCGGCTCTTCAGGCCTTCTGCATCCTTACCTTCACAGGTTCAGTGGGTGTACGTGTGTGTCTGTGAAAGCGCATGTCATTGGTTTGAGTGTGTTTGAGATTGTGTGTTTGAGCGTGAGAAGTGAGTGTGTGAATGTGTGTGAGCCCACAAGTGTGAGGGTGATTGTGAATGGGCATGTGTGTGTGTGTGTAAATATGGTACTGATTGCAAGTGTGTGTGTGTAAATCTATGTAAGTGTGGGGTGATTGTGAATGTATATGAATGTATGTATGTGACTATGTGTGTGAGTGTGTATGTAAGCGTGGGGTGATTGTGAATGCGCGTGTGAATCTATGTATAAGTATGTGTGTTTGAATGTAGGGGTGTATTAATGTGAGTGGGTTTGATTGTGTGAGTGAACGGGTATGTGCAGGAGTGATTGTGTATGAGTGTGCAAATGTGTGATTGCATATGACTGTGGGGAAGTAGAGGGTATAAGTGTGTGTATGTGGTCGTGTGTAAGTTTATTGTGAGCGCGCACACGTGCACGTTTTTGTGTGGGGGGGAAGTTGTGTGTGTGACTGTGGGTGTGTCATGAGTACGTGTGTGGGTGTGTGCGCGTGGGTGGAGGGGGGGTAAGTAGGTGAGCACGTAGCCGTTGTCCCAGATGACTTGGGGCACGGAGGGGCCCTCAAGCCTCCTTTGTCTCCATCTCTCAGAGGGAGACCCGCGTCCCTCCCTGGACACTTGGAGGCTGCTCCCAGGTTACCCTTCCAGCTCTTCCTCCTTGCTGGCCGGCTCCTGGATTCCCAGGGTCCAGATCTCGTCCACAGCCCCTGCTTCCTCTTTCTTTCAGGTCTGCCTTGATCTCCCGCTCCTGCTCCTTGTCTGGCACAACCACAGATCACTGGTCCGTGACATGAGTCCGCCAAAGGGGCCGAGCCAGGGCGTGCGTTTCCGCCTCCGAGAGTGAGCTGGGTCTGGGGTGTGACTGTGAAAAGCTGTCAGGCAGTTCCCCAAGCAGAACAGGAGGTGGTGCCATCCTGCCGCACAAAGCCGCGTCTGTGTCCTGACGCGCTGCTGCCATCAGAGGCGGCTCACTCCCCGCTCTCTCCAGACAGCCCAGGCTCTCCCGCTCCCCCACTGATCATCTGGACTACAAGTCAGGCTTTCTGGACCGTGGGAGCCCTTCGCTATCCCAACTTTCTCTCTGGTTGGAAGGAGAGCCGCGAACCCGGGGCAGACACAGAGCCGAGGCCAAGCCTGCGGCAGAGAGCCGGGGGGGATGCTGGAAAGCTGAGAGATGCCCCCGGCCACCACGCCGAGCTTGTGCGAGCTTTCCCATGTCCGGAGGGAGGGCATCTCACGGACCACAGCTTTAGAGTCGTGAGATTGGCGGCTCAGCGCTGTAAGGGACAGAGCACCAGACTCGGAACCAGGAAGACCTGGGTTCCAATCCTGCCTCAGACACTAGCTGTGTGACCCTGGGCAAGTCACTTCTGCCTGCCTCAGTGTCGTCGTCCCGTCGTCCCCCCCCCCCATAGGGATAATAATAGCGTCTACTTCCCAAGATTGTTGTAAGGAACAAATGAGGCAAATTATGTAAATGCCTTGCAAACCTGAAAGTGACATATAAATGTTTATCGTCATCACCATGGTTATCCTCTCTTCCGAGGCGCGGTCTCTCACCTGTGTCCTGAATGCTCCCGTTCCCCCGTGGTTTCTCCGGTACCGGCCACTTTCCAGCTCGGCTCTGGGGCTGACCAGTCTGTCCCCCTTTTCTGTGTGAAGACACACAGGTCACCATTCCTTCCTTCAGCAACTACGGGCAGGCAGAAACAAACGAGGAATATCTCTGAATCCTTCTTTTCCCAGAAGCATGCCTCTCACCATACATGAGAAACTCCACAATCCCTTAAACTGAGATCACTGAATTTGCTCCCGTAGGAGAGGGAGGTGATATCTCCCTCTTTCACAAAGTCTAAGAAATTGTCTTTCGCGGATGAAGTTTGGGGCCAGGAAAACACAGAAGGGATTCTCTAGAGCAAAGTGCTTGTGTCCTAAGACACATTTTAAAAGTAAAATTCAGAACAGAAAAGGGCTCTGTAAGGTCCCTGTCTGCTAAGTCTAAGTATTTGAACCCCAGGCTGGCAGAAACAATTCCATCAGGGTCCTGGATTTGAGAATGCTCAAGGGACCATTATTGGTAATTGATTCTTTGGCAATTTTACTTCATTCACAGTGTTTTCTCATGCATAGCTGAGCAGACAGAAAGAAGTGGGGATGAGAAAGGCCACTTAGAGTAGAGGAAAAGGGTCAAGACACCGGCTCCAAAGAACTGGGTTCAAACTGACTTGTTGTATGACTTTAGAAAAATGACAAACCTCCTAGAGTTTCCATTGAGTCCTTTGTCTGAGGAGAAAAATAATACCTGCCCTGGTCTGTCTGGCTCTGACCTCCTCTCAAAGGTCCTATCAGGATCTAGAGAGAGCTTGGAAGTGAAACACCATGAAATAAGATGCAAATGTAACAGATTCTTCTCTTGGGACTTGGATACTTCCCCCAACTCATCCTGTCTCAACTCAGCTGCCAAGGCTGAGGGACTCTGGTTATTGGACTGACTAGGTGTGCTGGCCCTGGGGGAGAAGAGATACCTCAGAGAGCTGAGATCCCTGAACATAGATAAGAGGTCTGAAATACTGCCAGGAGGGATCCAGGCCCAGACCAGTGACCCTGGACATGAGGATTAAACTACAAAGTCACTGATGGCTCTGAAGATGTTTCAGTTGGATCAACATTTATCAAGTGGCTACTGTGAGAGGAGCTTCCCCCAGCAAGGGAAGCCACAAGGTTGGCTGTGACACAGCCCCTGCCCTCAGGGAGCTCTAGGGAGCCTAGCAACAGGATGAGACATTGACACAAAATTCCGGGATACATGGCTCTCTGTTCCCGAGGGGAGGAAACCAAGAGAAGCTTCGTGGAGAAAGTGGCCTTTGAGTTGGTGCTCCAGGACTGAAAAAAGGCAGGTGTCACAATTTTTGATCAAAGGAAGGCAATGAAGTCTGTTAAAATAGGCTGATAAATTGTATTTTAATTCCCAGAATACAGCATTAAAAGTATGGTTTGTGTACATTTAAGCAAGGAAGGAGCACTCGGGAAAACCAGCATGGCTTGATCAAGGCCAGATAGTGCCAAAGTAACCTCACGGCCATTTGGAAAATGGTGACTAAACCGCTCCTATCTCCCTAAAAGGCAGTAGGGTTTCAGTAACTACAGACTGAGAACACCTACTTCCCCATCTTTACAGCAGGTTTATGAGTAGAATTACTCATCCAGGGCATCTTTTAGGGCACGGAGCAGGCAAGAGGTCACAAAGGGCATTCTGCAGTAGGCTGCATCTTTAGAAAGATAGAATTGATAGGCAGGTGTGGAGAATAGAAGACTGTACTATGTTTCCTGTTAACATCAGATTTAGGAGAGCAAGATGACCCCAGAGCAGATGCTGGGAGCTGGCCACATCCACATGTGGTCTATAGACTGTGACTAGCTCTTCTTCTCCTCATGACCTCCTTTTTCTCATCTCTTCTCATCCCAGCTTCTGAGGCAATGAAGGATTTTGTGACTTCCACACGAATTACTAAAATTACAACATTTATCTCATTAATTCATCAATTAGCTCTGTGCTCCAGTCCCAGTTTATTAGATATCATTTAATACTTCTTTTCTCAAAAGTGTTTGCCTATCTCCATCCATGAGAAACTCCATAATCACTTAAGCTTAAATAAATAACACGATTACTGGCTATGCTTTCTATAAACGGTGAAACATGCAACAAAACAAAGACATAATTAATTATTTAATGGACAGCATATACATTGCGAGGACTCTCATAGCCAAAGTCACCTTCAGACGGTATTCTAACTACTCCTCAATTCTGAAGAAGCAGTCTCATCACTCAGTTCTCTCATTTAAGTCTCTTCTCAAGAATCCCCCTTGTGTCTCTTCACAAGATAAGGGTTAACTTAGTTCTCTGAGGAAAGACGCTTGTCATTCTTTGTCCTCTGGTCAGCCACAACAGTCCAAAAGTTAAACAGTCTCACATCTGTCCCATAAAACAATTTAAGTTGTAACTGGCCACGATTACATTACCTCTTAAAGATAAAGTGTCCATATCTAAGATATCTATGGCAAATAATAATGAGCCCCTCCCCCTTGAAGACACTCAATAAGGCATCTTCCAGGCAAGTATCAAAACTCAGACATGATTCCTTGAAAGAGAAAACAATGAAGATGACTTTTTTTCCCTCTGATCCTGTGACTATTAACAGCAGTGAGCTATAAAACAGGTAAACAGCCTTATATTTACATAAAGATAGTCACCAATGACACAGAGGTGAAGCTTTGCCAAATCCAATTTGATGAGGGCTTCCCTGCAGATGGTGCAGTCCTCCACATATCTCTGCTTGCTGAGGACACCATAAAGGGTGCATCTGACCTTATAACAGCCATTAAAGAGTTTCTTCATTAGAGACACTCAAAAGAATCTGGCCTAATAATCCACACAGGTAAGACTATATGTGTGTAGAAGGCCTGTTTTCCAGGCTCTGACATGCAGTTGAATGGACAATCCACTGGTCTGTCCCATCAGCACAGATACCTTGGGGAGAGACTAAGAATGGAAAATGGAGTGTCTGGAAATAAGCAGATGGATAAGGGCAAGCTGGACAACCTCGGGGTAATTGGCAGTGAGTCTAAGAGCCCAGACTTCTCCTTGAGCCCAAGGCTCATCTTTTTAACATCAGCATTCTTCCAGTGATACTGTAGGACTGCCTGCGACTCATGGGATAACACAGTGTCTTATGAGTCAGAGTTGTAGGTCAACTACCAGACAACAGAGAAGTACAGGACAGGCCTAGGCAAGCTCCAATGCATTACTAATGAAACTAGAGTGAGGGGTTGCCCATGGCAGGCCTTCTTGCTCCACTGGTATCCTGACAATGTCAGGAAAGTGGGAGGAAGGCTCCAGCACATTGGCTGGGCCTTCTGTGTAGGAGAAAAAGTCCCAGGGGATGAGAAGGCATCTGTGTGCTGCAGTCTGCACCACTGCAGGGAGGGCCCACACTGATGAGGTCAAAGATTTCATGGCGGCAATCAAGGCAGCCAAGTTGGCCAACCATAGGAATGTTGGTGGTACAGTAGACCCAGATTTCACAAAAGTGTTTGACAAACTTTCTCATGAAACACAATGGACTCAGTGGTTGCATGTATATGAGATAATAGCAAAATTAAGCATATAAACTCTTGGAATGATTGGATTCAAAGATCATTTTTAATGGCCAAATTACAGCTTAGAAGGAAGTCTTTAGTGGAGTGCCCCAAGGATCTGTGGTTGGCCTTATACTGTTTAATATTTTTTATCAATGATAAATGAAATTTTCAAATGACACAAATCTAGGAGGGATAGCTAATTCAGCAGAGGATAGGCTCAGAATTCCAAACTATCCTTGCAAATTAAGATTAGTCTAATAGCAAAAGCAGAAACAATAAAGATAAAAGTAGAGGTCTAGTCTGGGCACTTGGGTTCCACAAATTATATTGAAGGAAGAAAGGAAGGAAGGAAGGAAAGAAAGAAGGAAGAAAATCATTTATGTTGAGAGATCTTATATCCAGAATAAGGGGGCTAATAGCCCCTCTGTCCTCTATCCTTGTTGGACCACATCTACAATAGTGTGCTCCACAGTGAGTGCCACATTGGAGGTAGGACACTGGCAAGCTAGAGCAAGCCTATTAGACCACCAAGGACCATGTCATTTAATGAGCGCTTAAAAACTTGGAATATTGTTTGTCAAAGAGAAAACTCTGGTCATTGCTTAGCTGTCTCCAAGTATTTGTGGATGAGTGATCAGACTTTTCTGCTTGGCTTCTGAGGGCAGAAATAGGAATAAAGGTAGAGTTTAAAGGACACAGGTTAAGATTTTCTCTATGTAAAATGCTTCTAACATTAGACATATTTCGAGATTGACTGGGCTGCCTCAGGCACTAGAGGCCAACAAGTGAGGGCACAAAGGTGACACATCAGAGAAGTCCTAGAGGGATTTGGGGGAAGATGTGGGTTGAACTCCCTGCCAACACTGAAATTTTGTGCCTGAAATCCAGCTCACCAATTGATCAATTAACAGCCATTTACTAAACACCTGCAGTGAGCCTAGAATTGTGTGGAGTACCAGGGATACAGGGACATCTCAGAGATGACTTCTGTACAGCACTTGATGGACACGTGAAATTAGCTGCAGAATCTCTGACTTTCCTTTGGACAAAATCCAGATACACTTTTAAGGGAATCAGCTTCTTCTGACAATTCCTACACTAAAGATGTTCTTGCTGGGGCAAGGGGGAGGATGATAAAAGATTCCATTCCCTGGGGATGGGTGTCTGCCTTTTTGGACCAATGGCTTTTCTTTCCTGGTTAAAACCACCTGCCCCTCCCCCTTAGCACTGGAGTTGCAGATGCAGTAACCCCACTTCTGAGAATGAGCCCATGCTCCAGAATACAAAGTGCAAAGATCAATCTTCCAATGTAGCCACCCATGAAAACACCAAGCCTTTATGCCTAGCCAAGTGTACTGGAGGCCTGCTCCTCTCTCAAAGGCAATGTTTCCTTGGCCTCTCTCCTAGGAACCATCTTGCTTGCTGCCTATCAGGTCATAGATTTATTCCCATTACCAAACTAAACCAAACTGGAAGACAGGGAAAGCACTTAGGTCTGAAGATGATGGACTCTAGCCACTTAATCTCACATCCACAGAGAAGGCAATGAGATGCACTGGAGATTCTACTATATTGTTCCTGTGAATCCCTGATCTTCGAATGTCAGAGGTAGAAGATACCTCTGAAGCATCCAGTCCCAACTGTAAGTGAAGACAATTCCCCTTTCCAACCCATCCAACAAGACGTCATCCTGCCTCTTTTAGATCTCCAGTGAAGCAAGCCCTCCATCTACCGAGGCAGCCCTTCCCCAGTGGAACAACAAGCTACAAGCCGCCTCCGTGAAACCTCCACTGACGGCTCCTCATTCTTCCCTCTGGAGCCAAGCAGAGCAAGGCCACTTCTCGTCCCAGGTGGCCATCTTTCAACTACCCGAAGGCAGCAGTCCTGCCTCAACTCAACTACCTACATCTTCTCTTCTCCGATGGATAGCTGCTCCTTCAGGGCAATGATTAGCTCACATTTGTCTTTCTATCATCAGCATTGAGCACCATTTCTGGAGACAAACAGGGTAAAGTGATTTGCTGAGGGGCAAGAGGGCCTAGGCTCTATCCACTGCCCCACCTAGATGCTGTATTAGGTGTGCAGTGCTCTAAACGCCCTGAATGGTCAGCATCAAATGTCTAACCACACTTCCCCCATATTGTACCTGTGAAGTTGATCATTTGAATCCATGAATAAAACTTCATTTATTCCTACCAAATTCATCTAGTTGAGACAGCTAGGTGGAACAGTGCATAGAGCACTGGACTGGGAGACAAGAAGACCTGAGTTCAAATCTGGCCTTAGATACTTCCCAGCTGTGTGACTCAGGGCATAACAATTACAGTCTCCCATCCTCACTGTTCTTATTTGAAAAATAGGAATAATTGTACCTACCTTCCAGTGTCATTGTCAGGTGGTTTTTTTCTTCTTCAATAAAATTCTATTTGTGAATTAAAATAATTTCTATAAATAATTTCTATAAAATATAACAGCAAAATATTTAAATAGTAGAGGGTGGGCTATATCTGTTTTGCAGAAATTTTTGCTTCTTTCACAAATTTAAAAAAGAAAAGAAAAGAAACACATTCAAGTTACCAATTCTCCATTAAACATAGCATTTAATGATGAATTTCTTAGAATCTGTAAACAAATAGTTTATTCTGGAATTGTGGTACCTCAGAATTGTATTTGACTAGCCAATACTTCATTTTATGATTAAACCCCACTTTTAATGTTTAAGATTTCTTTTACAACAGAAAGAGAGCTAAGATAATTCTTGTTTTCGAGTAGAATTATGAATAAGCAGAAAACTAGCACGTTAACTTGGTGCAATGGTACTCTTGAATACTGTGTGATTTCATTGGATTTCCACTTCACTGGGATCCTGCAAAGGAAAGTGTTAGAAGATTTATGTAATAAGCTCAACCAAAGAAGAAAAATGAGTTCACTAAACACAGTCTATTGTGCTCCAGGCATCAAATTTTTGCATGTTTTTTTAAAAATCTTTTAAATTCCTGTTACACAAACCTAAGTGTTCTTTTC
Organism: Phalanger gymnotis; assembly: GCA_028646595.1. NCBI lineage: Eukaryota > Metazoa > Chordata > Mammalia > Diprotodontia > Phalangeridae > Phalanger > Phalanger gymnotis. The sequence continues at coordinate 376,832,500 of CM053624.1, read as the reverse complement.
CCCGTCCAGAGATAAATTGTTAAACATCAGATGTGGAGAACTTATGTGCAATGGAAAACCACCTGTTTGTCATATTTCTCCCCACCCTCCCCTTCCCATTTTAATATTTTTATGTTGTAGATGTAAGAAAAAAAAGCTCTGAGCAACACAGCTGTCTTTTTGGGACAATTCCCGCCATTCTGGGTATTTTCCTCACTGGCTACACTAACTGGCAGGGAAGCCATGCTAAATGTTACAGCATAACTAAAACTTCAGAGTGACTAGTCTAATGCCAGAATGAAGAAGGCAAGGAAAAGGAGATCTAGACATGATGTTACATCACCAATTTTCCACAGCAATCAAAAATGAAAAGGTTGCCAGCCATTAAGTTTCTCAAAATAGAAGATAACACGTGTACTTTGCAAACCCTAAAGCACTATATGAATGTCAGGTATTACTATTGCTATTACTGTCACTATTATTTATTATTGTTGTGATTATTACTGTCAGCTCTCAGCTCTGGGCTGGTGAGATTTGGTTGGATTTGGACTTCCTTATCCCTTCCTTATTCCAGCAACCCTTCCTAGATCTGGGTCATCATCAGATTTCGTAAGCATGCCATCTATCCCTTTCTCCAAGTTACTGATAGCAATGTGAACCAGAACATGGTCAATTCAGGATCCTGGGGATACCCTCGATTGAACCCTTAGTATCTGCTCTTTGGATCTGGCCATTCATTCCTGACTTTCCATCATGCCACCACAGCCTTCTCTCTCTGGAAGCTCCTTCTGCCCCTGCTTTCCTCTCCTTGGAAGTTCACTCTGTCTCTGGCCTTCTCACACTGGAAGTGCCATCTGCCCTTGTGGCCCCTTCCTCTGAGTGGTCAGTCTCTCCCAGAAACTCCATTTTAAGGAGAATACCCAGGCTAGCCTATGCCCTCACTCCACCTGGGGCTCCACTGAGCTAACTTAACCTCTCCCACAGCTGAACTTTCTTCCAAATTTTTCCACCATGTCCCTGTTGCCAGCACCCTCTTACCTTCCCCATTTCATTTCCCTTTGATGTGTTAGCTGCCTCCATTAAAATATATGCTCCTTAAGAGCAAGGACTATTTTTTCTTCTCTAGTATTTGAATCCCCAGTGCTTTAGCAGAGTTCTTAGAATACAGCAAGTGCTTAATAAATGCTTATTGACTCCACTTTTAGATACTTACATTTTTTTTCCTTTGACCTAGAAGCTCTGACCTTCCTGAGAGTTTTAAGTTTGAGGATTTTTTCAGGTAGTGACCGGTGGCCTGTTTCAATTTTTACTCAGTCCTATGGTTTTAATACATTTGTCAGGGCAATCTGAATTTGGTTGTGTGCATGTGTGTGTGCGAGTATGTTTGTGTGTGTGTATGTGTGTGTGTGAATATGAAATCTAGGGGTTTTTGGAGGGAAGGAGTCATGGTTTTCAGAGAGTCTGATGTTTCTTCAAGCTTCTTCTCAACCTATTTTCTAGGTCAGTTGTTTTGGACAGTAGATAGCTTACATTTCCTTCTATTTTTTTCAATATTTTTATTTTTATCTACTATGTTTTATTTGTCTGCTAGAGTCTTTGAGTTCTGTCTGCTCCATTCGAGTGTGGGGGAGGGGAAGGGGTCTGCTCCACTAGTCAGCTTTCCATCTTCTGTTTTCCCTCCATAGATGTAATTTCATGTTTTATCTCTCGCTTCATATTTCCAGTTACTCTTGCAGCACATTTTTCTCTGGGGCTGTGCTTATGACTGCCGTGAAGTCACACTCCCCTTCCAAGTTTACCTCTGTGTGTCTCTTGACACTGAATATTTTTCTTCATTGTATTCGGCATTTTCTTCCACTTACTGTGAGCCTCCACCCAATTGGAGCCTTCTCATCGAAGCACTGTAGACTTCAGGGGCCGATGATGCTTTTCTGCTCAGACTGTTGCTAAGTGCCAGCCTATTCACCTGAGATCACTGCTTGTTTCCCTGGAGGGATACCCCTCCCAATGCCCACAGACTGGCTGTCTTTGTTCAGTCCTGGCTAAATGAAAGAGCTCCCTTTTGTTTTCTTGATGGATTTCTTGATCACTGTTTCATCTGGTGCCCTTTTTAGATGTTTGCTAGAGGGACGGGTTCCTTCACTGCCTTTCAAATCACCATCTGAATCACAGTTCACTTGCTTTTCTAAATGTTCGCTAATGACCCCTTTGAGAATACATCCTAGCCAGTAATTGAAGGCCACCTTGCTGGCTGTCGTTCCTTTCCATTTTTTTTTTGAAAATGAGAACATTTGCTTTTCTTCAGTCCTGTAGTACCTCCCCCAACCCCCTACTCCACCCGCTTCGGTCTTCCAGCCATCACTGGCATTGGATCAGTAATCACACCTGTCACTTCTCTCAGGGCGTAAGGATTTGGCTCATTTGAGCCAAGTGACTTGAGCTCATCATAGGCAAGTGAGTGCTCTCTGATTCCCTCCTTCCTAATGTTAGGTATTACCTCCCAGAGAAGCGGGGGCTACTGAAAGTGGAGAAAGAATGAAAATTTCAAGTTATCTACTTAAATGTGTAATTCAAATTTACTCCTTCAATTTACTTACACTTTTAAATAGGTAATTGGCATAAGAATTCTGGAGACTTACAAGGGTTATTTATTGTTTGATCATTCAGTTGTGTCTGACTCTTCATGACCCCATGGAAGATAGTACACCAGGCCCTGCCATCTATCACTGTCTCTCAAAGTCTTTCCAAGCTCATGTTCATTGTTTCCATGATACTATCTATCTATCTCATCTTCTGTCATCTCTTTTTCCTGTTGTCTTCAATCTTTCACAACATCAGGGACTTTTCTAAAGCATCCTGTCTTCTCATTATGTGGCCAAAGTATTTAAGCTTCAGCTTCAGTATTTGACGTTTCAATGAATAGTCTGAATTATTTTCTTTAAGTATTGACTGATTTGACCTCCTTGCTAAACCAATGGATTCTCAAAAGTCTTCTCCAGGATCACAACTCGAAGATGTAGATTCTGTGGCACTCAGCTTTCCTTACAGTACAACTCTCACAGCTGTACATTGCTACTGAAAAACTCTGGCTTTGACTAAATGGACCTTTGTCAGAAAGGTGATATTTCTGCTTTTTAGCAGGCTGTTCACATTTGCCATAACTTTCCTTCCAAGAAGCAAGAATCTTTTAATTTCATGGCCATAGGCACCATTTGCAGTAATCTTTAAACCCAACAATATAAAATGTGACACTACTTCCATTTCTTCTCCCTCTATTTGCCAGGAAGTGATGGGACCAGTTGCCAAGATCTTAGTTTCTTTTTTCTTTTTTTATGTTGTGCTTCAAGCCAGCTTTTACACTCTCCTCTTTCATCCCCATCAAGAGGCTTCTTAATTCCTCTTCACTTTTGGCTTTCAGTGGTGTCATCTGAATTTCTGAGATTGTTGATATTTCTCCCAGCAACATTAATTTCAGCTTTTGATTCATCTAGCCTGGCATTTCACACGATGTACTCTGAATATAAGTTAAATAAATAAGGTGACAATATACAGCCTTGTCATACTCCTTTTCCAATCTTAAACCAATGATTTGTTCCATATCTGGTTCTAACTGCTGCTTCTTGGCCCACATACAGGTTCCACACACAGGTAAGATGATACTCCTATTTCTTGAGAGACTTGCCACATTTTATTGTAATGCACATAGTCAAAGGCTTTAGTGCAGTCAATGAAGCAGAAGTAGATGTTTTTTGTTTTCTTTTTTTTCTAGACATCCTTGCTTTCTCCATAATCCAGTGAATGTTGGCAATTTGGTCTCTAGTTCCTCTGCCTCTTCAAAAACCAGTCTGCTCTTCTGATAATTCTGGTTTTACATATTGCTGAAGCCTCAATTGCAGCATCTTAAGCAAGATCTTGCTGGAACGTGAAATAAGTGCAATTGTTCAGTAATTTCAACATTCCTTGGCACTGCCCTTCTTTAGGATTGGGACATAAATTGACCTTTTCCACTCTAGCGGCCATGTTGAGTTTTCCAAATTTGGTGGCATACTGAGTGCGGCACTTTGATAGCATCATCTTCTAGAGTTTTAAACAGCTTAGTTGGAATTCCATCACTCCACTAGCCTTAAAAGTTAGCAATGCTTACTGTATGCACTTGACTTCATTCTCCAGGATGTCTGGCTCTAGATCAGTAACCACACTATCATGGTTATAGGTGAGGTTGAGATTGTTCTTGTATAGCTCTTTGGTGTATTCTTGCCACTTCTTCTTATTCTCTTCTACTGTTAAATCTCTACTATTTTTGTCTTTTATCATGCCCATTTTTGCGTGAAACTTTCCCTTGATATCTCTTCTCTTGAAGAGATGACTTGTCTTTCCCATTCAATTGTTTTCTTCCATTTCTTTGCATTGATCATTTAAGAAAATCTTTGATCTCGTTGCTACTCTCTGCAATTCTGCATTTGGTTAGGTAGATCTTTCCCTTTCACCTTCCTTCTTTGCTCAGCTGTTTGTAAAGTCTCGTTAGGCAGCTTTTTGCTTCCTTGCTCTTCTTTTCCTTTGGAATGTTTCGTTGTTGCTGCCTCCTGTACAATATCACAAACCTCTGTCCATAGTTCTTCAGGCACTCTGTCTACCAGACCTAATCCTTTAAATCTACTCATCACCTCCACTTCACATTCATACGGATGTTGTTTAGGTCTTACCTGTGTGGTCTGATGGTTTCCCCTACTTTCTTCAGTTTAAATTTAATTTTTGTGATAAGAAGCTCATGATCCGAGCCACAGTCAGCTCTAGGTCTTGTTTTAACTGACCGTATAGAGCATCTCCACCTTTGGTTGCAAAATATATAATCCATTGCAAAGTACGTAATCCATCTGATGTCTATATTGACCATCTGGTGATGTCCGTGTGTAGAGTCACTTTTTGGGTTGTTGAAAAAGAGCATTTGCTATGACCAGTGAGTTATCTTGACAGAACTCTATATGTAGTGATCATCTGAATTAAATTTAGTATTCACATCCACTGACACCTAAGATTTTGATGTTCCACCTCCTTTTTTGGCCACATCCAGCTTACCTCAATTCGTAGTTCTTACATTGCAGATTCCTATGCGATATCCGTCTTTACTGCATAGGACTTTCCTTCCATCACCACTCAGCTGCGGATGAGCTTCCTTTCAGCATCGGCCCAGCCGCTTCAACAGCACCGGAGCTACTTGTAATTATCCTCCACTCTTTCCTAGTAGCATATCGAACACCTGACCTGAGGGGCTCGTCCTCCAGTATCATCTCCTTTATCACTTTAGCGTCACCCCTGGGGTTTTCTCGGAAAAGACACTGAAGCGGTTTGCCATTTCATTCTCTAGCATGTATTAGTGACCATCTGATCCAACTCTGTCCTTTTTAATGCGGATCGAAATGAGAAAAAGGGCGCACTAATATGGAGGAAGCGGTGGGACAAGCCCGCGTTAGATAAACGTCACTCTTATCTGAAGAGGACAAAGAGTGGTTAAGCACAGACACACTCGCACAAGGGATTTGGTGTAGGAATACATCGAACTCAACAGGGAAATGGGATGGGGGCAGGGAATAAAAGGGCAGGAGGTGAGGAATAGACAAGCTTCTTGATCCAAAGAATGAAAAAAAGAATCAGGAACCAAGGGGACGCCCACAAACTTTGCAATGGCTGATCAAATCGTGGCGTGTGAATGGAAGGGAATATCGTTCTCTCTAAGAAATGATGGAAAATTGTGGGGGAGGGTCAAAGAAGCCTGAGAAATAGGAACTGACACCAAATGAAGTGAGCAAAACTAGGAGAACAAATGATACAAGGACAACAATGTAAAGAAAAACAGCTTCGAAAACATCAGAACTCTGATCAAAACAATGACTCGCCGTGTCTCCAAGGATACTGAAGGAAACCTAAGACTAGCCTCCTGCCGGAGGGGATGGACTGAAAGAGATGGGGGAGACGGCCGCCGTGGGGCTTATTTATCATAATGGCTGATGCGGCTTCTCTGTTTTTAATTGGAAAGGAGGGATTTGGGGATGAAGGAAAGCAATGTCGATGGCAAAAAAAGAAGAAGAAAAAGTCAATAGAAATTCTAAAAGTGCACAAAGGAATATAGGAGGTTGTTCAAAAGGAGGCACAGACAAGCAGGCCAACTTTGAAATCAACAGATTAGATGTATTACACCCACTTTTTAAAAAGCAAATGTTATGGAATAGATAGCCACAGCTTCACATACAAAACATTTTTGTGCTCTACTTTGTATATAGAAATGTTGGGGGGGTGGGTTTGTTAAGTTCAGAATAAAACAAACAAATAAATGAACCAAGTAATGACTAGAAGACAGATGGAGGGGAAGAAAGGAAAGGAGGGAGAGAGAAGGGAAGGAGGGAGAGAGTTAGAGGAGGAAAAGGGACAGAGGGCGGAAGGGAGAAAGTATTGAGGTCGGGGAGGTGACATGATTTGCTCCCAAACAGCAGAGCTGAGACAAGCACCTGGATTTTGTCATTCCAGAGGGGATGTGCTTTTCCTCATGCTATGCCTCAGAGAATGACATGGACACCCATATTATGGTTGGTGTCCGATCAGTGAGTTCTTAGGTCTACTTCACAGTCTTAATGGGAAACAGTAAACTACTCAGGTTGAGTCCCACTGAGCAGGTTTGGCAGCTGTTTACAAAGTTCCTTGGACAGGAGGCTTTTCTCCATTTCCTGTTCTCCTCAGCAGACCATTTTTCAAAATGTTTGGCAAAATCCATGAAAGAAACAGTTTCTTATTTCATGGAAAGGAGGTCTATCACTGTTTTTGTTCAATGCTTCGTAAGACTGCATTTACTTAGGAAAAGTCCATTAATACTTTTAATAAAAGGAATTTCCCATCCTGCTACAGTACAATGTGCCAGAACCTTTGACTAGGCAGGCAATCAATTGTGTTGTGTCCATTGGCCATAAGTGGCAACCTCCCACTTTAGTCCACTGAGATCCTTGCCTGGGGTGAGGTAACTGTTTGGGGTGCTGAACCCTCTTCATATCTTCAAAGGCCCAAAAAAGCCCATGGGCTGGGCCAGCCAAGCAGCTTTCCACTCTTGCCTGTCACATATACCACCCCTACCTACCCTCTGTTCTCTCAGTGAACCCGCTAATGTCCAGGGAGAAAGGAGGAAATGTGGCTGGAAGAAGAGTGGTTTGGGGGTGACTTGTTTCCTGCTTGACTTGCCTACTTTAAGAAGAATCACAGCTGACCTTTTACTGGCCACATGATCACATCTGTACCTCAGCTCTGGGAGGTGCCTCCCACAGCTCTCAGCCCCATTTTTCAGGCGGGAAGATAAAGGTTTAATGACTTGCACATGGTCATATAGTTAGCATCAGAGGTGGGATTCAAACTCATGTCTCCATGGACTTCATATCCAGGGCTGTTTCTAGTATATCACAAAGCCAGTGACTCAGGGGGCTGAGGTCTGGAGCCTCTAATCTCTCACAAGACTGAGAGGCAACACTCCAGATTCCAGAGGAATACAAAGGGTCGATGTTTCTTAAAAAGCCAACTAAAGAGCTAAGGTTATTAAGGATTCCTAGAGGCAGCCTGGCATACTGGATAGAGCTGTATGCAGGAAGAGCTGGGTTCAAATCCCACAGCTGTGGACCCTGGGCTAGTCTTCACATCTCAGGCAACTCTCAAGGTCTCATCTGCTAAGAGATAGCTAGACTGGAATCTGCCAAGTCAGGAGGAATTTCTCCAGAGAGAATTTCCCTTGATGCCCCACTCATTTGTTTTTATATTACAACAAATGCCCTTCCTGCTTGCTGCTGCTAATGGAGCAGAGGGGATAGGAAGGATCCTGCTCTCCTAATTAAAAAAAACTTCATTCCAGATTTAAAATAAATGATGCAAGAGACTTGCTTATTAACTTCGCAGATGAGACAGGCTGGAAGAAAGGATGATCCAAGAGAGGGAAAGGTAATGAATGTTTACAAATGTTACATCCTGCCCAGGGCTTGACAATAGCATGGGTAACCTAAGGTCAGTGAGACCCAAGTGGGCCATAATCTGTCAGTCAGTCAGCAAACATTTACTACACAGCTGCTGAGCGCTCTGAGAGCCAGGCACAATTTAGGACCATAAAGAGAACACCCATACCTCCTATGTTCAGCAAAAGGCTCAATGGTGCTGGAGGACTGCCCCAGGACCCCACAGCTGGAGAAGGGCCTTGCAGAGCAGTCCTCCAGAAGCACTTCTGATCGTGACCAGCATACACATCTGCTATCACCAGGACTGTTCGGAAGAGCTGGTGATCTGTGAGACCATAGAAGACACAGGGCAGCCCTTGCAAGTGTTTGAAAGAATGTCTTTGGAAGAGGGAATAGAATGTGTGTTGGGGGCGGTATGTGTGTGGGGGTGTGTGGGGTGTGTGAGTATGGGTGTATAGATGGGGAGTGTGGGTATATGTGGATTGTGGGGGTGGGAGCGTGTAGGTGTATATGTGGGGGTGGGAGTGAATGTGGATTGTGGGGGTGGGAGTGTGGGGGGTAGGCATAGGGGGTACAAGTGGCTGTGGGTGTGAGTGGGTATGGGTGTGGGTGTGTTGCTCCAAAAGACAGAACCTGTGCCAACAGGCAGAAGTGAAAGCAAAGAAGATTATCTCAATGTCAGAAAGAGCGCCAATAATCTCCACTGTCCAGTGAGACGATGAACAGTCTCATCAACGTGTGCGCTCACTGGGACTGGAAGGGCTAGTGATGCTGTAGAAAGGAATGTTGTATTGGAAAGGAGGCTATTTTAGTCCCTCATATGAATTGCCCAGAGGGTACAATGGAATGAAAGCTGGACTTGGAATTGGAAGGCCAGGTTCCTACCCGTCTCTGGTCCCTAACACCTGGGAGCCTGGGGCTGGGGCTGGGGTCAGGGCTGGGGCCTTCTTTTCTCTGGGTCTTAGGTTTCTTAACTATAAAATAACAAACTTGGATTTCTGGCGTAGAGCCCTGCAGCCTGTGGCCTGCAGGCCTCAATAGTTAAGTCCACAGGAACATGGGAACAATGCACCCACTGAGGAATTTTCCACCTTACTAAGACAGACGGAGACAATGATCCAAGCTACACATCCAAGGAAGAAAAATAACCACAGATGCATTTCGGTCAGAGGAGAAAGGAGAGAAGAAGAGGAAAGTGGAAGAGAATACCCACAGGGTAAAGAGGGTGCAGACAGATGAAAAGGAATGTGAAGGAAGAAGTAGGAAGTGAAGGCCTGCTGAGGAGCTCAAGGCCCGGCTGGGTCCCTCTATTTGCTATCACTCCCTAAATCCTCCCTCTCCTATCCAACACCCACTACTGCTAGAATTGGTCACTATGAGCCTCTCCTGGTATATCATGAAGGCAGAATTCATGATTTCAAAGAAAATCATAAATATGCCTGAATGGTCCAGAATCGCAGGATATAAGGGATTCTCTAAGTAGAAGGCAGAGGAATTAAAGCATTTATTCAAGCTCCAAAGTAGCAGACCCACAGACCAATGTCCCCAACTCAATATCCTGGCCAAAGGCTTCCAGGCCCAATAAGTCTGCTTCATAATAGTAACCAGGAGGTTACAGAAAAACATTATGACAGTAAGCCAAATCATATTCGTGCTTCCCCCCAAAGCTAGGGCCCTCCAGTAAGAAGATTACCCACTGGCCTCAAGCCCTTGCTCAGCACTCTCTGGTCTGCATGTGGGTCAGTCCTTCTCTTAGCAGCACCTGATGCTTCAGCTTCTTCTGCTTCAGCTTCTGCTACTGCTGTTTCCACCACTGCCGCCACTGCCGTCGCTGCTGCCACCGCTCCTCCTTCTCCTGCCTCCACCACATCTCAATTGCCAAGCTGTATTCTCTCTTTTTATTCAGTCCTTAGATGCCATCGAATCAAATAGAACTTCATCTGAGCGACAAGAACCCAGGCACCCACTATTGGCTCTAGTCCCAGACACTCCCCCCAGGACCCTGGGGGCCTCATGCCCCCATAGGCCCAGCACCCAGTAGCTAGGGGTTTTGGGCCTACTTGGAAGCTAAGATATAATCAGACTTCCCTCCATGGGTCCCACCTGGAGGTTCACCTGAAGCCTATTCAAATGGGGGGGGGCAGTGTGGATCTTCTCATTTATGGATTGCCTTAACACCTGGGCAATGTTAGGGCATTATTTGTAACACAAAACTGTCCATCAGAAATGCCAGGAGCATGTGGCAAACTTGACTGACCCGCCTTCAAATCTCCCTCATTCCTCACTCAGTGACACCAACTGGTCACTTTTGTCCTCTCCCCACTTTGGGCCCTCCCTGGTCTGCCTGCTTCCTGCATCTCTAGGTCTCTGCTCTGGCTTATAGCCTCTTACTGCATGATCACTTCAGCCCATCAGCCCAGTCTCCTTCTCTCCCACTGACTGTTGCTGGTCCTGGGGACATACCCCAAGAGCTGGCACACACAGTACTCTTGGCGTATAGGCTGGTCTAGTGCAATGATAGCCAATGCCTAGCACTAGGAAAAGGATCCCCAGTGGGAAATCAGATTGTGAGTTCTTTTTATGTATTCAGTGTCTAACATCTTTTTTTTAAGCAAAGGTTTTTTTTGTTGTTTTAATTTTTGAAATACAAATTTTCTCCCCATTTCTACCCTCCCCCCACTCCAAGATGCCATATATTCTGATTGCCCCATTCACCAGTCAGCCCTCCTTTCTGTCACCCCACTCTCCCCACCCCCTTTTCCCGTACTTTCTTATAGGGCAAGATAGATTTCTATGCCCCATTGCCTGTATATCTTATTTCCTAGTTGCACGCAAAAACTTTTTTTCTGAATATCTGCTTTTAAAACTTTGACTTCCAAATTCTCTCCCCTCTTCCCTCCCCACCCACCCTCCCTAAGAAGGCAAGAAATTCAGCATAGGCCACGTGTGTATCGTTATGTAAAACTCTTCCACAATACTCATGTTGTGAAAGACTAACTGTATTTTGCTCCTTCCTGTCCTATCCCTCTTTGTTCAAT
>CM053624.1:376798221-376821004 GCA_028646595.1 Phalanger gymnotis | reverse complement strand
TTTTGCTGGGTAGGTGATTCTTGGTTTTAATTCTAGCTCCATTGACCTCCAGAATATCATATTCCAAGCCCTTCAACCCCTTAATGTGGAAGCTGATAGATCTTGTGTTAATCTGACTGTGTTTCCACACGATACTCAAATTATTTCTTTCTGGCTGCTTGCAGTATTTTCTCCTTTACCTGTGAGCTCTGGAATTTGGCAACAATGTTCCTAGGAGTCTTCTTTTTGGGATCTTTTTCAGGAGGTGATTGTTGGATTCTTTGAATTTCTATTTTACCCTCTGGCTCTAGAATACCAGGGAAGTTCTCCTTGATAATCTCTTCAAATATGATATCTAGGCTCTTTTTTGGATCATGGCTTTCGGTAGTCCAATAATTTTAAAATTATCTCTCCTCGATCTATTTTCTAGGTCAGTGGTTTTTCCTATGAGATATTTCACAGTCTTCCATTTTTTTCATTCCTTTGGTTCTGTTTTATAATATCTTGATTTCTCATCAAGTCACTAGCTTCCACTTGCTCCAATCTAATTTTTAAGGTAGTATTTTCTTCATTGGTCTTTTGGACATCCTTTCCCATTTGGCTAATTCTGCCTTTCAAGGCATTCTTCTCCTCATTGGCTTTTTGGAGCTCTTTTGCCATTTAGGTTAGTCTATTTTTTAAGGTGTTATTTTCTTCAGTATTTTTTGGGTCTCCTTTAACAAGTCATTGACTTGTTTTTCATGGTTTTCCCACATCACTCTCATTTCTCCTTCCAATTTTTCTCTACTTCTCTTACTTGCTTTTCCAAATCCTTTTTGAGCTCTTCCATGGCCTGAGACCTGTTCATGCTTTTCTTAGAGGCTTTTGATGTAGGCTCTTTGATTTTGTTGCCTTCTTCTGGCTGTATGTTTTGGTCTTCTTTGTCACCAAAGAAAGATTCATTCCAAAGTCTGAGTGTGAATCTGAGTCCATTTTCGCTGCCTGTTCATGTTCCCAACCAATTACTTGATCCTTGAGTTTTTTGTCAGGGTGTGACTGCTTGTAGAGTATAGAGTACTTTGTCCCAAGCTTGAGGTGCTGTGCTGTTGTTTTCAGAGCTTTATCTATACAGCAAGCTCTGCCACACCAGCACTCCTCCTCCCCCAAGAACCACCAACCTGGACAGATCTGAGCATGCTCTGCACTCCCGCTGAGATCCACCAATTAATTCCTCTCACCAGGTGGGCCTGGGGCCAGAAGTAACTGCAGCTGCCCCCAGGGCAGTGGCTAAACCGCTAACTCCTTTCACTCTGTCCCAGCAGTTTTTTTTTCCCACTAACCTTCTCTATTGTTTTTGGTGTTTGTGGGTTGAGAAGTCCAGTAACTGCCACAGCTCACTGATTCTGGGCTCTAGGGCCTCTTCTGCCTGGCTCCTAGTCTGGTTCATCCGGGCACAGCCCACGCTGGGCTCTGCTCTGCTCCCAGCTCCATGCGATAGACCTTACCCAGTGACCATCCAGGCTATCCTGGGCTGGAGCCCTGCTTCCCTCTGCTATTTCGTGGGTTCTGCAGTGCTAGAATTTGTTCAGAGCCATTTTATAGGTGTTTGGAGGATCCTGGGGGAGAGCTTTAAGCCAACCCCTGCTTTCCAGCCACCATCTTGACTCCTCCCTGGTGTCTAACATCTCAAAGAGTTTTCAACATACACTTTTTCAAGGATTCTTTTTACTTCTGACCAAGTGCACCCATAGTCTTTTTTTAGTCTATTTTGAAAGTGTCTCCTCTGCTAAGACCCCCAGGCACTGTGCCCCTTTCTGGTAATGATAACTCCGAAATACAGTTTACTGGGTAGGGTTTTATCTATAAGCCAAAGGTTCAAAGTTCTTCTGGGACTTGAAATCCCAGGACTTACCAGGGCCTCTGCTGTATTCTGCCTTAAGAGAGAATTCTGCTTCAGATCAAGTATTTGGCCCAGATACAGGTAAAGATGCTCCAGGGCCAGGTGCTAAACTGAAGGAGTCAGATAAATTGAATTCCGGCTGAAGCCGCATGACGCCCTGGAGGGATTTGTTCAGGATCCTCCTGAGCCCAGAGAGAGGCATTCCAGCCTGTCCACCTGAACCAGCCTATTTTTTCCAAATAAAAGAGGATTCAGCTTAAAGATTCTCTGAGTGTGTGGTAACAACCCTGGGGCACAGAAGGTGAAGGGAGTCTGGGAGAAATGACGATTCTGGCTCAGGAAAGGCAAACAGGGAGGGGAGAGTCAGAATCCAAGGGAGCAGAAGGCAGGGCCAGGGAGATCTTCATAAAGAAGTGGGCTTCAGCATCCTAAGGAAAGGCAGCCAGAAGAGAAGAGCCATGTACAATGAAAGAGTCACAGAAACCACAATGAGCATCCGTTTTTGAATGTTTGCTGTGAGACAACCACTGCAAAGGAATGAGTTCTGTTAGGAGAGGCTAATGGCAGATCCAGTGGCAGAGAGGGTGTTGTTAAGTGGCCAGGACCAAGGGTCATCATAACGGTCATGGCTGTGGAGCTAAAAGCACTTCAGAGGTTGTCTAGTATAACCATCTCATTCTACACTGGTGGAAACTGAGGCCCGGAAGGTAAAGTAACTCATTCATCGTCCAATAGGTAACATGTCAGAGACTGGACTCGAGGCCAGGTCCTCTGCTGACCAGAGAGCTGGTTCTCTTTCCATCATGCCATCCAATTGCATTAACATTAGGGAGGGTGCTGAGACTCATTTCTCAAGACGTGAGACTAGGGAGCGGACGAGCAGAGGCTCAGCCTGCTTCCTGGCATCAAGGAGCTGTCCGCATGGCCCTGGCTAGGTCCCTTCTCTCCTGTGCCCTTTGTCTTCCTCATATAACCATCCAAGCTCTAAGCCTTACCATCTTTCTCGGGGGTGGCTGCAAGAACAAACCAGATGCTATTTATGAAGGGCATGGGGGCAGATCCCAGGGCCATGCCCTCCCATCCACCTCACTGCATCTCAGGCATGAGCTCCTTGGCTCTTGTATAGGATAGATATGATGGGAAGGTTAGGTGGTTCTGTTGTGACCCTGTCACTTCCCTAGTTTGGGTTCATTGAATCAACTAATGCTAAAGAAAGCAAACCATCAGAGGGCTCAGTGCCAGGCGGGCTAGCGAGACCAGGGATAGACAAGGTCTGCAAGGAAGAGGTAAATCCTTGGGAAGGGGATTACCTTCAACATCACAGATTTCATGAAATCAGCCTGGTATTAGGTCATAGATCATCCTCAGTAGCTATGGAAACAGGAGGAATATGCTTCATTATCAAGAGGACATTCCATCTGTAGTCGCATGCTCATGGGGCATTTTTCAAACCACCTTCTTTGCAAGGGACATTCCTAATCATCCTGCCTATAAATCACTCCCATCCCATGAAGAAGGTCAATGGGAGGCTTTTAAGGAATTTTACACCCAATTGGTGGCAATGAACAAGCAATCCAGACAGTTCCTTTTGCAGACCTCAACACTGGGTCCTTTGTTAATGATGGGCTGTTCAGGGTGGAACTGGGCTTCCATGCAGGGCTAGGTCACACAGGGCTCGAGCTATACCTGAGAAGCTCGTTGTGTTTCTGCAATTTCAGAAGTCTCTTCTAGGAGGCCGTGCACTAAGGAATGAATAATTCATAAAGCTTCTTGTAAGCACTTAAATGGCTCAGTCTTGTGGTCAGCCCCTTTGACAAGCAGGCCTCAGTTTTTTATATAGGATATGCACTTGGGCACTTACAGAAAATGTATGTGATTCATTTCCAGGAACCCACAATGAAAGCTAATGAGTTCATAATCAGCTGTGGGCTCTAGAGCTGAGGGTGATGCTCTGGGACTGGCTGCATCCTCTCCTCCCTGCTGGATAGACATGTGCCAAGGCCAGGGCTCTGGACCCAGACGATCTGCCAGTCATTTAATAAAGTACACCCAGTGTGGCAGATGTATGGGAGTCAGCAGCCATGTGGTCTTCATCTCAAAGCCAAGTTGTCAAAACATGTTCCAGATGAGGAAGAGCTTAAACTGGAAATATCTCTATTTATGTTTGAGAAATATTTCTTTTAAATCCTTTTCACTTTTTTTCTTTTGTCTTATTGATGCCTTTTTTTAAATAGTGTAGTCATTTTAGACATAGCTGTACCGCTTTGGTCTACCATTGTGACAAAGATGAAGAAAAAAATAATTCAGCAGAACCAACCGACACATTAACTAAACCTGACAGTGTTTACAAAATTCCCCACCCATAGTCCCCCATGTCTCCAAGTGTAGGAGGGACCTGCATTCCTCATGTCTTGTCTGGGGCCAAGGTTGGTTGGCAGGACAGCGCAGCTTCATTTCATTGTTGTAGTCAGCATCTATGTAATTGTCATAGTCCTGCGTCACTTCACACAGGTCTTCCCAGAGCTCTCTGAATGCCTCACACTCAGTAGTCAGTCAATCAAACAATTACAAGCATTTCTTACCTTCCTACCATGATCAGGCACTGTGGCAGGCATCAGGGACTGGGGAGACCAAAACAAAAGTGAAACAGCCCCTGCCCTGGAGGAGTTTACATTTCATTGGGCCAGATGGTGTGCATATAAATGAATGTATGCAAAATAAAAGCCAAGGTCCTCTTTTTCTGAAAGGGCACTAGCAGCTGTGGGGCCGGGCAGGGGTACGGAATCGGAAAAGCTTGGCGTAGATAGTGTCACTTGAACAGAATTTTGAAGAAACAAAAGATCTTAAGAAATATGGGCAAAGTGAAAGAATATGCCAAGTATGAGGAAGAGCTAGCACAAAAGTGTGGAGGAGGAATGCAGGAAGGAAGGTGGGACCAGGCTGAGAAAGGCTCTAAAAACTGATGGAAGGATCTAAAATGTTACCTGAGGGGCAGTGGGGAGCCACTGGCATTCACTGAGGAGGTAGTGGCGTGCTCAGGTTTGCCCTTTAGAGAAACCACTTTGGCGGCTGGGGAGATGACTTGGAGAGGAAAGACTTGAGGGGGGAGAGGAAGACCACTGAGAAAGCCACTGCCCAGGACCAGGGAGATGTTGTAAAGGCCTGTGGGTGGCTATTGTGGAAACTAAAATAAGACTGGGCAACTGCTGGAATAAGGTGGGGTGAGGAGAGAGACAAAGAGAGAGACAGAGAGACAGAGAGTGTGGACGCTTTTGGGTGCAAAAAGATCCTGGTGCCTTGAAAGAAAGAGAAGGTCATAGGGGAGATCATTTTGGGGTAGAAGATCATGAGGTCAACTTTTGCTATATGAGATTTAAGACATCTAGGGAATGTCCAGTTAGTCATCTGGGATATGAGCCAAGAGTTCAGGAATGAGCTGAAGGCTGAATAGATGGCCTTGGCAGTCATTTATAGAGATGATAAGGAACCCACGGCATCTGATTGTGAATCACAAATTGAGAGAGTACAGAAAGAAGGGAACAGAGTCCACAGCAAAGATTGGGGCAATGCCCCAGTTAGGAAAGATGCTATCGAAGATGACCCAGAACAGGATCTCAAACACAGTTTGAGAGTTGGAAGGGACCTCAGAGGCCATGTCACCCAATGGGTGTACCAAAGGACTGCCCCAAAGTGATCGCTGAGCTCTGACAATCTCCAAGGCACCCATCCTCCTCTTCTCCAAGCTAAACATGCCCAGCTTCTTCAGATGATCCAACCCAAGACCCTTCACATCCCAGTTACCCCTGTCTGGATGTTTTTCAGCTTCTCAATACCCTTTTTAAACTGTGGTGCCTACAACTGAACACAATACTTTCCTTCTGAATGCAGCCCAAGGTTGCAATGGGGTTTTTTTTTGGTTCCACATCATGGTGCTGACCCATAGAGCTTTGGATCCCTTAACTACACACCCTCCTTCCCCAGATATTCTTCAGAATAATTGCTGTCTATCCATGCACGCCTCCTTCACCTTTTCCTTGTGAAACTGATCATTGTGTACCCATGAATAATACTTTACATTCATCTGTATTGAATTTCATCTTATTAAGACTCAGCCCAGTTCTAGCCTGGCAAGTTTCTTTTGGATCATGACTCTGCCTTCTAATGTATTAACTCTCACTACCAACTTGACAATTTATCAATTGATTAGCCTGCATCAATGCCTATATCCAAGTCATTGATAAAAATGCTAAACAGTGTAGGACAAGACACAGATCCCTGGGGCGAGTACTCCACTGGAGACTTCCTGGCACATTAAAACTGAGACATCAACAACTTCTCTTTGAGTCCAGCCATTCAGCCAGCTCTAAATCTATCGAGTGCTATTACCATCTAATCTATGTCTCTCTCTTTCCCCCCAGAATAGCACAAGATGTTTTATCAAACGCTTTAATAAAAATGTAGGTTAACTACATTCGCAATATTTCCCTCATCTCTTGGTAGAATAGTCACATCAAAAGAGGAAATGAGGTAAGTAGGGCATGTCCTATTCCCCATGAAGCCGGGCTGACTCTTCCTTAGCATTGCTTCCCTTTCTAGGTGCTTGCCAGTCTCCCTTGAATGGTCTCTTCTAGAAGAACATCTGGAATGGATGTCCAATTCACTGGTTTGTAGTCATCAGATTCTGCTTCCCTTCCCGTTTGAGCACTAGGCTGTTTTCCCTTCTCTGATCTTGTGACACCCTTTTTCCATGATCTTTCTAATGTCGCTGACAGAGGCCGAGCCACACTGGCCCACCTTTGGGGAACTCTGAGGTTGGCATTGATCTGGCCCAGGCAACTTGAATTCATCAAGGGCCAGATGCCCTCTTACCATCCTGTTAGTTATGTTAGGAGCCTGAGAAGGGTCAGTCCGATAGCAAGTGACCCAGAGAGCTGGACAGAATTTCAGAGGGAAAGGGGAATCAACAGCGTTTGATCTGCAGAAAAGTGGAGATTGTTACATTAA
The DNA here is from genome assembly GCA_028646595.1 of Phalanger gymnotis. Lineage (NCBI taxonomy): Eukaryota > Metazoa > Chordata > Mammalia > Diprotodontia > Phalangeridae > Phalanger > Phalanger gymnotis. The sequence continues at coordinate 376,814,142 of CM053624.1, read as the reverse complement.
GGGACAATTAAGAAATCATCAATCTTTGGAGAGAGCGGCTCCTGTGCCTTACCAAACAACCATATTCCAGTACATTCAAAGGTTACAATGTAAAATCTGAACCTGGCCAGCACACGGGGCAGATCTGCAGAGCACAACTGGCCAGTCTCCCTCTCCCCTCTCCCAGAGGTTCTAGTTGCCGACATTCTAATTTTCCTATCGGCTCACATCCGTCAGTGTGTTCTCTCCAATATTCATCAGAGGTTAGCGCTCTTAGGTCATCTAACCAGCTCATATCAAGCAGATTTTACAAAGTGATATTTATCAGGAATATATCACAATATCCTCCCCCCATGTCCTCCTGACTCCCCAGCCCCTCTCTGCTGTGATCACTTCCTTCTCTGCTGGACAGTTCCTTCCAAGGCCTTCATTTAGGGATGCTTTAGAGGTAGGCTTCATCCCCTTTCTGGCTGTGGCTCAGATCCTCCAGACTGGACCATGTTCCTGTGTTGTCACCTGCTCACCCTCTACCTTGCTTCTCCATCTCACTTTTACGTGTTTTTTTTTTCGTGTGGAAGTTTCCCAAGGGCAGAGCTTGTCTTTCTTTTTGCTTGTATTTCCCTCCCCAGAATTTAGCATGCTGCCCACATATGGTAAGTGCTCAACAAACATTTACTGTATACCTATTGCCAGAAAAAACACAAGCATAAAAATATCCCCCCAAGACCCCAGGAACACACCCCTCCCCCACCGCCACATTTCCTAGGGAGAAGAGACTCAACCTTAAAGAGGTGTTACACACTTTCTTCTTGCCACCGAGTCCACTTCTGAGTATGGTAGAGCTGCAGCACACGGAAGTTACACCTCACAGCTGCTCTCCCCAATGGGCTCAGCTGCCTGAAAACTCTGGCATGGAATTCAGTGTACCTATGGTGGCACTTTCAAAGCCTACAAGGTCCAAGCCCCATCCACACTACCTCCAACATCAATTCATTCAATGAAACACAACAGATATCCAAAAACAATGTTTTAAATTAAAAAAAAAATCTTTGTCATATCCTCAAGGCTTCAAGTTAGCCAGGGTGAGAAGAGTAGGTCACTAGCACCACTGCTCACTGCTCTGCCCACCCTGAGGCTGACTGCATCCCTTTCCTCCATCACCACCAAAAAAGAGCTTAGGTCGGCCAGCTGGCGCCCATTATTTGCCCACTTACTTCTAGTTCAGCAGGCAAGCAAAAGACTGCTTCACCACCCAGTATGCAGAAAGGAAACTGTCACAGAGTACCTGTGTCCGGTCTGAATGAAAGAGCTAGGCCCCATTCTACGTCATCATGACCACCTAGGAGCAGCTTCTGTGGGGGTCAGTTCCAAGCAGAGCCCTGAGTGTGCACACCCAGGCCCAGGCTTTCATTGGCCATTCCTCTTGGCGCACCATTACCACAACTCAATTAGTCATTCCCCAATAAACAGACATTCACTGTTTCCCATTATTTGATACCACAAAAAAAGTTTCTATTTATACTTTTGTATTTATGAGACCTTTCCCACCTGCTGCAAGAGGCCTCTCCCAGTCTCTGCTCTCCACTCACCTGTAGTGTCCTCCTGATACTATCTCCCATTTACATTGTACATATCTTACACATACATCTCTGTTTGCCTGTTGTCTCTGCCTTTAGATCGTGAGCTCCTTGAGGGCTGGGGCTGTTTTCGCCTCCCTCTGTACTCCAGGGCTTAGCGCAGCTCCTCAAACTCAGTAAATTATCAACAAATCGTGTTGAATGACTTATTGACTGACCTGTTGTTCTGGACTTTCTGCAGTACATGTCTACACAAGGGATCTCTGGGTCCAATGTTATAGATGTTTTATTCATTTGTTTTGGCATAATAACAAAGTGTTTTCCAGAGTGTCAGAATGATCCAGAGGCCCACAAATAGAATACGGTTTGCCTCTCCTCCTACACCCCGTTCAATATAGACTACCCCATTTTATGCTGCTTATCAATTTACTGGATTTGTGGTAAAACTCGGTGCTTTTTAAAATTTGTTTCCCTTCTTATTGGTGATTTATGGCAATTTTTCATCTGCTTGTTGAGGAATGGGGAATGGATCTGCAATTTTATTGTTATAAATAACTCTCAGAGGAGAAGCTGCATCTACCAATGGAATTTCTCTCTGTATCTGCAATTTACAGTCCAAGAGACTTTCTCAGAGTGTTGACAGGTTAGGGATTTTTACCCAGGGCGACATAATGAGCACGTGGCCAAGTCAGGACTTGAGCCGAGGTCTTCTTGGTCCCAAGACTGGCTCTCTCTCCACTACATTGCACTGACTCTGGGAGTGGTAGAGACTGGAACTCTGCTCGAGACTATTTGTTCACATCCTTTGACCACTTACCCATTGAGGAAAGCCTTTTGTTCTTACGTATTTGCACTAATTCTCTGCACAGCTTGGATGTTAGAATGAGATATCTCATGTGGAGGTTTTTCACATTTGGAATTTTTTCTTCTAATCCTAGCTGAGTTGATTTTGTTCATGTAAAAGCTTTACAGATTTTTCAATTCAAATTGCCTCTTTTTGTCTTTTTCTGAACCCATCTATGCCTTATTTAAGAATCATCCCTCTCCCCAGAGTGATGAGAAATACTCCTTCCATTTCCCTCCAAATTTGAATTTGTTATAAATGTAAAAATCATCTGATTCCAATTGAAAAGGAAAAAGTGGCCTGTATATGAAGACATGCATTTTTATAAGTTTGTTTTTTAAAAGTTCATTTTAAATGTAAGATGATGGTACCAAAATGGATATTTGTTTGTGCCTCCCTTCTGAATTCATTTTGTGTTACTTGCTTTTTAAAAATGTTTTATTAATATTCTTGGTCTTTTATCTCTATTGCTTCCCATTAACTCATCCTCCAGATGAATATTGTCATTATATTGTCAGCTTCTGTGATGCAGCCCCTGAGTAGTGGGATCACTATGGAACAAAAATCTATAAAGTGATTTAGGTATTCATTATTCTCATCCTTAGTATTGTTACTATATTGGAATGGCCCAACAATGAAAAAGGAAAATCCTTCCAATTTCTTAAGCTGAAAGAAAGCCTGACAAAGACTTGATTTTCACCCCGATGGTTCTGGCTTTTTTAGGAGGTGATGTTATTCATGGTCTCCCATCATCTTTTCATTATACAGGAGAGTGTATGACTCTTTCATCTGTCTCTTCTAGGAGAACTTGTGATACCCTGCTATGGAGCTGTGATTTCATCTTTGGCTTCTGGTTTCTCTCTAGAGTCAAGATGAACAAAATTAAATTCCTCTAATGAGATGCCCACTCATGAGAGCCTAGAAATGGATCTCACATTTAGGGCGCTAGGGCTAGGGTGGGGTGGGGTGCTTTGCAGTGGTTAGAATGCTGGACTTGGAGATGGAAAGGCCCAAGTTCAAATCCAAACTCATACCCTCATTAACAGTATAATGCTAGCCACAATGCTGCACAGCTGTCTGTCTCAGTGTCCTTGTCCGTAAAGTAAGGATAATAACAGTACATACTTTCCAGGATAAAGTGAAATGATATTTGTAAAGCATTTTCTGGGCCTTAAAGTGCTATACATTGTTATTCACTATTAGGAGCCAAGTTCATGCTTGTGATTGGTCTAAAAATTGTGAATCCTTGCATACAGCCCTTTTCCTACACCGACTACCTGATGGTACTCTGAGAAACAAAAGCAGCCACCCAGGACTCAGGCTCACCTTATTCCCTGCTTCGTTCTATGGGCTGCCAGGGCCAAAGAATTCCTCTTGGGAAAACAGCTGGTATCTGTTGCTGAGATGACACTCATTTTCCCATCAAGAGAAAACCCTGACTATGGCTGATGCCACCAGCAATGTTTTTGTGTCAGACTTTCCTTCTGCCATTTTTGACCCTCCTTTTAATTCAGTTTTTTTCATGTGCCAAAGCTCTTCTTTGGTTTGGTCATTGCCTTGAATGATCATTAAATTCTCTTTTAGGGATTTCTGGTAGTTTTGCTCTGTGGGGCACAATTGCTTTCTAAGTGGCTGCTGACCAGGCAGGTTCCCTTGCAAATCTCCCTGCTGTCTCCCCAGAGACTCGTTGCCATTCCCCTGTGCTGTCACTCACTGTAGTATCTGGCTTGCTGCATCTATGTGGGCAGTTTCATCTCTCCTAAATTTTCATTTTAAAGCTTTTTTGATCTGATTTTCAAGACTAGAGATAAAAGTATTTTTACCCTGTGCTCCCTGCCTGTCCTAGAGATAGTTCAACCTAGAAGTAAAGCCATGGCCCAGAAATCCAAATCCTCTTCTCAAACACCACATTTTTAAGTGGTCACTCACTTTTCAAATCCCTGCAAGATACCTGAGTCCCTGCTCCTTAATTGACAGCCGGATGAAACACAGCTTCTGCTCCTTCATCTTCAAGTCTTTGGGCAAGAGTTTATAACCTCATAATCTCTCACAATGAATTCTAGCCTCCATCAGTCAGTCAGTAGGAAAGCCTACTGCACTCTCGGGTTTTTAAGCCTCTGCCCCTCCTCAAGGATGACACTCTGTCTTGTCTCTGCCCATTGCACTAGCTGTGTCCCATTCCTGGAATGTCCTCCCTAGTCACCTCTCACTCTTAGAGTCCCTCTCTCCCTTGAAGATTCAGCTTGAGCTCTATTTTCTGCAGAAAATCCTTCTGCCTCCCACTCTCTGCAAAGTTACTTTGTGTGTGCTTTGTATATATTATGTATTTTCTTAGCCTGTCTCCCTCAGCTTAGAAGATAAGCTCCTTACATCTAAGAGAGCAGGACCGCCTTGGTTTTGTCTGTGTATCCTCAGTACAGAGTCTAGCACAATTAGGCACTCAATAAATGCTTGTGGATTGATCAGTGGAAATACTCCAAAGGAGAGTGGTCAGCCCATCCTATCCCATCCCATCTCATCCCATTCCACCTCACCCTTTCCTAACCCATCCCACCCCTTCCTATCCCATCCCATCCCATTCCATCTCATCCCATCTCATCCCACTGGTCTCATCCATTGAAGACAATCCTTTCAATACTCTAAGGCTGAACATCTCTCAGATATTTAAGAAGTTATGTAATTCCATACAGTTGTTCAGTTTTCTTGGAATCCATCTGTCTGCTGATGAATTTCATTTCAGGATGTGATGACTATGTCTTATATAGATGAAGATTTTGCCAGTAGCATGGAAACAAACACACATGCACATATGTGCATGCACATGTGTGTGTCTGCACAATGTGGACAACCAAGCTTAGTTCCCTCCCCAAGATGTAGAATTATGAGATTTTGTCATTCAGAGACATAGCTCTGTCCAGCACCATGCACAAGGTAAATGCTGGCAACTGCCAGACTTTCTGTTCATGCTTCACCCAGGGTGTTTTAGAGTCATCCACAAAGATTGTTCATGTGACCTTTGAATTCCCTGATAAAGCAATAGCAATAAGGCTATGCCAATGTCATTCCCAGAACATTTGCACCCATCATTGGAAAAACATCGCAAAAGAAAACTAGAAATGGAGGTTCTTATTCGAGATCAGCTTCTCTGTGTGCTCTTGACCCTCTCTGGGCCATCTATAAAATGAAAGAATTGAACAAGAAGTGCCCTGAGGCATCTTCCACCTTAAAAAAATAATAATCAATCTGCTTCCGTTTGCATATTTAAAGTAGAAAATAATAACAGCTGGCATTTATATAGCACTTTATGGTTTGATCATTTGATCCTCACAACAACTCTGATCCCCATCTTACAGATGAGTAAACTGAGGCAGAGATTAAGTGATTTGCCCAGGGTCACACAGCTAGTAAGCGTCTAAGGCCATATTTGAACCCAAGGTCAGTGCTCTCTCCACTGTAGCACAGAGGTCGTCTTATAAATAAATGTAGGAAGTGAAATGGCGCAATCCACGGAAGCGCCGACTGAGCTCTGGTAGAACTCTGTAGAACTCCGTTCCCTAGGCCCTTCCCACTCTTGTAAGTGAGAGTGGCGAGCCAGCCCAGACTGGACCTTTCAGTGGTCCATGAGTTCAGTCTTATCCAACCGCAAAAAGAACCTAATGTGTTGTCGGCTGTAGTTGTTTTCTCTCCCCTTACCTCCCTCCAATTCCAGCAGTGGTCAAGCGCTCTAAAGGAAAGGAGGTGACCCTAGAGCCAACTCTCTGAGCCCCCAATGGGCTCTGAACACTTTGACTGGCACCCACAGCTCCGCAGCCAGCATCTTATGGACCCTCCCTTCTGCCTTTTCTACAGCAATAGCAGCTGCATCCTTCAGGCACTGCCCCAGCTGATGATTGGTTTGGGCTCAGGGTGGCAGAGTCAGTTCCCACATGTGCTGGCAAACAAAATGGGTTCTTAGCACTTAGTTCAACATAGTGCCCTTGAAGAGTTTTGCCTTTGTTTTCTCAATTAAATTGGGAGTCCTTGGTGACCTCCTTGCCTCAGGGGAGGGCCTAGTTTACATATGAGTTTGAGTGACATGTTTGGGACATCAGAGGCTTTTAGACCATATGGGTTTAAGTCGCCCCTTTGTGATGATTTTAGGTCACTTGAGTGAGTTATGTGTGTGACTCACCCTTGACCCTGAAAAAGATATAAAACCATGGGTTGGCTTTCTCTTTCTCAGAGCTCTTACCCACAGCCATGGTGGCATGCGTGACTCTGGGCCGGCCCTTGTATGAGCTCCCAGGCCGAACCTAGATGTTGGTAACTATGAACTGTATTTGGTCTGCCTGTCGATGTCTGTAATTTGTTTGTAATTTGCTCTGAAGTTCAGGGTGCTGGCTCTTTCCCCTGAACTAAGTGAATGATATTTGTATGCTGGATTAAAGTAGACTTGTCAACCCCTTAACGTCGCTTTCCTTAGTAAAGCAGATCAAAAGAACCTGGGCTTTGGCAGCGTGCTTGTTGTTGGGCTTGTGTTGGTCTTTTACCCCCCACAACAGCTGCTAGCCAGATTGTTGAAACACTACAGCAGGGAGAATTTAGCTCTCTGGGCTGGATTCCCTGTCCACCCTCTCCCTGCTGCTCTCCCCGGAAGGAGTGGGAAAAGCCCTGGTGGGAAAGGGAGGGATTGATTTCCCTAAAGGCTGCCACTATCAAGCTGGGTGAGCCGGGACAAGCTACTCCCCTCTCTGGGTGCTCCCACAACTCATCATCCTTTCTAACTTTCTGGGAGAGGATTCTACACTGGCTGCTTCTTGTTCTTCCCCAACAAGCAGTGGTCACACACTTGTTCCTCCCCATCAAGGGCATGGTCACAGTGCATCTCAACTCAGACCCAGAGATCCCCAGCATCCCTAACTTTTATCACTTGTCTTCCTCATAGACAAGGTTTAGCAGCTGCCTCAGCTTTGTCCTCAAAAGCACAAGGCCCCTTAATACCATATATTTGTGGTGTTAATGTGATTAAAGATCTTCCCCACCCATTCAATAGGGCCTTTACTTACACCCTTTACTTACTAGGTGTGAGGCCCTAGGCCCACACCCTTTATCTAGTTAGGCCACTAGAGGTATGAAACCTTCAGGGCCCTAAGAAGAGGTGCTAATACCAGAGCCAATTGCATGTGCACTGAGTTCTAGCCAATCAGATGCTGGCTAGGACTGTATATAAAGAGAGCCCATAGTGTCAGAGAAGCAGAACTGAGAGCAGCAGAATTAAGAAGGAGAATTGAGAAGAGGACATCAAGGAAACATTGAGGCAGCAGACAATGAGTGAGAGCCAGCCTTGAGAGAGACTGCAGAGCAGAGAGTGAGGACAAGAGAGTTGTGGAGATCAAGGAGCTGAGAATCTACAGTATCAAGAAACCGGAGAATCTAGGAGACTGCAAGGACTCTGAGAACTGCAAGGGCTTGCAGAACCGTAGGAGAGGACTCAAGCAAGCAGACAGTTAGGACTCGTGAGTGATTGTTTACGGGAAGGCCCTAGCAGGAGGGAATATTACAGGATGACTTGGTTCCTTGCTATAATCCTGTCTTACAATTTCCTTTTTGCTACATTGAGGTGGGCTTACTGGTTTTGGAATATAATTACTGCTATATCAAATTGCAATCATTGGTCTTGGGATTTGATACTCTGGTGTCTAAATGAATGTTATACTTCCTCTGCATTCTACATAGAGAGTTTTTCATACTTTGTGATTCCAAACCATTCAGGAATATTCATGGTCATCTTCGAGGTCATGAATCTTGCCATACTGATACAAATATTTTCTCCACCTCCCACCTCATCAAGCTTTATTAAAGGACCAGCCAACCTGATGCCCTGTGTTCAGATACCTTTCTATAAGTGCCTATCCAATGGGAAGAAAGTTTCATACTGTTGTCCTCCTCTTTGAAACTCTTCCCAACTCATTCCATCCACATTATCTTTCACTTCAGGCAACTGGATAGAAATATGCAGCAGCTTCATTGTAAGTACACAAATGCATGGTGAGTGAGAAACTGAGATAGGAATGAAAAGCACACCGGCACTGGTAGAAGCCTCAATCTAGAAAGGATCATCTCCTCTTTGTAGCTACCAGCTGGGACTACAGACCAAGACAAGAGCTTGGCCCCAAGTCATTGAGTAAGAATACAAACCTCTTCAGGGCAGGGACTATCTTAACTTTGGTCTTTGCTGCCCCAGTGCCTAGCACAGTGTGGGTCATGCAATAGGCACTAGATAAATGGGTATTCAACTGAATTGAATTGTAAGATTCAAACCCAAGATGACTTACTGGCTTTAAGAGCCTGTGAAAAGCTGAAAGTATTCTTTATTCTTCTTGCTTTTGGCCTCCTATGAGAAAACTCTAGAACGGAGTTGGGCCCTCAGCTCTCTTGCTGGTTCAGAGGACTTAGCTACACCTGCCCTTTGAAGACATTCAGACCAAGAGTATTCTCAACCTTAGTGACTTGAGAGAGTTCACGAATGAGCCCCTCAAGTCTCCACTTTGTTTTTTTTTTTGACAAGGAAGATCAAACCCAACAACTATTTCAATTAATTTTCTGATTTTAAAAGTCAACCCCAAGTTACTTCTTGGTATCAATAAATTGGAACATTAATTATTGTCCTTGTGAATAAGGTATATTCTGGGAAATCTTCAATGTCTGTTCCATTTCCTAGTAAAGACATTGTTGGATATTTCTCATTATAAGGGGTTGTTTTCGAGGCCAGCTCTGCTTATTAGCGGGAGCTGACAAACATCACCTAAGCAGGAGCCCTCATTCAGGATGGGGCCCTCCATTACTGGCCCTGAAATTCATTCTGGACTTTGAGAAATCAGAGTGAATTCACATTGAAAAGAGGAATTTTGATAAGTATTGCTCTGTAACTATTCATTATGTCATATTTGCTTCTATGTGTACCTATTATTGTCTCCCCAACTAGACTGCAAGTACCTGGAGGGCAGGGAATGTTTCACTTTTAACTTGTGTCCCTAGTGCCTGGCCTTTGGCAGAGGTTGAATAAATGCTTCTTGATTGATTGATTAGCTAAGTTGGAATCAAAGGAGCAGAAGAGGAGAGTAAGTATGAATCCACAGATCCACACATGGCCTCATGGATCAATGGAATCTGTGGCTCTTGGTTGACTAAGGCATGGTCTGAATTAGGAGCTACTCCATGAAGTCCATGAAGCTTGGCTTATGTGTACCTGCAGAAGCAGGGTCCCAGTAAGCCACTTTGTCAATGCATGGAGATGGTCACAAAGGGAACTGAGTCAGAAAGGAGTATACACTGTTATAAACCCATGTGTTCCCACTGCCACTGACTGTATATGAGTCAACATATAGAGGACAGTTAATATTCTAGAGCAGTGAGTTTATCTTTGAAGAAACAAGGCATGGACTTTGGAAGAGAAAATGGAAACTAATCTATAATTGTCTATTGGGAATGAAAACAAGAAACACAAGAATCATGGAAAGATTCAAAATCTTTAGACAGTCCAAAGATGTCCCAGGAGTCATTGGTGACCTTTCTTCTCCCATGGGGGCCTTTATTGCTTGCTCCATGATGGAGATGTGGATGGGCATGGAAATTGTCAGAAGACAGACAACCTGAATAATGCACAAGTTCTACCACTGGATAAAGAAAGCTCGTATGAAAGTAGAGACCCTGAAAGCTGGGGGTGGGGGGCAGGGGTGGTGGTTCTGGTCACTTCTTCAGTTAAAAGCCATAATGCAGCCTAGAGGGCAGAGGACAAGGGTTCTGCTGTCTGTGTGACTTTACTTCTGCTTGTTTATGGGTTCTTTGTTGGTTTTTTTGGGGGGAAGGCAAGGCAATTTGGGCTAAGTGATTTGCTCAAGGTCACACAGCTAATAAGTGTCAAGTGTCTGAAGCTGGATTTGAACTCAGGTCCTCCTGACTCCAGGGCCAGTGCTCTATTCACTTTGCCACCTAGCTGCCCCAGTAACTTTACTTCTGAATCAAATTAATTTGTATGTCGAGTGAGGGTCATGAGGGGCTGAGAAAATTGGGATGTTCAAACTCAGGCAACCCCTGATAATTGGTTGAGAGAGCAGGGACTGAAGTGATTGAAAAGGGAGAGGTACAAGTTCGTTATCACAAATCGGGCAAGTGTTCCAAGACTTCCTAATCCTAGGTCAAAAATAGGCCAAGGTGAAAGAGATGTCTTCACAACAGCCCTCAAAGTAGGTTTGTCTTCTAGGGGAAGACTAATGTTTTTCCTGAGTGCATTCTGTATTTCTGTTTCTATATTGGCTCCTGTGAGTCCTTTGCATCTTATGGATCTTTTGTGAGGAGTGAAATAAAGACTTCCCCATAGGGGTGAGTACCCTGTTCTTGGGCTCACCCTTACAACTCCCACAAACACTGTCAGGCTGGGTCCCTGCAGGGTGACTTACTACTCACTTTAGGATTCATGGTGCTGGTTGTGGGGTTGTGTCTTTTAGTATCATCACTCTTAAGCCCCTATCTAGTGTCGCCTCAGTGATTATCAGCCAAGCAGACCTCTTAAACTTTTAGAATGTGGTAAGAACAGTTGGTACAACTTCCCCTAACAAAGTCTAGGGCACACTGTCCCACAAGTACACACAGGGTCTGTTTGGAATGTGGGTGTAAGCTTAGAGAACTCCTATGGCAAAGGGATAAGTCACACCTCCTCATTACCAGAAGTCCTTTGCTCCCCTTGTGGAGTCCTCAGCCAGTTCTCCAAAGGTGTAGTTCTCTTCTGGCTCTGAAGATTGGTGCCCTTGTGGAGTCCAAAGCTTCCTTTCCTTCGTATGTCTAGCGTGTAGTCAGTGTGTCTCTTGGCTCTTGATGAAGATGCTGTCCTTAACCATCGTTGCTCCAGGGACCCCAGTGGGAATGGGAATTTCCCAACCTTTCAAAGTCCACAAGGTTGTCTTCTGATCAATGTGGGGAGGGAGAAAAAGAGAGAAAACCTTACCATCTCCCCTGACCCAGGACAATTTCCTTATCCCCACCAGAATGACTCCTGCTGGAATACCCAATTTCAAGTTATTCTGCTCTAATCTACATAGGACCAGAAATGTTTATTTTTTTTTTCACCAATTCCAACATATTATCTGTAATTTCCTTCATGATCAAAGGGTATCCCTCTTGGGTACCTTCCCCACCCTCCCCATCGCACCATTGATTAAGGCTTTGTTTGCACCTGGTTTATATGTTCAGTTGATTCAATAATTGAGGTGAGGAATGTGGAACACCTTCACAATGGATACCAATACTGGGCACTGAAGGCCTGTGTAGGAGCTGGGGACTACATTAACCACATTTGAGTGTATTTGAAAATTTTCCCAAAGACCTCCAGGTGGAGGCAATGAACCAAAAGGGAAAACAAAAACTAAATGGCCCTAGTGTGTTAGGCCCTAGTGAGACCAGGCCTGGGCCTGTATCTACCGTAGTTGTAAATGCCTAAGTATTTAAACTGGGGCTTTGATAAGGAAAAAATAGTGACTGAATCATTTCCTCCCGGGCCCCAAGAGCCTCTTCATCCTGTGAGATCAGACCTCACCTGGACCTCACACCTGCCCCTGTGGCCCCTCCCTCCTTTTAGGGGGGAGGGGAAACCTCCCACCCAGCTCCATGAAATCCTTAGGACTCCTCCATCCAGGCCCTCCCCACCCTTCTTAGCTTCCTTTGTGGTTGTCTCATTCATTAGGCTGGGCACTCCTCAAGGGCAGGGGCTGTCTGTCTCCTTGTATCTGTATGCCCAGTGCTCAGCACAGTGCCTGATTCATAGTAGGTACCTAAGAAAAGTGTATTGATTGACTGAATTATGTACTTTTCCTGCTTCTCTCCAGAATCTTTTTGTTAAGGAGCCCATTTGCTGGGTCCCATTGGCCATTCACAGTCCTCTTTCTTCACTTGCTAGCAGTTTCAGAAATTAAAAACTAAGGAAGAAATGCTTAGCTTCTATTGGGGGGGGGGTTCTGCTGTTCCAAATCTATCCATGGCAAGTGAAATGTGTGTGGGAGGGTAATATGGAAGAAAATCTGGCTACATGGGAGATTTAGGGCAGCCCTTATACACAGTGATAAAACAGAATCCCCCTTCCTCCCTGGCCCCCATAATGGAGGATCAAAAGGCAGGGTCATCACCATCTGACCATCAGAACCAAGAACCTGCACACTTTGAGTAATTCAGAGCCAGAGTGGGCAGGGTTGGCAAGGTCCCCACCACAACATGGCTCCTGTCTCTAAGTTTCTGGCACCATGCTGCTCATCCTCTTCCTTCACCAAGAAGCTTGTCAGAGGGGAAAACCGTCTTGCTTTAGAAAGCTGGCACCCAAAATCTCAAACTTAGAAATTCTTGAACTTGAGATAACCTGTAAGATAACCTCCAAAAGGTGAGAAAATCCACTCTCTCATCCCCGCCTCTCGGGTCACATGCAAGCACATGTTTACCTCCACCATGTGCTTCTACAAGAGTGACATCAGCAACCTGTCTGCTTGGATAGTAAATGAATACCTATCTCCAGGAACTGCGGTCACCAATCTCTTCTCAGACATGGAAATAGAAAGGCAGCTGGTACCAGGAACTTGAGGCCATCTGGGTGAGAACAAATAGCTCACTATGACAAGAGGAACGGAGAGAGGGAAACAGGCAGACAGACACTAGCTTTTATAGAACACAGGAGAGGGCCAGCTCTTCGGACAAGGGTGGCTTCCCCTCACTCCTAGCTGACAACCATCTCGAAAACATCCCCAAGCTGCTGAGGGGACAGCAGGATTCCCTCTGCCCTCTCAGTGGGATGGCCATATATGCATGCCTGCCCTCATTTACAGTTGTCCCTCACCTCCAAACGAAGGTTGACACCTGCAACCCCAGCAAGTTTACTTGGAAATTCACCAAACTGATCAAAGCTCTCTGTGATCAATACTTCCCCCTTCAGTTAACTTCAGGGAACAAGATATAAAGAAACAGTAACAACTAGGTACAAGTTAAGTAACTTTCTCCCACCAGGCTCAAATATTACCCATTGCCATATAAGGTGATTTTACTTTCCTTTGTCTTCTCATAGACAAAACCTTTGCTTTCTCTCAGGGTAGTGTTTCTGGATATTGCAAAGTCTCCAGCCTTGGGGGCCAGTATACCACTTAGAGCTCATTAAAAACCCAATGAGTTGCATTTTTTCTGCTCCTGTTGTTGACAGTAATGTGTAATACCATTGTTTTAGGATCTTCAGCTATTGCGTCATTAAGTACTCCATTTTCTGATGGAGATTTGGTCACCTCACCCAGAAGCTTCTAGCAACCTTCCCCCACCCCACCCTACTGCACACTCACACAATTAACTTTCCTCTTCTAACTCCAAAACAAGGGGCGAGGCGCTGGGATCCTGCTCTGCTTTCTACATAACTTATGCACCCCACTCTGAGGATTTTCTTTCACTTAAGAGAAAGTGTTACTCTGAAACACCTAGTTACCAACTCACAAAGTTCACTTCTCCCGTCCTTGCTTTTTCAATACTCACTTAGCTTTCCTTTTCTTAGAAAAGCTTCTCAGGAAAAAAAAAAGAAGAAAAGTTTCTTAGAAAAATTATTTGTCCCCTTTAAGAAACGAGTTGGCTTAAACAGTCTCTAAAAGTGAGGAATTCAAGAATTTTAATAAGACTTTGAATGCAACATATTCATTTTAAAACCATATTCCATAGTAGTTTCATCCATTGCATGGAAGAGTTCAGGCATTTGCCCATCTGGCACGGGGAATGGGGACATCACTATGATCTTAGAGATCATTACCTATCCCAGCTGAAGAGAGAAAGCTCCTGCCTTTTGGAATAGGGCCGAGTCCTGTGAAGTTATATGCAGTCCTTCTACCATGGCTGGCTGGAGCATCCTCTTCAGCTCAGAGTCTCTGAGAACTGCTCAAGGCTCTGCCGAGCATCAGACTCTATCTGCAGATAATGAGACATTTACTCCCACAAGATTTTGAAGCGGTGCAAATTTCATAGAATAGTTGTCTTTCTGAAAAGGAGATTGCAAATCCAGCTCTTATTCAACAGCTTGGGTTTTTCCATTGACTTTCACTTTACATTGAAGGCATATTCTTCTAGGAAGAATTTTGTCACCAAGACTAATGTAAATTAAAGTCTCTCTTCGGGGTGTCAGCAGCTTTGCAAAATCACATATTTAAAGTAAAACATGTTTGTGAGAAAACATCCATTATATTCCAAATAAAACACACGATACCCACACTGCCCCTAGGAGTCAGATTCCTTGGCATGAGAACTCCCTCAGAGGGCGATGCATCCTTCAGGGTTCCAGGCTGAGGTGGGAATTTGGTATTTCAAAACAGCATTCACTTTTAGAACACAGAGGTGATAAGTGAAAAACGTGTATTGCTTTATTTAGCTAGAGCTCATTCTACAGGGGGGGAAAAAAGTGGTTAGGAGAAAACGGCCCGGGAGACAAGGGTAATCCATGCGTTCATGAAAAGGATATGATGGGGGGTGGAGCCAAGATGGTGGCTGGAAAGCAGGGACTTGCTTAAGCTCACCCCCAGATCCCTCCAAACATCTGTAAAAATGGCTCTGAACAAATTCTAGAGCTTCAGAACCCACCAAATAGCAGAGGGAAGCAGGACTGCAAGCCAGGAAAGCCTGGATGGTCACTGAGAAGGGTCTATCACACAGAGCTGGGAGAAGAGTAGAACAGGGCAGAGCCCAGCCTGGGCCATACCAGGACCAACCAGACTGGGAGCCACGTGGAACAGGGCATAGCGCCCTGAATCAGTGAGTTGTGGCAGTTACCAGACTTCTCAACCCACAAATGCCAAAGATAACAGAGCAGGTTAGTGGAAAGACTACTGGAAAGTAGTGAAAAGAGTGCATGGTTGGCCCTAGCCCTAGGTTACAGAAGTGGTGCAGCTCTGGGACTGCTTCCAGAGCACCAGCTGTGGTTGCTTCCAGCCCCAGGCCCACCTGGTGGGAGGAATTAAGCGGCAGATCAGAGCAGGAGTGCAGAGCCTACTTGGATCTGGGCTGAGATCCAGGGTAGTGGTTCTTGGGGGAGGAAGCGTGCTGGTGTGGCAGAGTTTGCTGTGTAGAAGTAGCTGTGAAAACAGAAGCGCTTGGACCCTAAAGCTTGAGACAAAGTAATCTCTACAAGCAGTCATATACTAACGAAGAGCTCAAGAGTCAAGCAGTTGGCTGGGAACATTGAATAGGCAGCAAAAAAGGACACAAACTCAGATTCAGACTCAGACTTTGGAATCTTTCTTTGGTGACAAAGAAGACCAAAACATACAGCCAGAAGAAGTCAACAAAGTCAAAGAGCCTATGACAAAAGCCTCCAAGAAAAACATGAACTAGTCTCAGGCCATAGAAGAGCTCAAAAAGAATTTGGAAAAGCAAGTTAGAGAAGTAGAGGAAAAATTGGGAAGAGAAATGAGAGTGGTGCAAGAAAACCATGAAAAGCAAGTCAATGACTTGCTAAAGGAGACCAAAAAAATACTGAAGAAA
>CM053624.1:376771837-376797721 GCA_028646595.1 Phalanger gymnotis | reverse complement strand
ATATATATATATACAGAGAGAGAGAGAGAGAGAGAGAGAGAGAGAGAGAGAGGACACAGGGTGAGCTGAATATGAAGGGATGGTATCTAAAAAATAATAAAATCAAATTAAGGGATGAGAAAGGAATATATTGAGAGAGAGAGAAAGGGAGAGATAGAATGAGGTAAATTATCTCATATAAAAGTGGCAAGAAAAAATAGTTCATTAGAAAGGAAGAGGGGGCAAGTGAGGGGGAATGAGTGAATCTTACTATCATTGGATTTGACTTGAGGGGGAAATAACATACATACTCAATTGGGTATCTTACCCCAAGTGGAAGTACAGGGAAGGGGACAAAAAAGGGGGATGATAGCAGGGAGGGCAGATAGGGGGAAGAAGTAATCAAAAGCAAACACTTTTGAAAAGGGACAGAGTCACGGGAGGAAATTGAATAAAGGCAGACAGGATAGGATGGAGGGAAATATAGTTAGTCTTTCACAACATGACTATTTATGGCAGTTTTGCATAATGATACATGTGTGGCCTATGTTGAATTGCTTGCCTTCTTAGGGAGAGTGGGTGGGGAGGGAAGAAGGGAGAGGATTTGGAACTCAAAGTTTTAAAAGCAGATGCTCAAAAAAAAAGTTGTTTTGGCATGCAACTGGGAAATAAGATATAGAGGCAATGGAGCATAGAACTCTATCTTGCTCTACAAGAAAGTAAGGGAAAAGAGGATGGGGGTGAGTGGGGTGACAGAAGGGAAGGCTGACTGAGGAATGGGGCAATCAGAATATGTGCCATCGTGGAGAAGGGGGAGGGTAGAAATGGGGAGAAAATTTGTAACTCAAAATCTTGTGGAAATCAATGCTGAAAACTAGAAGATATTAAACAATAAAGTATGGAAGAATCAACCCGTAAAAGAATTTTGAAAAAAGGATATGATATAGGATGAGTCACTTTTTCTGTTCAGTCAAGGAGGTGATTCCAGAGTATATCTGACTTCACCGAGATCAATAGTCAAAACCCTCAGCTGGATCCTAGGTGATACAGGGAAGTCCCTTTCCTCTTCCTGCTTGACTCTCCCTCTCATTCCCCACAGATCCAGTATCCTGCCTGAGAAGAAAGGAAGTCAGGGCTCTGTGATTCAGCAAGTACCGGAAGGTTGGAAAAGCAGGCTTTCTTCTGGGGAGGGGTAAGGGCTGAAATGGAATCTGGATTCAAAGGTCATTTCAAGCCCTAAGTAGCCATGTGTCCCTGGACAAGTCTCTTCATTTTCCTGGGCCTCAGTTTCCTCATCTGTAAAGTGAGAATATTGACTTCTAAGGTCCCTATGGCCAGACTGGAACAGAACCAAGGTGTTTAGAAGCCAAGGAATTGGAGCCAGGAGAATGAAAAGAAGGAGTTGAGACTCAAGGCCAGAAGGTCAGAACTAGCTCAGCAGACAAAGACCAAAGCTTAGACAAGGAACTGGTCATTTACCCTACAAGTCAGTAATATATTTATATATTATGTATTATGTTAATGCAATTAATCTATTATGTTTATGCATGTATATATACATATATGCATGTGTGTTTATTTGTTTGTTTGCTTATGTATTTATTTATTTCCCACACTTTGCAAGAGACCTTTCCTGGTCCTTTCTGAAGGGCCTCCCTCCTGAGGTTATCCCCTTCCTTCTGAGATTATCTCCCATTTGCATTGCATGTATCTTGTATATCTCCAGTAGTGTGCATATTGTCACACACACACACACACACACACACACACACACATGACTGAGAGGTCCTTGAGAGCAGAAACTGATTTTTGCTTTTCTCTTTGCTTTTCCCCAGGACTTAGCAGAGTACCTGGATCATAGTAGGTACTTAATAAATTCTTTTATCAGTTTGACTTGACTTGCCTGAACTCTTCTGGGGAACAGTGGTATCGGTCTGCACATTTTACATGAATGAACCTACCATCTGGCATCAAGGCTCGTCAGAGATACCAAAGGCTGTGGATGAATGAATGAACAATAAAGCATTCATTCGTGCTCTTTCTTCAGTGCAGCTCTAAGATGACCATCCCAACTCCACTCAGGTTGGCAGGCTAGATTCCCAAACAATAGTGGCTGTTCCCCTCAGGGCTCTTGGGGGAAGGAGGTGTCTTCTAATACAAACCCCCACCGGCATGCTGCTCCCCTAATTATCAGTTGTTATCAATTAGTCAGTCAAACTTCATTAGCTTTTAGAAAGAGGTATTTTCTAAGGTGAGGCAGCAAGGTGGCACAGTGGACAGAGCACTGCACCAAAAGTCGAGAAGACTCATCTACCTGAGTTTAAATCTGAGTTTAGACACTTTCTAGCTGTGTGACCCTGGGAAAGTCATTTAACCTTGTTTGCCTCAGTTTCCTCATCTGTAAAATTAGCTGGAAAAGGAATGGCAACTGGTATCTTTGCCAAGAAAACCTCAAATGGGGTCACAGAGAGTTGGACACAGCTGAAACAACTAAACAACACAAATTTACTAAGGTGATCTACTAAGAACAATTAACACAAAGCACCCATCCCCAAGTGTCTCCAACACAGTCTCCCACCAGTACCTACAAATTCTAAGAGGGAGTGGGCTGAAACTGAGAGCACATGGGTAACTCAAAGCTCTTGGTTGCTGAAATCCCTGTTCTCTGCTTTGGAGGATGCTTGGGAAAGTCCTCGTGGGCAGAGTGAAGCTCCTCTGCTGGGCTCCTTCTCCTTGCTCTTCCTCACCAGGGGGAGTTTAGTGTCACCTTTTTGTGGCACCATCCTTGGGCACTGCTTAGCCTATCCTACCACGATCATCTTGCTAAGAAGCATTCCCAGGACCAGGAGGAGGAAGAGGCAGCCTTCAGGGTAATGTTAGATGCCGTGGTCTTCCCCAGGCATGATTTCTGCAGATCCAAGTACGTCGAGATCTGTGTCAAGGGAATCAGCTCCTCCACATCATACTAGGGCTTCTACCGTGCCTTTTTGTGTTTTTTTTCAGTTGGGTCCAATGCTTCATGAGCCTGTTTGAGGTTCTCTTGGCAGAGATACTGGAGTGGTCTGCCATTTCTTAATTCAGTTCATTTTACAGATGAGGAAACTGAGGCAAACAGGATTAAGTGATTTGCCCAGGGTCACACAGCTAGAAAGTGTCTGAGACCATATTTGAGTTCACAAAAATGAGTTTTCCTGACTCCAAGCATGGAGCTCTATCCACCCTATGCCCTAGGAAGGCCGTTAGCAGAAAAGGATGATTATGGAAGAGCAGCTGAGGATCCAAGGAGGGGAGGCAACTCTGAAACCTCAAGGGAGGCAAAATGTGTTATTCTTGGCCAGGGCCTGCTCCCACAGGATGCCCACGACAGTCCTCGCTATTGCTCCTCACCAACCTCTGATGTTGCCTAGGACCTCCAAAGGGGCCATTCTTTACTTTGGAATAGGAGTTTGAAGGAGTCTTAAAGCTTCCTGAGAAAGACCCCCTCCCTCTGTTGTCCAAAGACCTCTCTCTTCAGTGATGTAGACACCTTACTCTATTCAACAAAATACCACCGAAGCCATATCATCGTTATATCATCCTCCCCATTAGTGAGAAAACCTAGGAAGGAAGGTCCATGGGCCACTTATCCTGACCTGGAAACCCTGAAGGCCCTTTACTCATAAAGGAAAGCATCCAGGGTCTCTCTGGGACCCTCCAAACAGCAACGTCAGGAATCTCCTCTCTCAATGTAGAGTAAACTTTCTATCCTAGAGCCAAGTTCCCAGAGTTCCAGAAACTGAGGTCTGTCTGTTATGGGGGGACAGGAAAGACATCACAGAAGGAGAGAGGAGAAAATATTGTCCTGATTTCCAAAAACAAGGAAGAAAAAATGGAAGCTGCCAACAACACCAGAGTGAGCCTGACTTTGAGGCCAGGAATAATCCTAGACTACATCATGAAAGAGACCACAGCAAATGCCATGCTCCAAAACTAAAGCTTAGGGAGACCTGTGCTCTCAGCATCCCTGGAAGGCACCACATTCCCCCTGCTCCCTGCTAAGTATTAACCACCACCCCCCAATTTGGGTTTCTTTCCTAACAATGAGAGCTGCCCCAAAGTAGAGTGGGCAGCTTAGCCTCAGGGAAAAATGGGTCTCTTGTCCTTTTTGAGACTGGTCAACCTCTTAGGAAGGGTATCATAGGGGAATTCTCTGGAACCTTGGAGAGGACTTTGACCTCCATTGCTGAGATTCTTGGATACATCGGTGTGCAAATAGCCACTTAGGATAGATCAGACAAGTACAATTGTGCAGGGCTCCTAGACTTCCACTAGAGGAAGGGACAAGAGAAATGACAATGGTCAGAGATGTCAAAACGCTCCAGACTCCAGGCACCCAGGATCGTGTCTCCTCTCACATCTGGCCTTAACTGGGGAGAGGAAGCTTGGAGGGGAAATTGAAGAGGATGCCTTCCATTCACTTAGTGCCCAAGCTGAGGAGGTGTCAGAGAAATTGGGTTGGACTGCTACTAGTGGGATCTTGAAAATACCTCTTGACCTCTGCAGGCCTCGGAGTCACCATGAGTAAAATTAGGGCCTAGTACCAGGTGGTCTTCAGGTGACTCTCAGTCTGAACTCTGAGCAGCCAGTGATGTGGGGAGCATGGTGCTTCTTCTCGTCTCCTTAGTCTTTGGCCAATTCCTGCTGCCAACTCTGGTCTGTCTCTCATCCATCAGTAGAGGCTGAGATTGTCTCTTGGAGCTCACATGTCACTGCTGGGATCTCTGTAGAGTCCCCTTCTCATTTTCATGCTGCCCCCTCCTCCTTCTGGCCTTATTGGCACATAGGTAGATGAATTTTAAAGGGACCTCCCTTCATATATTTTTCCCCTGGTCATGGCAAGAATTGGACGGGATGATGTGAAAACATTCAAAAGAACATGTTGTGGAGATTGTCAGGGGTCAAGGGTGGTACCTCACTGTGCCTCTATACTGAAGGAGAAAGGGAGGTTGGGGGAAAATGGACATGGCTGGTTTGGATAGGTGCATTCCTGGTGCTTTTGGGATGCACAGCATACCTCCTACCTGGAAGTTCAGGTCCATGCTTTCTTTCCCTTTGCTGGCTAAGGCAGCTGCAGCAGAGGCATCTTCTCTCTGTCTCTATCTCTGTCTCTGTCTCTGTCTCTGTCTCTCTCTCCTCTCTCACCACAAAACCTCATTTTACCTTTGGCTCTTTAAAATGGCCATTTCACCTCCTTGT
The DNA here is from genome assembly GCA_028646595.1 of Phalanger gymnotis. NCBI lineage: Eukaryota > Metazoa > Chordata > Mammalia > Diprotodontia > Phalangeridae > Phalanger > Phalanger gymnotis. The sequence continues at coordinate 376,792,507 of CM053624.1, read as the reverse complement.
TCTCCTAGCAAGGTTGATGAAGATTCATAGGGATTTCACAAACCAGGAGAAAGTGCTTAGAGCAGAGATTCAATTAGGCTTCAGAAACAGAAGGCTATAACCCAATTAGCTGCAGAGTCCACTTCAATCATTCAGAAGGTGCATGAGCCAGGGGAAGGGGCAGGAGTGGGGAACCCTAGAGGTCAGCATTTCTGTTCTAGGCGCTTCTGCTGCGTCGGTGTCACCTAAACCCAACAGCTCAGGTCCCCTCTGCCTGCCCTCAATCATCCATCTGTAATTTGTAATAATGCTCAACTGCCTCTCCATGAGGCCAGTCCAAAGAGGAATAAGTTAACACTGATGGCTTTTGGAGGAGCTCAGATGTAAGAGGTTATAGAACTGGGAGGTATTTTTAGGACAGGGGATCTGAATTTTGTTTAAAAATACAATTTCAGGTGAGGGTTTGCACAACTGCCCTCCCCCTCCCTGGCTTGCCACCTGCCATCTGATGACAAACTGATGCATTGTCTGTCCTCCAGCTGTTGCATCTGTGGGGAGGAGGTCCACATTTTCTTCATGTTGAGAAGGGATTTGCAGCCTGACAGAGCTGCTCTCTGCACTACAAGCCAAGCATTATTTGGGAGAGTAGCCTTTATTCTTGGTTGTTTGCAGCTTCACTCCTGAGGTGACACCAGCTAAATCTGGGCATGAGGCTAGAAGTCAGCTGGCGTGAACAACAGAGCAGAGTAAGTGGGGGATGCAGGCAGGGATGGGGCGCAGCTCATTCTAGAATCAAATGTTCAGTGATCAGTGTGAGCATTTACACCTTGGAAGTGAGCGAATGTGACACGGCCAATCTGGGGATTCGCTTTGCTTGACTGTACACATCTGTGATGGGCTGTGTTTTCTTGTGTTTTCAATGGCTCTGTGACAAGGAAGAGAGTTCAGACCTAAAAATTAAATGGAAAGAAATCACTAAGTGCTAGAAATCAGGCCTTGATTTGTTGTTTCCTTGTTTAAACTAAAGAAAGTTATGGAGAAAATGGCAATAATCCTGATTCAATTTAAAAGTGTGCCACGGGTCCCTTTTTTCAGGGAGCCAGTTGTTAAACAGTAACTAGCATCTTCCCAGATTTAGGTAACCCAGGATCCGGGCTTGGCAGTGGACAAGAAGTCAGGTGATCCAAAGATGAAGGAAAGGTGAGAGTCAGACTGAGAACTCTGAGCTTGGAGTAAAGCCAGAACAGGTCATGGGCCAGAAATGCATGGATGGCTGGGAGTGGAGATGGAGGTCAGTATGAAGGCCAGGCTTAGGAAGGTGAGACAGTCTGAGATGGGGACATAAAGGAAGGAGAATATTTAGTGTGATGGTGAAAGTGGAGAGGGGTCATAAGAAAAGATGACTCTAGTTAGACCAATAACTGCCAGGGCACTGGCTGACTTTCCCACTTTGGCAGAATCTTGATGGGCATTATGCCCACAGTACCAAGGGCACACTAAAGGAAGAGAGGAGAAGAAAACAGGAAGAGGATGTGTGTGTGTGTGTGTGTGTGGGTGTGGGTGTGGGTGTGGGTGGGTGGGTGGGTGGGTGTACATGTTTTTTCTAGGCTGACCACAGGCTCACAGTCACACAATTGACTGAAAAAAGGAAAGAATACAAGATCTCACTGCCCACATTGTTTGCTACCTTCAAGGCTCTCTTCCAATAGTGTGTCTGATCCATATAACAACAAATAACAAAGTGATAGCTAGCATCTGCATAGAGTGTTAAAATTGGCAAAGTCCTGTCCAAACATCTCATTTAAGCCTCAGCACAACCCTGTAAAATAGGTGCCATGAGTATTGTCCATATTTTCTAGATGAGGAAATTGAGACCCAGAGAGTTGGAATGATTTTCCCAGGGCCACACAGTGTCTAAAAAGTGATTCTAACACTCCCTTCCTGACTCCAAATCCAGTGCACTCTCCATCCCCCGGCTGCCTCATACGATAAAAACCAAACCCAGTTCCTAAAAAGGTGAGCAAAGGAGATAACTTTGTCCAGTTCTCAGCCTGAGCCTCAAACCGAGAGACATTTGTTTGTCACTGGCCCAAAGAAAGCCCAGCACAGAGTCCAAATGGAAGTAGGGCAATTTCCCACCAATGAAGAGCTCCTCACAGTGCTCCCATTCGTAGATGATCTTGTGCTGGTCACATTAAGCCCCAACTGGAACGTAACAAAACCTCCTCCATAAGAGCCACGTCCAATGATGGGCCTGACCATACAGAGGGGAAAACTTGAATGGATAAAGAATAGCTCTCGGTCACAGCATTTGTGCAGTGGGATGGGCAACTCAGAGAGCCACTAAGTCCTGAGAATTCATTGCATATCGACAATAAACTCGATTTTGAATTGATTAAAGAGAAGAGGATGGGCTGGCTGCTTATAAACAACTGTGCAGCACTTGGAATGCCTCCAGACTTCTGTCTGAAACAGAGGGTCATGCCTTCGACATTAAATTGGTTTTGGTAATAGTGTATAACTAACAGGCACAGAACACCACTGTTTCCCAAGAATTAATATCATGGGTGGCTCCAGTGGCGCTGGAGAGAGGCAAGTGGAGGCGTGAGCATCTGGGACCACCACAAATGAAGAATAACTCAGAAGAGGTGCTCAGGTATCTACAATTTTTAAAGACATGGGCCACCTGGGCCCATGAGTGAGAAGGCTCACTGGTTCTGTTAATAGCCATGCAATAGGAAAATTGGGAAAAACTAGCCACACATTGGATGGGCCATCTTCTTCTGCTTTGGGAGGTATCAGCCAACTACTACCCAGGGCAGGAAGATTTGAATGGATCGTGATTTGTACATGGAAGGGACTCTCTACTTCAATGAGTTCTATTGAAATTCCAAAGTAATTGGTGATGCCTCCAAGTGGAATTGATTACATAAGGTCTGTCCCTCCCCTGGACTCCCCATTGTTACCTCTCAGCTACACGCTGTGCAGAGAGAAGAGCCAAGATGCCTCACCTAGACAATGATTTCATGGGAATCTTTGCAAGGCAGGGTTACAATGAACAACCTAATTCAGTAGGAAACATAATGGAAGGCTTAAAAAACAGTAATGACAATATGACAAATTCGGAGCTCCTGTTGTGGCTGCATAAACACCCCTCTCCTCATTGATGTGAAAGACTCCCAAACATATACTCGGTAGCTTTTAAAATCACTGGTACTTCTTTCTTGGTATTATTTAAAATCACCAAACTCAAGCATTTCCAAGCAAATGTCTTCTTTAATCTGTGTTCTTTAGAAAATTCATAGCCCCTACATGAAAAACCAATTCTTGATTCGAAAAAGTCCCAGGATAAATCAAATAAAAAAAAAACCCAGAATGTTTAGACAAATTAACTTTCATTTAGCATGTCCTGTCACTCTATATTTATCTGCTACATTTTTTTTTCCAATTAGATTCTTCCTAATGACATAAAGTGGACCTCATTAAGACTTTAATGAATAGAGAGCCTTACAGAAACAATCCTTTAGGATCACTGCCCATAAAGTTCCATGGTCTCAAAAAGCCAAGCTATTATGTGGAAACTTAAAAGTTTGACTATCGAAATCCCAAAATGAAGTCATAATGGAACAAAACAAATTGGGGTAACAAAATCTGATTGACTTAAGGCATTGAATCGTTTTGGTACTTATCCTCAAGAGATGAAAGACTGAGGTCATGAGTGACAAGATGAAAGAAAACAGGTCTGGGGGAAGGAAGAAACCAGGGAGTATATCACGTAGAGAGGAATAAGGGCACAAAAGGGAGAGAGGAAAGGAAAAGAAGAAAGGCAGAAAAGAAGGTGTGACTGCAGTGGGGGAGGGCTTGCCTTCATGACCACACAGAGACAGTATGGAGAGGGCTGAAGTAAATCGAAGGAGCCCACAAGGACAGACCTTTGAATAGGGATCGGGCTTAGTGAACAAACTGAGATGAGTCAGAGTGGGGCAGGAGCCAGAGATAATCGGTTTAGGGCCATCCTGTGGCCTCTCTCATTCTTTATTGTTGTTCTAGATTCCCCAGTCCATTTCTAGCCAACATCATCTTTTCCCACCTTTGACCCGAAGTCACCAAATAAATTGAATTTTCATAGAATTTTGCTGCCTCTTTCCTCTTCAATAGATGCTGGTGCATAACTTTTAGTTATTTTCGTGGTGGACTTTTTTGCAAATGTTGATTAAAAAAATTACCATATGAGGTTACCAACTATCCAATGAGATGATTCCTATTGTCTTTCAGTGCATAATAAAGCCAACCAAAGCAGCTTCTTCATTTGACTTTCCAAAGAGAACTATAAGCAGCCCTTTAGCTGCAACTTTCTTCTTTAACTTGGTTTTGTTTAGAAAGAGAATGTCAAGATTAACAGAAATGCAGTAGTTCTCACTCTTTATTGTGTCATGGACTCTTTGACCAGTCTTGCCTGGTGAATCCCACGAGCCCTTTCTCAGAATAATTCATTTCTGCACAAAATAAGATACATCATATTACAAAGGAAGCTAATTATGTTGAATTTGTTCTTTTTTAATGTTAAAAAAAATAGTTCCTGGGGCCTAGGTTAAGAGTCCCTGCTCTAGTAACATGCCTGCTCTTTGGTCATTGGACGAGAAGCTTGGATTCTGAGTACCAGCAGCTAAGGGTGAATTTAGAGGTGATCTAAAATCTGAGTGATCCTTAGCCTCCTTACCACTCCCCTCGCCATCCATCACTCTGTCACTGAAGAAGTGGAAAGGGCCACATAGAACTGAGGACTATCGTACCTGTGTGTGTGTGTGTGTGTATGTGTGTGTGCACGTATGTGCATGCGTGTGTGTGCTTGTGTGCACGTGCGTGTGCGGTGTGTGTGCGTGTGTGTGTGCGTGTGTGTGTGCGTGAGTGTGTGTGCGTGTGCGGTGTGTGTGTGCGTGTGTGTGTGCGTGCGTGTGTGTGCGTGTGTGTGCGTGCGTGTGTGTGAGTGTGTGTGCGTGTGCGGTGCGTGTGTGTGTGCGTGCGTGTGCGTGTGTGTGTGAGTGTGTGTGTATGTGTGAGTGTGTGTGTGTGAATAGTTGTTTCATGGGTTGCCACGGACAGAAGATTCATCACCCAGTGACCAGTCTCCCGGTCATGAACCTCTCTACATTTAGCTGTGCTGGGTCTTGAAATGCAGACGGATTTAATCTGTTTTCAGGACTGTCCTCAAGCTTTTCTACATGATGGAACCTGCTCCAGGTTGCGCTCTGCTTGCCTAGCTGTTGAGGACTCAGGGCCACTTACATTATTAGCAGAGTGGGCCTTGGCGATTGATCATTAGAGTGAACATGGTCACTGGAGTCACTATCTCAGTGCCCACTCATACCGAGGAATCTCGTCCTTAGGGCTTGGTTACTATGACTCCTCACAGATCTAAGGGTGGTCCTGAGGAGTAAAGGGTGGGGAGGGGAGCATGTTTCTAATAGTATAGCTTACAAGCCATGATTATCAGCTGACATCAACTATTCAGCCAGACTTCAAAAAAGAGGGAACTTACAAAGGTGGAATGCTAAGGGCAGTTGGTACAAGCATCCCCTCCCCAAGTCTGTGACACACTCTCCTATCTACACGTCCAAAGTCTGGGGGAAAGTGAGCTCAAGCTTAGAGAGCCCTTGTGGGAAAGGAGGAACTCACCTCACCAAAGTTCTAATGCTAAAGTCCCCAAATGCCCCTTTAGGTACAGTAGAGATCTTCTGGTGGGTTCCTGGGAAAGCCTTGAATCTGCCTCTTGTCACCACCTCCTGGTCCTTGGCTCCCGATGCCTACAGCACCAGCAGCCTCCCTGGTGATGTGTCCAGGGTGCTGAAGCAAAAGCCCAAATACTCCAGATGCTGGGGGGAGGGGAGGGAGCTGAGACTGAAGCCTGAGGCTCTGCTCCCCTCCCTGTCTCCTATCAGGTCCCTCTCAGGGGGTTAGCTGGAATCTTCCTCCACTGTGATGTCAGGCACTCAGATCCCTTGAATGCAATGGTATTATACAGCAGCTAGGTCACGCTCTGTAGAGCTCTGAGCCTGGGGTCAGGAAGATCTTGGTTCCGAAGTGGCCTCGGATACTTACTGGCTGTATGACCTTGGGCAAGTCACTTCACCATTTGCCTCAGTTTCCTCATCTCTAAAACGGGGATAATAATAATAGCAGCTCCCTCCCTGGATTGTTGTGAGGCTCAAGTTTTATAGATATAATAATTGTAAAGTGCTCAGCAGGGGCCTGGAACAAGTAGGTGTTGTCTAAGTGCTTGTTGTGGTCCTGCTTACAGCCAAAGCCTTTCAGCCAATCAGAGCCGCTTCCCTGTTGCAGCGGAGGAAGCCGTGTTCACACTTACTGCACTGATCCTCCGCTCCCCCAATGTATTAGGCTGGATACCAGCGCTCTTGTCTTTATTACTTCAGCTCTCTCGTCTTCAGAAAAGAGCAGCCCCAACCGTTCTAGACAACTCAAGGACCTGTACTATGGTCCTCTTCCGTATCGGGAGGTGCCTTCAACGTTCAGCTTCTTATTCAGGTTATTTCTTATTCCTGCTCTCAGACCCTTGGCTGATGCTGATGGTCTATTTCGCCACAGAACTCTGATACATCTCTGATGCAGTCTCTTAGATTCTGAGCTAGACACCCTGAGGGCTCAGCTCTGTTGGTGGCGGAACCGCAGACCCTCCTCTGAGTTCAAAGTCTACATGCTTTCCAAAGTAACTCATAGATGGTCTGCTGTCAAACACAGAAAATGCAGACAACAGAGAGGTGGAGAAAGTCACAGCATCCCAGCACTGACCATGTGGAGTAAGATCTGGCTGCAGTGTGGCCAATCCAGAAAGAAGCATCGATCCAATCCTGGCCCCTCAGCCCTCATCACCAGAGCTCTAGGAAGTTGCTACTCCTCACCACTAGATTTGTGAAGTCATTAGATAGTAAGCCCCTTGAAGGCAGGGACTGTCTTCTGTCTTTTTTTGCATCCCCACCACTTAGCATAGTGCCTGGCATACAGTAAGTGCTTAATGCGTGTTTATAGATTATTGATTGATTGGTAAATTAGTCTCTAGATTGTTAATTCCGAGGCTGAATAAGACCTGTCCTTTTAACATCTCCTCCTTTGTATTATTTTCCAACTTAAAAAAAAAAAAGATCATTTATGTGGCATTCTTCCAGGCCGGGAATCTCTCCATCTTGGTTTCATTGCTGTGGCTGTAACTAGAAGCTGTGCTCCGGTAGGGTTACAGGACCTAGGGAAGTAGCCTTTCTTCTTCATGCTTGTTGATGCAGCCCTGCGTGGGGCTACTTTTTTAAGTGTAATGTTAAAGCACCCATTCAGAGTTAGCTTGTGGTAGCAATGATGGTAGCTCATTTTTGGCCATAAGCCAAATGTCTCCATCTTGTAATTGGGCTTGCCCTTTCCATTGGCCAGCCTGCTGCCACCCAAAGCCAGGCAGCTTTACTTGAGGTCTGAATGGCTCACAATTTATCAATTGAATTCAGAAGGCAAAATCTTCTCCTGAACCTATGTGAGCATTGCCACTTAGCCCTCGTTTCTAGAAGGATCTATCCCTTTAACTGGCTAATTTTGCACCTGAGGCAGGAACACAAAATCATCTTTCCACTGCTTCTCTGCCCCACCTCTCCCCCCAACACCTTTGTCCTAATAGGGCTGCATGTTTAATATGCAGATACTTCCTCAGGGTGTGTTATTGTCTCTCCCCTTCAGCTGAGACCGTCACTTGCTTACCTTCTTACAGCTTTGCCTTAGAACACAACTCCCTTGCCCTCTTTCCTACATGTCACAGGACTCTTGGAAGAAGGAGCTAATAGTTCTGAGGGTCTTCTGATGACTTGTTGGAGATTATAATGTGACTAATGCAACATTGGCTGATGTGAAATCAGCTCTCAAAGTGTCTGATCTTGGTTCAGAAGTGAAAGATACTTTCTGCACCCCAATGCCACCACCACCATCTCCGCCTTCACATAAGAAAAAAAATATCCAAATACGATGTCTTTTAGGGACTGTGCTCTAAACTCTCCATTCAAAAATAAAAATGTGTACCATTTAAAGGTGGCTGGGATGAGTGGGAGGAAGGCATTCATGCTGTGTAAGTACCAGGAAGCCAATGAGCTTCACACCTGAGGCATCCTCATTTCTCCTGAATTCAAGATCTTCACTTAGAAGATATATATAGCCCCCTCCCACATCCATCCTCAGAGGAGGGCCACCTTCCTTTCACTAAAGGACAGCTTCTTTGATATTTATCCTAGGCTTCTACTTCCTGACTCACTTCTCCTTCCCCCCTCCCCCATCTCAGTCCCATCTCCCAGAGTGAGGACACTTGGCTTTGCATCCCAGCTCTGCCACTTACTATCTGTTGCCTTGGACAAGTCACTTAACTTTAGTTTCCTCACCTTTGGCAGGATAAGAGTGGGCTAGATTACCTCAAAGTTTCCAAAATCCTTCAGCTTCATCCTTCATCCTGCAGTCTCAACGTCCTTGAGTCCTAATATCATTTGATGGTATACAGATATCAGGAGAGTGAGTACATTGGAAAGCCAGATTGTGGGGGCTTCAGGCGCTAACTGTGTAGAGAGGGCCAACCAAATGATCTTGCCTACTTGTCAAAGGGGAATGCTAATTAAAACTACTCTTACACCTCAGTACCAAGCAAAACAAATCATTTTATACTCACTAGAAAAGTAGGATGGGGAAGAACCTTGAGATGACATACTAATCATGGGATCTGACTTAGGAAAACACATCTACCAGACTGTAGATCCATTGAAGGATTAATCTCATTTTTAAAGTTCAGACAGGTTAAAAATTCATCACACTTACTTGTGTCATTAGGTACATCTGTTTTTCACAGGGCATTATCACCTTTGCTCAATGTATGAGTGCCACAAGTGAATGAGGAAAGAATAATCACCTGTAACTGTGTGTGTGGAAGGAGAGACAGAGAAGCTGTGCACAGACTTGTGATCACAATGGAGGGGGACTTCTTTAATTTCTTTATGATATGCCCTCTTCTTTAACCATTAAAGCCCTCACCCCCGATTACTGGTTGCCAAAACTCTACTCCATTCAAGAATAAAATTATTTTGGTTAATTACAAAAGAGATACATGGTTGGTTTTGATCCCAGGATCACAGAACTTTACTTTTGTCTTGCAGCTGGACTTCGATGACTCTGGAGGAGAGGGTGAGGCTGATTGCTTTGTGCATCTCTGTCTCACTTAAAACCAATTCACAAGAAAGTTAACACATCACCCCAAGATGTCATTAGTCCTCTTCAAAAGCAAAGGAAAACCAACAACAACAACGTTGTGGCATGAATGGCTTTCAGTCTTATACATTTGAAGCTGGCACTGTGGAGTGCTTGGAGCTTGGTCAGATGTAGAAGATCCCAAGGTCATCCCCTGCATCCTGGGTCAACAACAAGGTTCCTGAACCTCTCAAAACACACGGACTTCAGTGTGAGGAGTCTAAATATTCTGTGAACATAGTCTTGAAAAATCAGCTAAGAATTAGGAATAAGCAGTATTCAGAAAATTTCCCCTTCCCTTCTCTGGTGAGAAGTACATAGTGTTGGACTCGGCTTCTCACAGCTGCCTTTCTCTTCTGTCTCTTCCAGTAAGGATTGATATTATTTTAAAGAAGAAGAAAACCACTTAATCTCCTTAGTTGCCAATTTCCTTATCAGTCAAATGAAGAGTTTGGATTAAATGGTGTCTGAAGCACCTTCTAAAGGCAGATAGAGGCTGGATTTTGTATTTCTGGACTTGTCCATCATGCCCCAAGAAACTCATCATCCTGCAAGATCACTTCAGCCCTGAAAATCACAGCTCATCGGAACCCTCTGCCCTTGTCCCTCATTGGAGGGTGAAAAGCTTCTTCCAGCACCTCCATTTAAGGAGGCCATTTAGGTCAGCCATCTCTTTATTTCCCATATGGCAGCACTCCCCTGGGCTTCTCCATTATGCCTCCAGGTCAGGTACCTCCCCACCCTTTCCAACGTCCTTTAACACACTGTCTTCACTCTTAGATTTTAAGCTCCTTGAGGTCAGGGATGATCTTTCTTTTTTTCTATTTGTGCTCTCAGTGCTTAGCATAGTGTAGGAATTTAATAAATGTTTACTGACTGACTTTTCAGTGCCACTCGTGATCATCAAAATTATATCTTCACTAAAGCCTGAACCTGAACTCATAATCTTTAAATGTAGTATATAGTATGAATTTTAAGCAGTTCCTACCCAACAAGGCTGCAATGAGGTTAAGAGTAAAGAATATAAATAAAGTGTTTGGGAAATCTTCAAGTGCTCTAAGAATGTCAGGCTGTGTGATGATACTACATAGCTGAGGTGTACAGTTCCCACATAGAACGAAGGAGAAGGGATGGACAACCCAAGTGTTTAATTGGCAGTACACAACGCTAGAAAGGTTGTCAGAGCATACGCTTAAAAGCGCTCTGGGAGAACATGGCCGTGACCTGTACAGGATGAGAAGTTATGTGTGGTCTAGGCCACTGGAGGGAGCCCGCCAGCATCGGTGAGACCATGGTGAGACCGTGACTCAGTCTGAGGCAGTCCTTCACATCCTGTAGACCAGGGACTCTATCTGCCCCTCTTTCATAGTCATGTGGATTTAGATGCCTTGTGTGTTTCCTCAGCAAATCAGGTCGATTTTTATTGCTATGTAAGTCCAGACGGAACCTCAAAGAGCTGCCATCTAATTGTTGTGCATAGTCAATCCAGAGTACAACGCCTCTAGGTCTTGAAGAATTGCTGTGGTGTGGAGCCAACTTTGTGAGCTGTGGATTTAGTGTGTGAGCTGTGAACACTAAAAAGAAAATTAAGGTACTTTTGATCATCATTTCTGGGGGAGAAATCTTAACCAAACGAATTCGCCTCAGTTTTCTTAACTGTAAAATGCAAATAATAGCACCTTTCTCCCAGGGCTGTTGTGAGGATTAAATGATATTTGTAAAAGCACTTAGCATGATATCTGGCACGTAACAGAACTATTTGTTTCCTTCCTTCTTTCCTCTGCAGTCTGACTTCTGATTTCATCATCCAATTGAAATTGCCTTCTCAGAAGTTACTAATGAACTTTTCATGGCCAAGCTAATGGCTTTTTTTATATCATTAAATATTTCCCAATTACACGTAAAAGAATTTTAACAATCATCTTTAAAAACTTTTGAGTTCCAAATTCTCTCTCTCTTTCTCTCTCTCTCTCTCTCTCTCTCTCTCTCTCTCTCTCTCTCTATATATATATATATATATATATATATATATATATACATATATATATATATTTCTCTCTCTGTCTCTCTCTCTCCACCCCCCCCCTTCTTGAGAAGGCAAAAACTTTGATCTAGATTATACATGTGAGGTCATGCCAAACATATTTCCATATGAGCCGTGTTGTGAAAGAAAACACAAACTGGGAGAATAATGAAGTAAATGAAAATAAAGTAAAACAGTATGCTTCAATCTAAATTCAGAGTACATCAGATCTGGAGCTGGACAGAATTTTTATCATAGGTCCTTTGGAATTATCTTGAGTCATTGTCTTGATTAGAGTAGCTAAGACTTTCGCAGTTGAAAATCTTTACTATATATACAAAACAATCCTTTATATATATGCATATATATTATAATATACATGTGTGTATATTACAGTATACATGTATAATATTCCCCTGGTTGTACTCACTTAATTTTGCATAAATTTATAAAAGCCCTCCCAGGTTTTTGTGAAACCATCCCTCTCAACATTTCTTATAGTACAATAATATTCCATCACAATTATATACCACAACTCATTCAGCCATTCCCCAATTGGTGATCATCCACTCAATTTCCAATGCTTTGCCACCATGAAAAGAGCTGCTATAAATATTTTAATACAAATATGCCCTTTTACCTTTTGTTTGATCTCTTTGGGACATGGATCTAGTAAGGTATTGCTGAGTCAAAGGGTACACACAGTTTTATAGTCCCTTGGGCATAGTTCCAAATTGCTCTCCAGAATGGTTGTTCACAACTCCACCAACAATGCATTAGTGTTCCAGTTTTTCAGTATCTCCTCCAGCATTGGTCATTTCTGACATGTTAGCCAGTCTGATAGGTGTGAGGTGATATCTCAGAGTTGTTTTAATTTGCATTTCTCTAATCAGTAGTGATTTAAAGCTTTTTTTCATATGTCTATTGATAGCTTTGATTTCTTCTTCTAAAGACTACATGTTTAGATCCTTTAACCATTTGTCAACTAGGAAATGATTCTTATTCTTATAAATTTGACTCAGTTCCCTATGGGAAAACTAGGTGGCACAGTGGATGGAATGTTGGCCCTAGAGTCAGGAAGATTTGAGTTCAAATCCAGCCTCAGACTTACTAGCTGTGTGACCCTGGGCATATCACTTAACCGTGTGTGTGTTCAGTTCCTCACCTGCTGAAAAAAAATGAGTTGGAGAAGGAAACAGTAAACTGCCCAAGTGTTTCTGTCAAAAAAAAAAAAATTAAAACAACAGGGTCATGAAGAGCTGACTAAAGCAACTGAACATAACAACAGTTCCCTATATATTTGAGAAAGGAGGCTTTTGTCAGATGAACTTATTATAAAAGTTTTTCTCCAATTTCCTGTTTTCCTTTTAGTTTTTGGCTGCATTAGTTCTGTTTATATAAAAGCTTTTTAGTTTCATGTAATCAAAATTATCTATTTTACTTCCTATAATTTCTGTCTCTTCTTTGGTCATAAACTACCTCTTTATCCATTAATCTGGCAGGTACATTTTCCCATACTCCCCTGATTTATTTAGTATATATCACCATTTATGTCTAAATCATTTCTCCATTTTGATCTTATCTTGGTGTACAGTACCTACTTTCTGCCAAATCGCTTTTTAGTTTTCCAGGTAATTTTTGTCAAATGTCGAGTTCTTATCCCAAAAGCTTGGGTCTTTGGATTTATCAAACACTAGATAACTATGGTCATTTGCCACTGTGTATCATATACCTAATAATATACCCATATATCATATACCCCTGATACAGCACTACATTTCTTAGCCAGTATTAGATAGTTTTAATGATTACCACTTTGTGATATACTTTGGAATCTGAAACCATCAGGCAGACTTTCTTAACTTTTTTTTTTTATTGATTCCCTTGACATTGGTGATCTTTTGTTCTTCCAGATTAATTTTGTGACTGTTTTCCAAGTTCTGTAAAATAATTCTTTGGTAGTTTGATTAGTGTGGCACTGAATAAGTAAATCAACTTATGTAAAATTGTCATTTTTGTTATATTGGCTCAGGCTACCCATGAATAATTAATACTTTTCTAATTGCTTAGCTCTGACTGTATTTGTGGGAAAAGTGTTTTGTAATTGTGTTCATATAGTTCCTAGATTTGTCTTGGCAGGTAAACTGCCAAGTATTTTATATTATCTACCATTATTTTAAATGGAATTTCTCTTTCTATCTCACGATGCTGGACTTTGGTGGCAATATAGAGATATGTTGATGGTTTATGTGGCTTTATTTTATTTCTTGTAGCTTTGCTGAAGTTGTTCACTATTGCAGCTAGGTTTTTAGATGATTCTTTAGGGTCCTCTAAGCATACCATCATAGCATCTGCAAAGATTGATAGTTTTGTTTCCTCATTATCTATTCTAATTCCTTCAATTTCTTTTTCTTGTCTCATTGTTATAGGTAGCGTTTCTAGTACAATATTGAATAATACCAGTGATAATGGACAGCCTTGCTTCTCTCCTGATCTTACTGGGAAGGCTGTTGGCTTATCCCCCTACAGACAATAATTGCTAGTGGTTTTAGATAAATACTCCTTATTATTTGAAGATAGGTTCCAATGCTTCCTATGCTTTCTAGTGAGTGTTATTAAAAGGAATGGGTGTTGTATTGTGCCAAAGATATTTTCTGTATCTTTTGATAAAATCATATGATTTTATATATTTATATTATTGTTATTGATATGGTCAATTATGTTGATAGTTGTCCTAATATTGAACTAACCCTATATTCTTGGTGATGTGACTTGAAGTTTCTGGGAATCCCAAAATGTCAGGGTGCAGGGAGCATCTTCCTGGAATGAATTCATGAACTCAAACCATCTTACACTCAGTGGCAAAATTTATTCTAACACCAAGAGTAATAGGTAAGGTTCCTAGAGAACCTGAAACTTAATGGGAGTGAAAGTTATGCTTATATACAAAAAAGACAGTAAAAGCATCTGGATGAGATTAAGGAATGGTAAGTAGTCTGGGGTGAAGCAGTGAAAGGTCTATGAAGTAGACTACTTAGGTGATCTAGATGGGATTAAGGAGTGGGCAGTAACAATGAAAGGAATGTCAAGTAAGCTAATTAAGTGATCTAGGTGGGCTGGGGTGGGCCAGTTGCCTTGGGCAGAGATGCCAGTGATCTGGGCTGCTGAAATGTATGGGAAAATTCAGGGACTGGGTTGCTTTCAAAGATGTGGTCTTTCTCTTTTAGGGGTCTAGGTCCCATCGCCCCATCATTGGCATAAATTCGACCTGGTTGTAATGTATGATCCTTGTGATATATTGCTGTAATCTCTTTGATAGTATTTTATTTAAAATTTTACATTAATATTCATTAAGGAAATTGGTCTATAGTTTTCTTTGTTTTTGCTCTCCCTGGTTTAAATATCAAAACCATATTTTATCATTAAAAAAAAGGTAGGATTCCTTCTTTACTTGTTTTTCCAAATAGTATATATAGAATTGGGATTCATGGTTCCTTAAATGTTTGGTGACCTTCACTTGTGAATCCGTTTGGTCCTGAGCTAAAGTATTCCATTCTTCTCTAATTTGCTTGTATCATCCTTTACATCTAAATAATGTGCCCATTTTGACTTTATCTTGGCATAGAGTGTGAAATATCCATCTATAAACCTAGTTTCTGGCAAATGGCTGTCCAGTTTCCCAGCAATTTTTGTCAAAGAGTGAGTTCTTGTCCCCAAACCCAAAATCTTTGCATTTATCCACATTAGATTACTATGATCATTTATTGTATTATGTGTCTAATTGAGTGTATTGAGTAGCTAATCTGTTCCACTGGTCCAGCATTCTATTTCTTAACCAGTACCAGATAGTACTTTGTAATACAGTTTGAAATTTGATACTACTAGGCAACCTTCCTTCACATTTTTTTCATTGACTCCCTTTACATTCTTGACCTTTTGTTCTTCCAGATTAATTTTGTTATTATTTTTCTAGCTCCATAAAATAGTTTTTGGTGGTTTCATTGGTATGGCACTGAATAAGTAAATCAACTTAGACAGAATGTCATTTTTCTTATATTGCCTTGGCCTACCCTTGAGAAATCACTATTTCTACAATTGCTTAGATCTCAAGATGCTGAAGAAGACATATTTGTTTGAGTGTTTATAATTGTGTTTATATAGCTCCTGGGTGTGTCTTGGCAAGTATTTTGTGAAAAGCTTTTTCTGCATCTATTCAGATAATCATGTGAGTTTTGGTGTTTTTGTTGTTGATGTGGTCAAATGTTCTGATAGTTTTCCTAATATTGAACCAGCCCCTGCCTTCTTGGTATATATCCCACCTGATCATAGTGTATGACCCTGGTGGTATATTAATGTAATCTCCTTGCTAGTATTTTATTTAAAATGTTTGCATCGATATTCATTAGGGAAATTGGTCTATAATTTGCCTTTTGTTTTTGCTTTTTCTGGTGAGAGAAATGATTTCTCTCTCATCTTGATAGCCAATTATTAAAATTAGGGGAGACCCGAGCTTTTTTCTCTGTCTTATTTCCTTGTCTGAAGCCCAGTCTCCCAAGGACTGGACTGATCAAAGATAGGATTAACATTCTCCTCCTTCTGGGTATTGCTACTCCACTCAATTTAGAGAATCCACGCCAAATGTTCACCTGGACTATTTGTGCCTGACCTGTGATAGAACATTCTGAGCTTGTATTGGTCTGATTAGCCACAGTGGGACACACTCTAGTTTGACTCTAGCATAGTGATGTCATTTTGGTCCTCTTCAAGAATGAAGGACAACCAACTCCACCCAACCAGATCAGATTTCTAATCTAAAATGAATTTCTGCCCACTCAAGCTAATTTGGGCAGAGTTAGATCCTCTATCTAGGTTGCCCAAGGTCTGGGTATAGAGGTAGTCCCTTTGTCCAAGAGCCATGTGATGTTGCTGTCCTTGAATAGGTCCACCTATCATCAATCATTAAGCAATCAGAGTTGATTGCCACTCTCTTCCAACGGCATATGAACTGTGAGTCTACTGCCACCATAGATGACTATCTTTGGTCCAAGAGAAAGATGGACAAATGACCATTCCTTGTGTTAATAAAATGATAGCATTATTAATAAAATTATTAATTACCTAGAAATTATGTCTCTCAAACTTTTTAAAATGCCACACTCTTTTAGGTATAAAAACCATATTTGTGTCATAAGAGGAATTTGGTAGGATTCAATCTTTGCTTATTTTTCCAAATAGTTTGCATGGTATTGGAATTAATTGTTCTTTATGTGGTTCATAGAATTCACTTATGAATCCATTTGGTTCTGGAGATTTTTTCTTAGGGAGCTCATTGATGGCTTGTTAGATTTCTTTTTCTAAGAAAGAATTGTTTAAGCATTCTGTTTCTTCTTCTGTTAAACTGGGCAATTTATATTTTTTTGTAAATATTCATCCATTTCACTTAGATTGTCATGTTTATTGGCACAAAATAGCTCCTAATAATTGTTTTAATTTCTTCTTCATTGTTTGTTTATCCACCTTCTCATCTTTGATATTGGTAATTTGGTTTTCTTTTCTAAATTAAATTAACCAATGGTTTATCTATTTTATTGCAGTTTTTTTCATGATGTCAGCTCTTAATTTTACTTAGTAGTTCAATAGTTTTCTTACTTTCCATTTTACTAATCTCTCCTTTGATTTTCAGGATTTCCAACATAGTGTTTAATCAGAGATTTTAGATTTGTTCTTTTTCTAGTTCTTTTTTTTTAGTTGCATGCTCAATCCATTTATCTTTCTCTATTTTATGATGTAAGAATTTAGAGATATAAATCTTCTGCTAAGTATTCTTTGACTGCATCTCATAAATGTTGGTATGTTGTCTCACTGTTGTCATTCTCTTTAATGTAATTATTCATTGTTTCTATGATTTGTTCTTTTACTCCCTCATTCTTTAGAATTATTTAGTTTGTAATTAATTTTTAATCTGTATTTACACAGCCCTTTATTAAATGTAATTTTTATTGCTTTATGATGTGAAAAGTATGCACTTAATATTTCTGCTTTTGGTTGTGAAATTTTATGCCTAACAAATGGCCAGTTTTTGTATAGTTGCCATGAACCACTGAGAAAAAGGTATATTCCTTTGTATTCCCATTCAATTTTCTACAGAGGCCCATTATATCTAATGTTTCCAAAATCTATTCATCTCCCTTACTCCTTTTTTTCTTTATTTCTGGCTATATTTACCTCATTCATTCATTATCTCATGAAAAAGGGGTTCCAAAGCACTAATAATTAGAGAAATACAAATGAAAGTAACTCTGAAGTTCAGTCTAATATCCACCAATTCAGCAAATATGACAAAAAGGAAAATGATAATTTTTGGAGTGGAAAAACAGACACACTTGTGCACTGGGCACTTAGGCAATTGGCTCAGCCATTCTGGAAAGCAATCAATCATTCCATTGACATTTATTAAGAACCTTCTATGTGCCAGTCGTTGTTAAGTGCTGAGAATACAAAAAGAGGTAAAAGACAAGGAACTTATAATCTAAGCTATGTTTCTAAGATTATTAAGGTGTACATCCCCTTTGACTCAGCTATACAGCTACTAGAGCTACATGCCAAGGAGACAAAAGAAAAAGTAAAATCACGTAATGCATACAAAATCATTATTGCTCTTTCATAAAATCCTGAAGATTAAGAATGCGTTCATCTGTTGTGGAATAGCTAGATATAATGTGGTACTTGAATATCATGGAATATTATTGTGCTAGAAGTGATGAAAGGAGCAGTTTGGGAACCACTTGGGAAGAACTATATGAATGGATGCAGAGTGAAGTGAGCAGGACCAGGGGAATAATACATGCAATTATAAAACTGTAAATGAAAAAAATTGAAAGACTTGAGAAATCTGGCCCCTGCAATAACCAAATACAGTGATAGGGGATTGTTGATCAAGCATGCTCTCTACCATCTTGACTCAAGATGCAGAAGGAGGACATTTTTGGATCTGAACAATGTGTGAACTCATCTTACTAGACTAAGCATATTTTTACAGGGGCTTATTTTTAGTTTTAGTTTTTAGGTTTTTTTTTCCTCTAGGAGAGAGAATGAGAAGAGAAGAGAAGGTAAGAAATGGTTAGGGTTTAAAAGTAAGGGAAGGGACGAGAAGGGAAGGAAAGAGAAGGAAAGTGAAAGGAAGGAAGAAAAGAAGACTGAAAGAAACAGAGAGAAATGAGCAGGAAAGCTTGGAAAACTGCAGATTAAAGCTATATCTTAAAAAGAAAAGAAATCTGTAAATGACAGAAAGTCACAAGTTCATGCACAATCATCTTTATCACCTTATGCAGATTCTATATAAGGAAATGACCATTGTATTTGATGTTTGTTCAGTTCAGATCAAAATGAAATGCGAAAAAGAAAGCTTGTCCAACTAGTTTTGGAGTTTGTGGAAGATGGTAAGTGGCTTCTGAAGGGGAATGATGGATCCAAATGTAAGAGGAAAGAAAAAAGGAAAAAACGGTAAGTCTGCTGGGTTGACCTATAAAAAGTAACATTCCCATCCAATGTTCCCACTTTTTTTTTTATCTTGAAGCTCCTTTCCAATATTAGCTTGAATGGAAAGATGACTCTCATGTCTTACAACTGTTCACAGCAGAAACACTCATTCCTGGTCTATATTTCAGACAAAGAAGAACAATGAGCAAAGGTATGAATTAGGGGCCTTTGTGCCATTTCCACTGTCAAGGTAATCCTTTGTGCATTTCATCAAGTACAATACTATGTCTTGATTAAAGCCACAGGTGCCCAGGCTAATGTGCATGTGTTTTAAAGAAATGGATTTCCGTTAGCCACTTTGAATTTAAAATTCTTGCACCTCCTAGCAGGGATGGGACCTCAGTCAACCCCTTCTTGCCCTAACAGTTGTGCTGAGCCACAGTTTCTTGGAGCCACAGGTGAGAGTTGGGTGAAAGGTGGACACCAAAGTTTGATGAGCAGCCCTGAACAGGGCTCAGCAAGCCCTTACACCAGAAGGGCTAGCCTTCACCCCAGTAAAACCATCTCAGCAGACAGAATAAACCAGGATGAGGGTAACCAACAGACCTCAAACCCATCAGTAAGGTAGAGGAATGTCTACTCCAAGCATATTAAGGCTTTCCCAGGCAGAATGAGTGGGTAAAAACAATTTGTTCCAACAGCCATGAAGGTGGCTGAAGCAGGCACTGTAGAGGACTCGGAGCTTGGTCAGACATCGAAGACTCCAAAATCATCCACCGCATCCCAGGCCATTGCCAGTCATCCTGACTTTTGTTTTGCCGGTGGACTCTGATGACTCTGGAAGAGAGAATAAGGCTGACAACTTTGCACAACTTTGCGCTGCTTCACTTAAATCCAATGTGAGAGCAAGTCAAAACATCAGTCTACGATGCCATTGGTCCTCTTTGAAACAAAGGATGAACAGCAGTTGTGGTGAACACAGAAGGTCTTACTTTAAGAGATAATTACTTCTTCGCAATCAGAATTTACTCTTGTTGCAGATTCTAAGATGGTCTTTAAGTCTCGAGCCATCCCATGTATAAAATCCACGTGTACGCACACACATACACACACAGAGAGATGAATCATTTGATAATAGAGTTTTGAAAACTGGCTTCCTGCGAACTGTTCCTTCCACTAAGAAGTATTCAATAAGGCAACTCCTTTTTGCAGACAGAAGAGAAATAATGGGCACCAGGGGAGCGAGATGGGTCCCTCAAAAGAGCAATGCCTCCGAAAACATCTGCTAACTAAAGCTTCTGAACCAGAGCCTGCATCTGTCTGGAATATTAGCAAAGTAGTGTGACAGTCTCCATGGAGACAATGCCCAAAGTGTAACCATGTACCAGATGCTTTGAAGACAGAGAGAATCATCTCCCCAGGGGCTGCCATGCTGCCCTCTGTCCTGCTAATAGTCATTCTGGGGCCAGGCAGGTGCAGCTGTCTTTCTTCCTTAGTTAAAGACACATCAGTTTTGCTTTCAGAAATGGCCCTGCCAATGGTCTGCCCTGTGTGCACCTTGCTGGGGGAGCCTGAGCATTCGTGACCTCATGACTCAGGTGATGGTACACAAGCTTGCTGAGTTCTGAGAAAGAGAACATCTCAGGAGGAGGCATTGATCTGTTGGAGTATTGTAGTGATGGGATGAGGGGCAGGGAGGTTGCAGAAGAGGCTATTCAATTAATCCCCTAGCAGCCAGAAGGGCCCTGGCTGGTCCCTCTGGATCAAAAAGAAAGTGAAGGCCAAATCAAAATGGTGAGTGCCAGGTCAAGACCTGAGGAAATGTCTTTCTCTTCAAGTAGGCCCAAATGCTTTGGCCTGTGCATGGTGAATGAGGTCATTGTTCTTCCCCCTACCCCCAACCAGGCCCTCTC
>CM053624.1:376760402-376771737 GCA_028646595.1 Phalanger gymnotis | reverse complement strand
GGTTCTGTCTTCAGACTCCTCTAGTCTGTGCATTGGGAAGCATTGACTTGGTTGTCTCCCTGGAAACTGTATCTAAAGAAAGGAATGTGGAAAGTTGAGCGCAATGAACAATCAAGGCATCATTGGGGAGAAAAGGGAGAGGGAAACAGAAAGAGGCTTCAGGCTTGGAGTTTTCCTTTGAAAACAGTCACCAATAGTGACCAAATGGCATCAGTCTCCACTTACCAACAGTTTTGAGGCCAGGCTCTGCCCTGGGCCATTGGAGCGCCTTACCTACCTGCACATCCCCTTCTCCATCTGTCCAGCTCTGGCCCTGCTGACCTCCCAGGACTGCCTCAGCTGGACATAATGAATAGACTGTTGCAAGCATTAAAATGTAAGAAGGAATCACAGCTCACATTGACATCAGCTTTAAGGTCTGCAGAGCACTGTTTCAACAATCCGGCTAGCAGCTTCTGTGGGGGTGTAAGATCCACCCAGAGCCAGCACCCAGAAAGCTGCTAACAGCACAGGTTCTTTTGATCTGCTTAACTAAGGAAAGCAAGGTGAAGGGGTTGACAAACTTACTTTAATTCAGCATACAAATGTCATTCACTTAGTTCAGAGGAAAAAGCCAGCACCCTGAACTTCAGAACAAAATACAAACAAATTACAAACATTGACAGACAGACCTTGTCTGATTCAAATACCAATACATGGTCACCAGAGTTCAACAAAGTCTCAGCATCAGGGTTTACAAGCTGGAGGGCTCCTTAGCTACAGCTACCCAGAGTCTCCTCATCCACACCATCTCGAGAGCCCTGCACAAATGGCTCTGTCCTCCCTTCTTATAGGGCTTCAGACATCATCAAATCCATCTGAATGACCAGAACTTAGGCTGTTATGATTGGCTTTTGAGTCAGCCCCTCCCCTTAGGACCCTGGGAGGTTCACATCCACATAGGTTTGGTTAACACCTAATAGGGTATGGCTCTGGAGTTAGCACCTCCCCTTAGCCAGCCCCGCCTTGGGCCCCACCCCAGTCACCAATCCACACCCACATAGGTTCCACACCTAATAGGGGTTTGGGCCTGGGGCTTGGCACCTAGTAAGGCTCAATGAAATACACTCAAAGCAAACAAAAGCCAAACTCTTCAAGGGCACTAAGTGCTAAGGAGCCCATTTTGCTTCCCAACACAAGTACTCGGTACCTCCCTTGATCTTTACAACAACCTGCTGAAGTACATGCTATTTTTATCATCCTCGGTTTACAAGTAGAAAATTGAAGCTGAGAAGTGTTAAGTGATTTTCTCAGGACCACAAAGCAATTAAGCTTCTAAGGCAGGAGTAGAGTTCAAATCTTCCTCACTCCAAGACCAATATGTCACTGAACTGACTCATATCATGAGCAGGAATGATACAGTCTCAATGTAGGTTCTGCAACCTATTTCCTCACCAGAAAGAAACTACGTACCTATAAACCCACCCTTTATCTACCATACTGCTCGATGATGGTCCTCTTCTGAATCTGAGTGGGCCCTCTTACCTTGGACACTAGACAGGAAAAAGAAAGGAACATGAAGATACATGACTCCTTTCTCTGCGACAATCTTAGATATTACATGGATGATTGGGAAGGAAGGAAGAAAAGAAGGAGGGAGGGAGGGAAGGAAGGAAGGAAGGAAGGAAGGAAGGAAGGAAGGAAGGAAGGAAGGAAGGAAGGAAGGAAGGAAGGAAGGAAGGAAGGAAGGAAGGAAGAAGCAGCCAGATTGTAAAAGGCTTTAAATGCCACATAATTTTCTATTTGGCCCTGTGGATAATAGGGAGCCACTGGAGTTTATGGCATGGAGTGGGAGGGAATGGGATTGATGAAATCTAGGCTTTAGGAATATCTCTTAGCTAAGGAAGTGCAAGATTAATTGGAGTGGAGAGAGCCTTTATTCAAGGAGAACAACTAGTTCTGAGAACAAATAGTCCATGTATGAGGCCCAGCTGATTCCTGATGTATGGTGTCTGTGTGAGGAGAGAGAATGGAACCTCTAATCCAAACCCTAATTCCAAGTTGTCATGAAGGTACTGGTAGTAATGACAATACTGAGCAACAGACTGGCAATATAGAACGTGAGTGAATGTGAGAAGTTGAGGACGACACCGAGGTTCTGAGCTTGGGAGACTAGAGGGGCCGAGATGCTCTACGCAACAACAGGGAAGGAGGAGAGAGGAGCGTTTGGAGAAAGATCAGCTTGGTTTGGGATCTATTGAGTTTGAAATGTCTACAGCTCATCCAGTTAGAGATTTCTAAGAAGCACTTGGTGATGTGGGCCTGGAGCTCAAAGGAGAGACTAGAGCTGAACACACAGACCTGGGAATCAGGTACAGAGAGATGACAGCTGATGAAATCACCAAATGATGGTTGGTTGTTGTCTTTCATTCCTGAAGAGGACCAAAATGACATCACTATGCTTGAGTCAAGATTCAATGTGTCCAACCATGGCTGATCAGGCCAATATAAGCTCCAAATCCATACCATAGCTACCACAGGTTGGGCACAAATAGTACATTTGAACATTTGGGGTAGATATTCTAAATTTGCACATTCTGTGTTTCCTTTGAGCTGTTTCAATTCTGCTTTGCTCATAGAGCACAGCACCTTTTCTGATGAGGGCACACTATGGTGAGTGGTCCTGTGTCAGTGATTCCCATGTCTCACAATCAATTCCGAAGTTCTTAAGAGAGACCTTGAGGGTGTCCTTGTCACACTTCTTCTGACCACCATGTGAATGCTTGCCCTGTGTGAGTTCTCCATAAAATAGTCTTTTTGGCAAGCATACATTTTGCATTCTAACAGTGTGGCCAGCCCACTGGAATTGTGTCTGAAACAGAGTTTGAATGCTTGGCTGTTTAGTTCAAGAAAAGACCTCAGTGTCTGGTATCTTATCCTGCCAGGTAATCTTCAGAATATTCCTAAGAGAATTCAAATGGAAATGATTCAGTTTTCTGGCATGGCACTGGTAGACTGTCCCTATTTCACAGGCATACAACAATGAAGTCAGCACAACAGCTCTGTAGACCTTCAGTTTGGTCTAATATCTCTTCTCTCCCATACTTTCCTTCTGAGCCTCCCAAACACTGAGCTGGCTCTGGCAATATATGCATCAACCTCATTATCAGTGTGTACATCCCTGAAAAGTACACTACCAAGGTAAGTGAACTTATCCACAGCATTCAAAACTTCTCCATTTGCTGTAACTGATGGTTCCACGTATGGATGGTGTGGCAGTAGCAGATGGAACACCTATGTTTTCTTGGTGTTGAGTGTTAGGCCAAAATTAGCACAAGCGGCAGAGAACTGATCTATACTTCATTGCATCTCGGCTTCAGAGGCTGCATTGAATATACAATCATCTGCAAACAGAAAATCATGCACCAGCACTCCCTCCACTTTGGTCTTGGCTTGTAGCTTTTTCAAGCTGAAGAATTTACCAACAGAGTGGTAGGTGACCTTGATGCTGTGTTCATCCTCATTGAAAGCATTTGACGACATGGCTGAAAACATCATGGGAGCAAGGACGCAGCCTTGTTTCACTCCATTGGTGACCGGGAAGACACAAGAGCATTGTCCATTACCTAGAACCCAGGCAAGCATGCCGTCATGAAATTGACATACAATGCTAAATGATAGAGTGTAGATTAAAAAGAGAAGAGGCTCCAGAACAATAGCCACTTTAAAAGTCATGAGATGAAAGGAGGCTCAGACAGACACAGAGAGAACTAAGAGAGAACACAATTATACACACACACACACACACACAAAGAACCCTGGAAAGGAGAGGCAAAGTTTGCACAGCCTTTCAAAAGGATTGTTATGATCCCTTTGACCACATAGCTGCCTCTATTATCAGATGGTGAGTAAGGTCCCTTTCACCTCTCAAGATCTGTAGTTCTGTGATTCCCCCAAATTTCAGGCACTGCTGGACATCTCCCAGCAAAACACACAGCTCTGTTTGGGTGGTTTCCAGGTTTGACAGCCCCTGACAAGATTCGGCTGAAAGAAGGCAATGCAAGTCTAAGAAAGGCAGTTTCCAGCCCTAGTAGTCATGGCTTAGAGGAATGGCAGATGGGCCAGGAGTAATGAGAACACATCTGCCTCTCAGAACCATTCCGAAACCCCCCCCCCCACTCCCACCCCCACACACTTATACAAATACCGAAGCAGGGAAGTCTGTCATTTCTGTCCCTTCCTTCCCCCACTAAGAAACACTGAGTCCCTCAGGGGTTATCCAGGAGACTCACCTCCTTCTGGGAAAACTTCTACTTGCCAGAAAGAGGGGGCCACACTGAAAGGATGGAGGAGCACAGAAAGTAGGGCCACAGCCAGTGAAGATGGCAGAGTGAGAGGTCATCGAGGAGCCCCACTCCTCACCATCCCCTCAAAAATAGCAATTGACTCGCCAGCAAAAGAAGAATCCCTCAGATGTGCAAACCATGGCAGAATCCTAACATAATGAAAAAATGTCATGGATGGAAAGAAGCCTAGACAATCAAGCCAAGAGAAAATTTCAAAAGCAATACCAACCATAACATTAAAAACAAAGGCGGAATTCTCTCTGGACTCAACCAAGTGGATAATAAACACAAGGAGGGAACTCAAGAATGAGATGAGCAAAAAAACATGAAGAGGTGAAACAAACAAGGAACCCATGGCACCCTGGGAATCCAAGAACAAGGGCTGATGTATGAATAAAGAAGCATTCACAATGAAAATAACCCACAACCGCCACCACCACCACCACCACCGCTCTGAGCAAACAGAAGAAAAGAACAAACATGGAAACAAATGGTGCATTTTTTTTACCTTAAATCAATAGACATTTTTTAGCCAAAGTATATATTGGGAGGCAGTGATCAAGTGGATTCCTGAAGTACCTTTGCAGCCACAAAGGGGCCAGCTTTGGGGGAGAAACTTCAATCACATCTTCCTAGGAAAGACAAGAACACATCCTTTGGAGTGTCCTGGTGATTGGACTTCTCTGATGGAGGCTGTCCCTAGGAAGAACTGGTTGGCTCTTTCTGCTGTAGAATGGGGAGCAGCTCCTTCTTTGATCTGCCCTATGAAAGGAAACCAAGAGAGGCTTTGGAGTTTTTATCCTTTTCCTTTTCTTCCAGATAGAACCCGAGAGCCAAGCAGATCAGTGAGCTTATGACAAAGTCAGCTACACACACACACACACACACACACACACACACACACACACACACACACACACTCCAGAAGCAGCAGCAGCCCTTAATAATGACTTTAGAGTGATGTAAGCCTTGGAGCCACAATGGCATAACCTCTCAACCATGTGCCAACCTCATGGAGGAAACCCACATGGCCAAGGGGTGAGATTTCGTGGGAGTTGTATTTAAAACAGCCCTAAACTTGACATTCTAAGATTTGGCCTTCCACAAAGAGGACAATCTCTTGAGTGATGCATGTGTTATAGAGGAAGAGAATTGCTCACAAGGAAATATCAGGTCATGTAAGTCTTTCCATGTTTTTTCTGAGAGCATCTTGTTTATCATTTCTTAAAGCACAATAGGATTCCATTACAATCATATACCATAACTTGTTTATCATTCCCCAATTGATGAACATCCCCTCAATTTCCAATTCTTTGCCACCACTAAAAGAGCTGCTACAAATATTGTATATGAATAGATCCTTTTCCTTTTTGTTTTTTGTCTCTTTGGAAAAAAGACCTAGTAGTGGTATTGCTTGGTCAAAGGATATACATGATTTTATAGCCTTTGGGCATAGTTCCAAATTGCTCTCCAGGATAGCTGAATTAGTATACAACTTCACCAATAGTCCATTAGTGTTTTAATTTTCCCACATCCTCTCCAATATTTGCCATTTTCTTTTTCTGTCATATTAGCCAATCTGACATGTGTGTGATAGTAGCTCAGAGTTTTAATTTGCATTTCTCTCATCAATAGTGATTTAGAACATTTTTTCCTATGACTATGGATAACTTTGATTACTTTGTCTGAAAACCACCTGTTCACAACCTTTGACCATTTATCAATTGAGGATTGGCTCTTATTTCTATAAATTTTTCATATGTTTGAGAAATGAAATCTTTATCAGGAAATTTAATGTAAAAACTTTTTTTTCATAGTAATGATTACCAACTATGTATTTTCCTCCATCGTATTTTTCCCAATTATCCCACTCTCTCCTTTTACCCTATCCATTCTCAAAATTGCTTTGCTTCTGACTTTTACCTCCCCCAAATTGCCCTCCCTTTTAGCAGCTCCCTCATCCTTTCTTTTATCCCCTTCCCTTCCTACTTTCCTGTGTGGTAAGACAGATTTCTACACCCAACTGAGCATGCATATTATTCCCTCTTTCAGCCAATTCCTATGAAAGTAAGGTTCATGTGCCCCTCCCCCTACTTCCACCATTTTCCCTTTCACTTAAAATCTCATTCAGGCCTCTTTTATGTCAGATAATGTACCTCTCTCCGCTTCTCCTAGTGCATTCTTCTTTCTCATCCTTTAATTTTTTTAGATAATCATACCATCACATTCAACTCACATCTCTGCTGCTTTCTATGTATACTCCTTCTAAATGCCCTAATAATGAGAAAGTTTTTAGGAGTTACAAATATCATTTTCACATGTAGGAATGTAAACAGTTCAATCTTATCAAATCCCTTATGATTTCCTGTTTACCTTTTTATGTTTTTGTATCCTGAATTTGAAAGTCAAATTTTCTATTCAGCTCTAGTCTTTTCATCAGGAATGCTTGAAAGGCCTCTATTTCATTGAATATCCATCCCCCACTTCCCACCACCAAGGATTATACTATAACTTAGGGTTAGGGTTAGGGTTAGTTTTGCTGGGTAGGTGATTCTTGGTTGTTATCCTAGCTTCTTTGCCCTCCAGAATATCATATTCCAATCCCTCCCATCTTTTAACACAGAAGTTGCTAAATCTTGTTATCCTGACTGTGGCTCCATGACATTTGAATTGTTTCTCTTTGGCTGCTTTCAGTATTATCCCTTTGATGTGGGAGGTCTAGAATTTGCCTATGATATTCCCAGGAGTTTTCATTTGGGGATCTCTTTCAGGAGGTTATCAGTGGATTTTTAAAAATTTCTCTTTTACCCTAAGGTTCTAGAATATCAGGGTAGTTTTCCTTGATAATTTTTGAAAGATGATTTCTAGGCTGCTTTTTTTTTATCCTGACTTTCAGATAATCCAATAACTCTTAAATTACCTATCCTGCATCTATTTTTCAGGTCAGTTGTTTTTCTAATGAAATATTTCACATTTTCTTCTATTTTTTCATTCTTTTGATTTTGTTTGACTGTTTCTTGATGTCTCATGAAGTCATCAGTTTCTATTTGCCCAATTCTGCTTTTTAAGGAGTTCTTTCTTCAGTGAATTTTTGTATATCCTTTTCCATTTGGCCAGCTCTGCTTTTTAAGGCATTCTTCTCTTCACTGGATTTTTGTGCCTCTTTTCCCATTTGACCTATTCTGTTTTTAAGGTGTTACTTTCTTCAGTATTTTTATGTCCCTTTTACCAAGCTATTGACTTTTTTCATGATTTTCTCACATCACTCTCGTTTCTCTTCCTAATGTTTCCTCTACCTCTCTTATTTGACTTAGAAGCAGAGGCAAAAATGGGAAAAGAAATGAGAGTGATGCGAGAAAATCATGAAAAAAGAGTAAGCTTGGCAAAGGAGACACACTCAAAAAATCCCGAAGAAAATAACATCTTAAAAAACCAGAACAGGCCACTTAAAAAAAAGGCACAACAATTCACTGAAGAGAAGAACTCATTCAAAAACAGAATTGGCCAAATGGAAAAAGAGGAACAGAAATCTGCTGAGGAGAAAACCTTCTTTAAAAAATAGAATTGGCCAAATAAAAAGGGAGGTACAAAAGCTCACTGATAAAAATAATTCCTTTAAAAAAGTAGAATTGGGCAAGTGGGAGCTCCATAAGATATAAAGAAGCAGCAAAACAAAATTTAAAAATGAAAAAGTAGAATAAAATGTGAAATATCTCATTGAAAAAAACAAATGATCTGGAAAACAAACCATGGAGACATAATTTAAGAATTACTGGATTACCTGATAGCCATGATAAAAAAGAGCCTAGATATCATCTTTAAAGAAATTATCAAGGAAAACTTCCCTGATATTCTATAACTTGAATGTAAAGAAGAAATTGAAAGAATCTGCCAGTATCCTCATGAAAGAGATACCCAAATGAAAACTCCCAGGAATAGTATAATGAAATTCCAGAGCTCCTAGGTCAAGGAGAAAATATTGCAGGCAGCCAGAAAGAGACAATTTAAATATCATGGAGTCATATTCAGGATAACACCAGATTTAGCAGCTTCTATATTAAATTATTGGAAGGATTGGAATACGATATTCTGGAGGGCAACAGAGCTAGGATTACAACCAAGAATCACCCCCCCTCTAGCAAAACTGAGTATAATCCTTCAGGGGGAAAATGTATATTTAATGAAATACAGGACTTTCAAGCATTCCTGATGAAAAGATCGTGGCTGAATAGAAAATTTAATTTTCAAATACAAGACTCAAGAGAAACATGAAAAAGTAAACAGGAAAGAGAAATCAGAAGAGATTCATTAAGTTTAAAATGTTTACATTCCTACATGGGAAGATGATCCTTATTAAGACAATTAGAAGGAGATTCTATAGACAGTGAGCATGGAGATAAATTGATTATGATGGGATGATGTCTAAAAAAAATAAATCGGGGCAAAGCTAAGATGGTGGCTGGAAATCAGGGAATTGCCTAAAGCTCTCCCCCAGGTCCCTCTGAACACCTATAAAAATGACTTTGAACAAGTTCTAGAACTCCAGAACCCACAAAATAGCAGAGGGAAGCAGGGCTCCAGCCCTGGACAACCTGGATGGTCACTGGGTAAGGTCTATCACACAGAGCTGGGAGCAGAGCAGAGCAGAGCCCAGAGTGGGCTGTGCCCAGATCAACTAGACCAGGAGCCAGGCAGAAGAGGCCCTAGAGCCCAGAATCAGTGAGCTGTGGCAGTTACCAGACTTCTAACCCACAAACACCAAAGACAACAGAGAAGGTTAGTGGGAAAAAAAACTTCTGGGACAGAGTGAAAGGAGTTCACAGTTTGGCCACCACCCTGGGGGCAGTAGAAGTGGTGCAGCTCTGAGGAGGCTTCCAGAGCAACAGCTGCAGTTGCTTCTGGTCCCAGGCCCACCTGGTGGGAGGAATTAAGCGGCGGATCCCAGCGGTAGTGCAGAGCCTGCTTGGATCTGAGTCACAGTCTGGGTTGGTGGTGCTTGGGGGAGGAGGAGCGCTGGAGTGGCAGAGCTGGCTATGTAGAAGAAGCTCTGAAAACAATAGCGCAGCCTCTCAAGCTCGGAACAAAGTACTCTATACTCTGCAAGCAATCATGCCTCGACGAAAAACTCATGGGTCAAGTAGTTGGTTGGGAACATGAACATGATCTCAGATTCAGACTCAGACTTTGGAATCTTTCTTTGGTGACAAAGAAGACCAAAACATAGAGCCAGAATAAGTCAACAAAGTCAAAGAGCTTACATCAAAAGCCTCCAAGAAAAATATGAATTGGGCTCAGGCCATGGAAGAGTTCAAAAAAGATTTGGAAAAGCAAGGAAGAGAAGTAGAGGAAAAATTGGGAAGATAAATGAGAGTGATGTCATAAAACAAAGAAAAACAAGTCAATGACTTGCTAAAGGAGAACCAAAAAAATACTGAAGAAAACAACAACTTAAGAAACAGACTAAATGGCAAAAGAGCTCTGAAAAGCCAATGAGGAGAAGAATGCCTTGAAAGGCAGAATTAGCCAAATGGAAAAGGAGGTCCAAAAGACCACTGAAGAAAATACTACCTTAAAAATTAGATTGGAGCAAGTGGAAGCTAGTGACTTTATGAGAAATCAAGATATTATAAAACAGAACCAAAGGAATGAAAAAAATGGAAGACAATGTGAAATATCTCGTTGGAAAAACTACTGACCTGGAGAATAGATCCAGGAGAGATAATTTAAAAATTATTGGACTACCTGAAAGTATAACATTAAGGCAGAATTCATGATTTCAAAGAAAATCATGAATATGCCTGAATGGTCCAGAATCGCAGGATATAAGGAATTCTCTAAGTAGAAGGCAGAGGAGTTAAAGCATTTATTCAAGCTCCAAAATAGTAAACCCATGCACCAGTGTTCCCAATTCGATATCCTGGCAAGAACCTTCCAAAACCAACATGCCCATCTTACAATAGTGACTAGGAGGTTACAGAAAAATATTATGACAGCAAGCCAAGCCATATTGGTGCTTCCCCCCAATGCTAGGGTCCTCCAGTAAGAAGATTACCCACTGGCCTCAAGCCCTTGCTCAGCACTCTCCACTCTGCATGAGGGTCAGTCCTGCTTTTAGTGGTGCCTGCTGCCACCGCCGCTTCCACTACTGCCGCTGCCGCCGCTGCCACTTCTTCTCATCTCTCCACTACGTCTCAGTCTCCAAGCCGTGTTCTCTCCTTGTATATAGTCACCAGATGTCATCCCATCAACTAGAACGTCATCTGAGAGACCAGAACTCAGGCATTTACCATTGGCTCTGGTCTTGGCCACTCTCCCTAGGACTCTGAGAGCCCTGCCTTAAGCCTATTCAAATGGGCAGGAAAGATCTTCTCATTTACTAATTGCCTTTACAGAAAACCATGATCAAAAAAAGAGCCTAGATACCATTGTTCAAGAAATTATCAGGGAGAACTGCCCTGATATTCTAGAGCCAGAGGGTAAAACAGAAATTGAAAGAATCCAACAATCACTTCCTCAAAAAGATCTCAAAAAGAAAACTCCTAGGAATATTGTCACCAAATTCCAGAGCTCTCAGATCAAGGAGAAAATACTGGAAGGAGACAGAAAGAAACAATTTGAGTATTGTGGAAACACAATCAGGATAACACAAGATCTAGCAGCTTCTACATTAGGGGTAGAAGGGCTTAGAACATGATATTCCGGAGGTCAATGGAGCTAAGATTAAAACCAAGAATCACCTACCCAGCAAACCTGAGTATAATGCTCCAAGGCAAAATATGGATTTTCAATAAAATAGAGGACTTGCAAGCTTTCTCAGTGAAAAGACCAGAGCTGAATAGAAAATTTGACTTTCAAACACAAGAATCAAGAGAAGCATGAAAAGGTAAACAAGAAAGAGAAATCATAAGGGAGTTTAATTAAAGTGGAACTGTTTTGTTTATATTCCTACATGGAAAGATGATGTGTATAATTCATGAGACCTCAGTATTAGGGTAGCTGAAGGGAACACA
>CM053624.1:376711453-376739514 GCA_028646595.1 Phalanger gymnotis | reverse complement strand
GTTGCCCTTGTGAAATGGGCTTTCTGGGCCTGGAGTCTTTTTGTCAAGATGTTGGAATGGGGAGGCTGGTTCAAGTTTTTGCTGTGGTGGGGCCTAAATAAATTTCTTGTTGTTTTCTCCTTAGAGAATCTCTCATACCTTGCGATTTCGGACCATTCAAACATATACATGATTATATTTGAGATCATAAATTCAGCCTTCCTACTACAACCCCTAGTTATGGGAGTTATCAGTCTACTCTGCCCATTTTGCTCTTGTCCTGGAGGCAGAGCCAGCCATCTCTCCAGACTGTAATTCCCCTCATGCCCTTAGGGTTTTGGTCTTTCAATTTACTGGCCAATATCATGATTGTTCCAGCATCTACCCTCTGACTTTGATGCCTCATTTCTTGCTGGGACACATGTTAGCACTCCCTTGACAGCTCTCCAGCTATCCTGTAACCCCACAGCCATAAGTAGAACAGATTTTATTCCACTGAGATTAATTTCTACATTGCTGAGGTATCAGGGCATTGCATCTTGTCACTTACGTATGGTAGAGTGGGGTAATCTCATTAATTTACTCAATCAACCACAACCTTATAATAGAAACAATTGATAACCATATAAAACACAACGACAACGAAGACATTACCTTCATACCAAGATTCTTGGGACGTAGCTAATACAATCCTCAGAAGACAAACATACATACCTAAAAGCATCTGTTCACAAAGTAGAAAAAGAGTAAATTCATGAACAAAATATGCAACTTAAAACTTAAAAATCCAATAAGTAAATCCAAAATAAGGCAGAAAGAGGAAATCTTGAAAATTGGAGGAAAATAGATATATGAGAAACCAAAAAGACTGCAGAAATGATGAACAAAACTATAAGCTAACGAAAAAAATGAATGAATCATTAGGTTAACCTGAGTAAAGAGAAGAGAGGGAAGTCAAATTCACAAAGTACAAAATGAGGCAAGGAGAAATCACAGCAAAGAGAGAAGGAACCAAAACAATTATTCAAGCCTACTCTGCACAGTTAGTTATATGCCAACAAACCTGAAAATGAAAAACAAGTAAAAGATTGTCTACAAAAAAATACCCAAATTAAGAGAACATGCAGTCAAAATCTTAAATAACTCGATCTCAGAAAGGGATATTGAATTAGTTATAAAGGAAATATCAAGGATGGCAGTAGCGGGGCGGGGGATATAGGAAAGAGAGAGAGAAGGAGACAGACAGACAGACATTGGTCCTGATGAATTCATAGGAGAATTCTGTCAAATTTTTAAAGAACAATTAATGCCAATGTTCCACAGATTATCCTCATAAATTGAGAAAGGAAGCACCCAACTCCTTTTATGATCTAAAAATGGCTCTAATAGCTAAAGCAGAGAAGGAAAAAGCAAAGAATTCTAAACCAATATCATTAATGAATATGGATTTTAAATTTTTTAAATAAAATCTTTTAAAATAAACTACAAGGATTCACCCAAGAAACCATTACTCATGACCAAGAGGAGCTAACACCAAGGATATGAGGATGGTTTGATAATGGGAGAACAATTAACAGAACCTTTTTTTTCAAAATGCCAAGCCATGTGATGGTAGCACTAGATAGAGATACAGAAAATGTCACTAACAAAGTACAAAACTCCTTTGCTCCAGAAACTCTACAAAGCACAGACAGAACAGAATGTGGATGTGACTTAAGCATCTTTCTAATACTCCAAGATGTTATATGCAATGAGGGGAGACCAGACATCTCCCAGTCAAGATGGGGGTGGGGGGAGGGGGAAGTAAGGATGTCCCTTCACTCCACTATAATTTGATGCAATTCTAGAAATGTTAGCCGTAGCAATAAGAAAAAGAAAAGAAAGTTATAAAGAGAGGCAAACAGGAGACAAAACTTTCTGTTTGCTGATGATATGAAGGCTTGCTTAGAAAATCCTAGAGAATCAAAAAAGAAACTGAGCAAGGTAACTGATGACTTTAGTAAAACATTGGATTCCAATTTCACAAAACCTGGCAATCAATTTCATTGCAAATAGCAAAAACAACATGCAGGAGAAAATACAAAGAAAAGAAGAAGTCTCATTCAAAATAACTCCCAAATGCATAAAAATGTTTGGCCACCAATCTCCCCAAGTACCCTCCACACCTGTATAGATTCAATTCCTAAATGTTCCTTAGAGAAATAAATAACAGCTAAAGTAACTAGAGGGATGGCCACACTGCTGGCTGGGCAGGGCCAATGTAATCCCCTGGGCAAGATAATCAAATAAACATATTGGTCTTTTATGTTATCCTGACCAGACTACCAAGGGGGCATGTTCTAGAATTAAACAAAATGACAAAAAACATTTACTTAAACAAAATGTCCAGAACATCAAGGAAAAGAGTGAAGAAAGGAGAAATAAAGGAAGCACAACGGCACTTAGAAATCCCATCAAAACTATTTGAACTGGTTTAATTCAATGGGACAGACGAGATAAGGGAGAAGGAGAAATTATCACTCACTAGCCCAATACTTAAGAAAAGTTAAAATATAAATTACCTCTTTGTTTTTATCGGAATTATTGGGGAAAATGGAAAGCAGTCTGGTAGAAAGCTGGTCTAGGCCAACATCTCTATCATATATTACAATCAACTGAAAATGGACATGGAATATTAAAGATTGTATCACTAAAAAAATGAAAAGAGAATCGGATCGTGTAGAAGTCTGATAGCGCTGGGGGAGCACAGGAGGTGGGGATTCTTAACCAAATAAGGGATAATAATATTTACTAACGATCAGATAGATGGTTTGAATTATAGAGAATTAGAATTTAGAAGCTTTTGCATGAACAGTATGAATGCTACTCAGATTAAGAGGGCATCATGTCTCATGATGTTCATTGAAGGGGGGCCAAGCAGTGACATCAAGAATGGGAAGTGAAGTCCGGTTTGGAGGAGCCACTCCAAAGGCGCTGCAGAAGCTCAGCCCACATATGCCCACACTTTGGTGCATTGACCCATCCTCTTCAAGGTTCCTCAAGGTGGGTGGTCCCTCCCACCACACAAATCTGTGCGAATGTCCACCCCAGGCTGTGAGCAGATCTCCAGGAACCCCTGGTTGCATGTCCTCCTGCCCTGCCCATTGCCACAGCTCAGCATTGGCTCCAGGAATGTCCATGTCCATGAGCAACAGACTCCACACCAGCATGTTGTCCACATGTCTCACCCCAAGCCCAACTCTCTTGAATCTGGTCCTGCCTGAGAAGCTGTAGGTGGACAAGGTCATGAGTTATCCTCCACTGGAGCCAGACTGACAAGGAGGCCAAGCCCTAAGTGGTGCAATTGAAGTGACGGAGGACAGGAACACCATGCCCCAAGATATCTCCCCTCCACCTGCTAAGGTGCCTAAATATCCACCATTAGAGATTTATTCCTTTGATTGTATAGACTCTCAAAGACTATTCACTCTCAAAAATTAGTGGCTGAAATTTGGCAGATCTTCATCACCACCTGGTTGAGAAAATCCAGGGGCAGTGAACAAGGTCAGAACTAGTGTGATGGTTTATGTGGGAGGAGGATCATTGACTGCAGAAGTGGGAAGGGCCATCATGGCAAACATTCCTCCTTCCTAGTTCTACTCCCTTGAACCTTGGATAAAAGAGCTCTGTTTTGGGGCAGCTAGGTGGCACAGTGAGTAGAGCACTGGCCCTGCAGTCAGGAGAACCTGAGTTCAAATCTGGCCATGGACACTTGACACACTTACTAGCTGCATGACCTTGGGCAAGTCACTTAACCCTAATTGCCCTGCCTTACCCCTTGCAAAAAAAAATGTAAAATAAAAAAGAACTCTGTTTCCTTATGATTAGCCAGTGCCCTTCCTTCTTGTCAGCCTGCTCTGCCCCCTGCCTCTGAACCCCAAAGCTCTCAGCATTTTCTTGGTTCCCAGGGCCTCTCCAGCAGACTGTCATCATTGTTCTGCAGCTGTCTAGCCCCATGGCATGACTGGATGAGATGAAAGCCATCCTGACTCTGACTCAATGTGCATTTGGATGGCTCCCCAGTGACAAATGGTCCTGTGGAAACATCTGGAGAAGTGGAGGCTGCGGGCCAATAACTGAGGCAGCGTATCAGGGATGGAGAGCTCCCAGGGTGACTTCAGGAGCAAGTCTGGTGCAATGAAGCCCATAACTGTGCCTGAAGACAGCTGGTTCTCGCTACCTTGTGCTTTGCTTTTGTCTGTATCCTAGCCAAGTCCCTTAGCAGCCATCTGGCCCAGGACTGAGGAGGTGATGGAGGGAGGTATCCTGCAGGAGGCTAGTGGAGAGTCATGACAATAGTGTCCAGACATGTAGAATGGATACAAGCTTCCTGGCTCAGCACAAAGCCAGATCAAGAGGGTTAGTCTGGGCAGGGCACCCACTCCTCCAGACAAGTGACCTCTCACAGATAGCAGGACAGGCAGCAGCTGTGGCAGAGAGGTCACAGGAAAAGGAAGGAGGGGAGCAGGCTCAGCTCATCATAGCTACAATATGTCAGTCACCCTCCTAGGCCCTGAATTTGGATCCCTTCATCACCCTGCTTTCTCTCCTGTGGCTCCTCCCCTCAACCCTCCCAGCATCTTTCAGACAAAGTGCCATCCACAGCTAGACTGCTCCTCTGGATGGATTTGGACCGTGGCAGACCCCCTGGACCACCCATCACTTTCCAGTGCTCTCCCTCTTCCACCTCCCCCTGCCAGAAAGTACTTCCCCTCTGATTGTATTTATTTGTCTGCAGCGTTTCTGCCCTAGAATGGACGCACCTCGAGGGCTTCGTTATTGTCTTTGTACCCCCACCTCCTAGAATAAATCATTGGATAATTGGAGTCTAATCCTAACCCCCATTCTACAGATGAGCAGACTGAGGCCCAGAAGAATGCAGTGACGGCCCCTAAAAAATAGTGACATCATAAACTCTCGTCAAAATACCTGGGCTTTTCCCAGGCCTGCCTGACTGGAGGGAACAGACAGCCCAGTGAGCGCAGAGGGAGGGGGGGGGCGGCTTTTGTCCAGGAGATGACAGAGGGAAAAGAGAATGCTGACCCATAATGACTCCAGGGAGTCAGCTGGGGCCATTCCCTGGCAGGCGTTGTTTGTGTAGCATAGAGCCTCCACCAACGTCTTGGAATGGCACGGAATAGACCAGCCATTGTGTTCCGTGATCCCAAGGGTCTCCAACAATCCCCCCGGAGAGCGTAGGCATCGGCCTTCTCTGCTGAATACCAAGGTCCAACCTGGTAGAACTCCACACTCGGAGCTGACACCGCACGTCCTGCCCAAGGTTGTGGAGATATTCTATGGATTCAGGGCCGAGACTAGGGTAGGGGTAGGGGTTGGGATCGCCTTTTGCCGCCTAAGCGCCCGGCCCCAGCCCTCTCAGCCAACTGCTCGCAGCTCGGACACATCCCCACATGGGCTGGTCATGTATGTCTGAGGACCTTTGTTCTACTTAATTCTGTGGCGAAGCCTAACGTTCTTCATGAATCCCTGGCGCTCCGTGGCCCATCTGTTCACATCTTAATGAGGAATATTGATGAATAGCCGCCCAAGGGGAAACAAAAGGCCAGTATCATCTCTGCTCTGCAGCTCCCGGGGATGCTCACTTCAGTAAAGGAAGGGGGTAGCGACAAGAGCCGACATCTGTCCAGCGCCCTCCGCCTTCCAAAGTTCTTTGACCACGTAGAGAGTCTCAAAGCTGGGAAGGTCTGGGTTCAAGTTCCACTTGGGATGGGTACTCGCTGCGTGCCTGAGCACATTGACAAGGCCCTCGGTGGCGCAGGCTGACTAGGAGGTGCTCCGCGGCATGGAGGGAGGGAGCTGTTTCCTTCTGCATTCTTTCATTCACAATCCTTGCCACAGTAATAGCGAGTCTGCTTTTTCAGATAATGGATTTTCTAATTCCTTCGGAGGGCTCCTTCACTACTTAGTAATAAAAGGAGTGGGTAGAAAGCTGTGAGTAAGCTGCCATGGGGCTCCACCTGCTGAGCCCCCGGTCTGTGCCCAGGCCGCACTGGGTCCGGCCCGAGAGACGACACGACGACACAGGTGAGTTTCAGTTCCCTTCTGACTTCCTCCGAGGTTACCAGAAAAGAGGCCCGTCTGGGCTGCTGGAGGCTCAAGGGGGACCGGGTCAGGGACAGCTGGTGGATCAGGGATGGACTCATGATGGGAAGAGGAACATGAAAGATTTAACCAGGCAAGCCTGCCACGCCCAGACACCTTGACCCATGGCCTGTCTGCTCAGAGGCCTTGGTCCCGGCAGGCAGACCTCGGGCACATCAAGAGGATGCTGTGTCCAGGCCCAGAGGGTAACAGCCTAGCTGTACTCCACCATGGTCTGACTCCCCACCCCCCCACCCCCAGGATTACCTGGCTTTTACTGGCACATATTTGGCATGTACTCGTCTCTGTGCAAGCTGTCTCTATCTTGAGAATACGCACTCCCTGAAGGCAGGGAACGTTTCATTTCTGTCTTTGTAGCTCACTCAGCTCGGCCCCACCTTTGAACTTTCAAGGTCTTCACTGTCTGCCTCCAGCCAACTGAATGATGTGCCCTTCCTGCTCTCTGTGCTTCAGACAAACTGGCTGTTCCCTAAGCACCACCTTTCATCTTCGCCTACAGTGCCTTTGCCCAGGCTGGGCCCTCCCACCTGGGATACCCTCTCACTTTCATATCACCTTTTGGAATCCTTGACTCCATTCAAGAATCCACCTCCTGATTCTCCCATCTGCTAGTGGGCTCAACCCTACCCAGCCCCCCAAACCACTGGGTCTTTGTTTTGTTGCCATCTTGTATACTCTTCTCTGCACTGTTGTCGTCTCCCCGTAGCAAAGAATAATCTTGAGGATGCTGGCATCACTCCATCCCCCAGAGCCTCGTATAATTAGCCTGGCATACAAAAGGCCTGTGTGGCTTGGCTGAGTGATTACCCAGACAACAGTTACTGAGGGTGGAGGTTGCCTGGGATAGGCTTAAGTTTGAGGTCAGTTTGACAGTGAGCACTATCCCAAGGGGAAGGGTGGGCTCCCTCTCTCTGTGGGTCTTCAAGCCCATTCTGGATGTAGTGAAGGACAGAGAGAGGTTTGTCTGGGTGCAGGTTGGATGAGGGCACTTCGATAGTCCTTTCTCAACCTGACCTGCCCATTTGAAGCTGCAGCCTCAGAAGGAGGGAGTGGAGGGAGCTGGTTGTTTGTATTTCAAGGTGCAGACAAATGGCATCTGAATCCAGTTAGAGACTCAAGGTTGGTGGATCACTAAATGTCTCAGAACAAAATAGGTAAAGAGAAGAGAGAGGTGGGGAGATCAATTTAACGCTCAGAGTAATTTGAACCATTACTTCCTTGAAAAAAAATAAACAGTTGTCATGGAAACAGTAAAATTAGAAATCTGTTTGTTTGGGGGAAAGGCAGGGTGCTGGCAGGCAGGCTAGTGACAACAGCTTCTTTGTGTTGGCTTTCATGGAAAAGAAGATTAACATAATAACCACCGACTTGGCACTAGCAAGGAGGTCAGCCCCAAGCAGAGGGAGGAAATCCCAAGAGACTTCAGAGGTCTTGAGGGGCTCAAGGTTTGGTCAAGAGGAAATGTGTCCTCTGGGACCAGAAGAGGCAGCCAAGTGAAGGAGCGGCTCTCAGCTGTCTTCCTTTGGGACAGAGAGCAACCACTGGGTAAGACAGAGGCAACTGTGATCTCATTGCTTGTAAATGGAAGTTGCAAACCACAGGCCAAGGAGTCTGACTTTGACTCCTGGGAAAACATGAAGGTGTATTTTTCAAAGGATAGTCAGTGAACAGGATGGTCAGCGAACATCTGGAACAGAAAGCAGCGATTCCAAAGATGTGTCAAGGCTCCCTCGGAAATGGTTCATGTGGGACATACCTTATATCTTTTTGCAATAGAATTCCTGGCCTGATAGCTCAGGAGACTGCTGCAGGGCAGTCGGTCACTAAACATTTGCTAAGTGCCAAGCACTGGGCTAAGACAGTCTCCACCTTGAAGAGTTAATAATTTAATGAAGGAAGACACAATACAGAAGGAAGGGAAAAATGACGAGGGAGGGGGGCTGTGCTTGGCTCAGGAATGTGATGAAGAAGTCCGAAGAGCATCCAGGTGGGAAAGAAGAGCTAATTTGCCTGGACTCCCTTAATCTGAGGTCAGGGAGATTCACTCCTCCTCTTTCCACCTCCGATCAGATGCAGGGAGGGGCCCCAGGGCAGAGGGCTGAAGTGGTCCTGCAGGAAGAGGTTCCTGGGACATGATGGAGAAGTCCAGCAATGCTGGGAGGAAAGGGAAAGTGTACGATCCACATAGATTTTAGCAAAGCAATTGGTGAAGTGTCTAGGTTATTCTTATGGGAAAGGGGAGATGAGTTTCCTTTCGATGATAGTGTACCTGCGTGGCTTTAGGATGAGCTGAATGGCCAGACCCTAGCCTTTTATGAAGGGGATTTGTTCTGTCAAGTTGGGGTCAAGTAAATGGGGGGAGAGGAGACTCATTGTCTTCTAAGGCTCCTCCAAGCTCTAGGGACCCATGTGTGTCTGTGCACATGACTGGAGCTGAGGCTGAGGCCTCAGCTTCATCTCAGGGTCAGAGCCTTCATTCCCTGAGCGTTTCTCTTTGTAAAAGCCAACATTCCTCTAGACACACAGCATCAGGAAAATACTGACAGGGCCATTAGCAAATGATGTGCACACTCTGACTGAAGTAGGAGTCAAGGACCCTAAAAATAAACACCCCTCCTCTCTAAAGATGCCTATCACAGTGGGTGCTTGGGCACCATCTTATGGTTACTTCTTCAGAGGAAAAGAGAAATAATCCTTGAGATTGGGGAAGGGAACAAGCATTTATTAGGTGCCTACTGTGTGCCAGGCACTGGGCTAAGCACATTACAAGATTACCTCATTCGATCCTTAAAACAACCCTACAAGGTGGCTGCTATGATTATGCTCATTTTACAGCTGGGGAAGTAGAAGCAGAGGCGAAGTGACTTGCCCAGGACCACTCTGCTAGGATGTGTCTGAGGCCAGAGGTGAACTCAGGTCTTCCTGATCCCCGGCTCTATCCACCACATTCCCAGCCCCATATGTAAATGTGCCTGCATCTGTACACATATTCTATACCCACTTCCAGCCCCTTCTCCAGAGAAACTCCAAAATGGGAAAAAAAAACCCTAATGACTCCCCCCATTTGAGGCTTCATCCCATATTCAAAACACCAAAATGTACCAGTCTTGTGACCTTGGATAAGTTGGTTTCTTTCTCTGAAACTCAGTTTTCTCCTCTATAAGATGAGGATGTGAACACCAGCATTGCATCCATTGTCAGCCTCAAAGGGTCAGTTATATTAGCACACTACACAGAACTTCCCAGATAGTTCAGAAGTACTCTGAACCCAGCCCATTTCCAGAGA
The DNA here is from genome assembly GCA_028646595.1 of Phalanger gymnotis. Classification (NCBI taxonomy): domain Eukaryota; kingdom Metazoa; phylum Chordata; class Mammalia; order Diprotodontia; family Phalangeridae; genus Phalanger; species Phalanger gymnotis. Next base: position 376,730,087 of record CM053624.1, on the reverse strand, counting down.
TTCAGAAATTCACATCATTATCATGATCACCAACAAGTATTTATTAAGCACCTACTGTTTGCCAGGTACCCTGGTAAGTGCTGGGGATGCAAAGAAAAGCAAAAAGCAACAAATCATCCCTCCGCTCCCCAAATTTGCTCTCTGGATCTTAAGGAGCTCCCATTCTAATGCGCAAATAAGATAAAGAGGAGAAGGAAGGAAGGTCATCTCAGATGAGGGCACAAGCAGAGAACAGGGAATGGGGGAGAAGAAGCAGGAAATGTCTCATGCAGAAGGTGAGTCTCGAAGGAGGCTGGAGGAAATGGGAGAGTTCTGTTGCCCTGTGACACGTCACCTCCAATGGATTGGTGCCTGGGGATGTGAGCCTGACCGGCCACGTGTGTGTGTGTGTGTGTGTGTGTGTGTGTGTGTGTGTGTGTGTGCACGTGTGTGTGCTCGTGTGTGCCCACACACCAGCATGTGCACGTGTCTGAACACCTGTGTGTGCAGGAGCTCACAGAACGTCTTGGTTCCTTCATTCCGAGGCTGAGGCAGGGCAGCAGGTGCAAGATCTCAGCACCTAGTGAGCAGTCAGTTCCAGACGTCTCCTTGGATCAGGTCTTACCTCCAAGTGGAAACCTGAGAGTCTTTGTGAGCTGTTGACAATACCCCGCCCTGGGGCAAGGTTAATTGTTACTATTCCAGGAAATGTCAAGTGATGAGCAAAAATAACACCGGGTCAGGGACAGTGGGAGTCCCACCTGAACTAAGCATCCAAAGCTCCGCTCGGAAGCCCATGGGTACAGAGGGGGCTGCTCCTGGCACTGGCTGCTTGATCCAAGGAAGCTGGATGCAGTCCAACCCCAGGGCCGCCAGAGCCAGACCCTGGCTCCTCCTTGCCCACTTCCTCTCTCTGTTTCTCTCTCTTCTCTCCCTCTCTCATCGTCTTTCCCCCTCGCTCACCTTTCTGTTCCCCACATTTGCCTCCCTTTCAATTCTCCAGCCTCACTCATTGCCCATGCCCTCAAGTCTCACTTCTGTCTTCCCTTTCCTCCCTTTTGCTTCTCCCCAAGGGGATTTTAGGGATCCATGGGAAAAGTTATCACCTATCACAAGGGACTTTGGAGGTGGGAAAAAAGGAAATGAGGGGCAAGGATTTGGGGAGACACATGTACCTCAAATCTCACGGAGGGAAACACCCTGAATCCCTGTGAGTATCTCGGGGAAGGGACAAAAAGCTGAGGCTCTTGAATTTCTCTCCCATGATTTCTAATTTTGGTGAAATTAACAAAACGTATAATGAGTCAAATCACATCCAATTTGATTCATCCAACATTGTTAAAAGCCTACACAGAACACACCTGAGCAGGACTTGCCACATACAACAGGAGAGATTACCATGAAACAGCCGTACTGTCCAATTTGTTATTGAATTATTTCAACCATATCCAACTCTCCATAACCCCAGTTAGGATGTTCTTGACAAAGACACTGGATTGGTTTGCCACTTTCCTCTCCAGTTCATTTTACAATTGAGGAAACTGACACAGAGGTAAGTGACTTGTCCAGGGTGACACAGATAATGGTCTCCTGAGGCTGGTTTTGAACACAGTCCTCTGACTCCAAGCCTGGCACTTGATCCACTGTCCCCACTCTGCCACCTCACTGCCCCATGCTTTGGGATTATTTCCATCTTCAATATAAATTACAGAACAAGTTTTTGCTTTTTGTGCCTGCTAGTACCATATTTTTATGTGAAATCTACTTTAAAAAAGTACTTCTGTGTTCCATCACCTGGTGGCCAACCTTCCAGGGACATTATTATCATTATTCCTAATTTAGAAAGGGCTTCCCCACACATTGCCTCGCCTATGTCCCTCCCCATTGATTGACCCTGGGAGGGTCTGGAGGCAGGTGCTTCACCACCCACATCATAGATGCAGAAGGTGAGTCCAAGGTCATCCAAACGCTTGGTGACAAGCCCAGGACAAGCAGAACCGAGGTACCCTGAATCACAACTCCATATTGTTTTTGGCACAACTACAGCATCCTTCCATAGACTAAAGTCTTTGCTGTGTGAATGTCCTTGGGAAAGACAAGCTCCGATCACTGCCTGCACCTGTCCTCTTGGGAGGGAGTGTCCAGACTCACTCAGTCTACAGATGAAACACAAACCAACTGAATCATTCTGGTCGCTGCTCAGGCATCTATTGATGGTACCACAGGGGAGAGGGAACACTGGTGATCTTGACTCCACAGAGCTCCATTCTGTAGAATCCTTCCTCCAGGCAGCGCTACACTGAAGAATGACAAAGATCACCCCAGCTGCTGAAAAAGGACAAAATCAAGACAGTAAATTGTTTTGGTCCTGGTGCATTTTAATGGCCTTGTCTCAAGTACCCTCTCTTCCAAGAAAAGGGCTCTGACTGTCATCCAGGTTCTCGGCGGCATGGACAAGGTCTGCAGGCCAGCAGCAGCCACTCACACTCTTGACCATCCCAAAGGCATCCTACCTCCAAACTGCTGTACAGCTTTCTGAGGTGGCTCCCTTCACTCTTGTCTAGAGATGAATCTGGAGCATTCTTTTCCTCTGTTGCATATTTATTTATAAAGGTTTTCTGTGTTTCTGCAGGTCTCCAAGGAGAAGTTGTTTCTTCTCAACAGCAGAGCCTGGTTTCCACAAGGCCTATTGCAGAATAATTTCATTAAGAAGTAGCACCATGTAGCCTGGCCCAAGGCCTCAGCACTGATGGAAGCCCAGCCAGGCTTTGCATGCCCCTAGCAGCCCCCAATTCTTACTGGGATTGACTGCAGTTTCGAGAGGCCACTTCCAAGGAGCAACAGGTGATGGGCTTTGTTTTTACTTCGTGTCACAAGCCCAGCACAGGGCCTGACACAGAGCCATCACTTCTTGCATGGGGACTGAATTGGACTGAGTTTCTGGTTGTCTGATCGATTCGAGAGGACACAGGTGACTCTGAAATAAATAGTATTTTTAGTGACAGAGAGAAATTATTTAAACAATCTTATTTTTAATTCCAAGTTTTCCAAAAGGAAATAAAAGCTTCGGAATCATGGGAGTCACAAGAGCCTGCTGGGATTTCTCATCCATTCATTTTGCTTCTGACACTGAGGCCTGGGCCCAAGGAGATGGCATGGTCCTGGTTTCTTAAGTCCACATTTAAGTGGTCTTTCTCCTGCCAACACTGCCAGGACTCTGAGCCTGGAGCTGAAGGGCACTGTAAGCATCATCAGACCTCATTTGACAGGAAGGGAAGCCAACCCAAAGAAGCTGCTACTTTGCTCAAGGTCATACAGAGCATATGCAGAGCCAACATTTGAACTCAGACCCTGCAACAAGAAAGCCTACATGTTTACCACTGCACTAGCCTACCTCCCTATGTAAAGGCAGCAATGAGGCTTCTGTCATTGGCCCAGATGCCACCTGGGGCCTGAGCCTCAACTGCCAGCAGTGTAGGCTACTGAACTGAGTCTGAGTGGAAACTACATTCAAGCCACTAGGGGATACTGAGGCAGCTTTTTCCAACCTCTCAATGGTTGTAGACCAGGTCTCTGTGGAAGCAAAATCAGCATCGGCCTTTCCCCAGCTGAGCGAGTGCCCTGACCCAATCCACGTGCCACCACACTGGTCAATGGTGCTTCCACACTCCATATCCTCAGGTCCCATAGTGCATGAAAAAAGAGAGTTAGGTCTGAGGAGGGAGCCTTTAATTGTGGCCTCTCTGCTCCCTGCCAGAAAGACCCATCAGACATGTCCTGGTGGCACCTAACTCTGGCTGCTGTTCCCAGTGAAGCCAAGGAATCCAACTGAGTTTCATATCGATCTCATTAGAAGGGAAGCTCTTTGAGGCCAGGAGTGATTCATGTCTTCATGTTCCCAGAGCTTAGCACATGCCTGGCACATAGTAGGCATTTAATGAGTATTGCTGATTGAATGATTGATTTTTGTGCTCCCCAAATGCTCATTCCTCTGAGATCTTTGCCTGTGTCAATCTTGGTCAGTGAATCCTGGCTTGGTTTCCTCCTTGGTCTGACTGTACCCCTGTCCAGCCCAGAGAAGGGGGAAGCTCTTTGAAAGGAAGATCTGTTTCACTGTGTACATATATAGAAAACATTTGTATCAATTAATCAATCAATAAACATTTATTAAGCACCTACTATGTGCCAGGCACTCTGCTAAGCACTGGGGATACAAAAAATTGCTCTGCCCTTAAGAAGCTTATAATCTAATAAGGAAGACAACATGGAAACAAATATAAACAAAGCCAGCTATATACAGGATAAAAAGGAAATAATTACAAGAGGGAAGGTGTGCTGAAATTAAGACGGTTCGGGGAAGGCCTCCTGTAGAAGGTGGGGTTTTAGTTGGGCTTCAAAGGAAGCCAGGGAGGGCATAGTTGGAGCAGAGGAGGGAAAGTGTTCCAAGGGGACCACCAGAGAGAATGCTTGAAGCCCAGAGATGAAGGGTCTTGTTCATCAAACAAGAAGGAGTTTGTGGTGTATGTGGTGGGGAGGAGGGTGTAAGAAGATGACAAAGATAGGTGAGGGCTGGGTCATAAATAGCTTTGAATAACAGAGTATTCGTTCCTGGAGGCCATAGGGAGCCACTGGGGTTTATAGGGGAGGGGAGGAATGACCAGACCTATGCTTTAGGAAAAATCCTTTGGTGGGTGAATGGAGGATGGACTGGAGTGGAGTGGAGAGGGCCACTAGTAAGTGTCTGAGGTTAGATATGAATACTGGAGTAGACTCTTGGGGTTCTTCCCACTTACACTAATGAGTTGGGTCTCCAGAGGATGGCTACTACTTCCTCTCAGGGCTCTAGAGGGTCCATGAAGGGTTGGATGTGTCTTTCTAATGTTGTAGCTCATTAATCCCTTGTATGCTGCCCCTCATGATTATCACTGGTGACATTAATCAGTCAGAGAGTCTAGGAGGAAAACAAGAGTTTCTGATACCCTCTCCCACCGGTTCATCCAGAAACCAGGAAAAATTGGGCTCAGTCTTAGAGAGCAACCAAGGTAAAGAGTAACTCACAGCTCCTGTGAATCCTTCTGTTGGACTCTCCAGGACACTCCCCTTAGATATGATGCCACTCTGTCTGCTTGTTTGTTTTCCCTTTGCAGTTCTTTGTAGAGCCCTGAATCTCTCTGTTTAATATCCATGCAGACACTGTTGTTCTGGGAATGCCCCTAGGATGACAATTGATTAATAAAACTAAGTGCCTACTATGTACCAGGCACTGTGCTAAGGGCTAAGGATACAAAAAGAGGCAAAAGACTCCTTGTTTGCAAGGAGTTTACAACCAAATGGGGGATGTCATCAGGTCGAGGGGAGCCCCAAGTCCTCCAGACCTTTCAAAGATAGAGAGGCCCTCCTCCAACCAAGCTGGAGATGGGCAAGAGGCTGAGACATCTTCCTCCTTCCTTCTTGTGGCTTAATTGGCATGCTCCCTCCTCTTTGCTGCCAGGCACTTGAATCCCTCAGTCAGCTCCATGTTTGATGCACAGCTTCTGGGGCATAAACAGGCTCCTTGACCAATGAGAATGCACCTCCAGTGCTGGCTCCTCGGGAAGTCAAGGAATGCTCCACCTTAGGTCTAAAGCCTAGGAGCGATGGCTTCCTTCACTCCTTCCTTCCTTCATTCATTCATTAATTCATTCCCAAATCTCTCTTAATTCAGTGTCATCCCTGGTCATTATTTACTATTTAGATCGTGAGCTCCTTGGGGCAGGGACCTGCCTTTGGCTTTCTTGTTTCTTGGTACTGAACACAATGTCTGTAGCTTGGATGTACTTAATAAATGCTTGTCCTGACTGTTGGATTGAAGCATTCTCAACCTGTGGAGATGTCAAGGAGTAGCATCTGCAAATGCGAAAGAGAGTGATTTTATTTATTGGCTACAATGACCTGGAGTGCAGGGGTGGGGAACCCGTGGCCTCGAGGCAGAATCCAAACTTCGCAGAACAAATTCCAGAACAAAGGGCTGCGAAGGTTAACCATCCCTAGAGCTTATATGTAGTTCTATGCAGACATAAATATATGAATGTGCTAGAGTGCACACACACACACACACACACACACACACACACCCCAAACAAACCCACTTTCAGGTGGCCTACAGGAATTGTCATCCATGCAGTCTGTCCCTCTCCCCATCTGGGGTGGGGCAGGTTGCTCATCTTCTCTTGGCTCCACTCTGACATTCTTTAGCTGCTACAGACTCTGTGAAGGGCAGAAGCTGGCCTCCCTCTCCAACACTGGAAACTGCTCTCTTTAATGGAAGGCACTGTCCTTAACAGGCCCAGGTCCCATGGCTGTCCAGCAGAAAGTTCAGTTGGAGCCTAGACCAGCAGTACCCTCCCCACAGCCCAGAGGTGGCCCCAGAGAGAAGTTCCCACTGTGGCAACAGTACCTTCTCTACAATTCTCCCCTTTGATGGCCTTTAACTTAGGAGGCTTTGATTTTTTAAAATCATTTTGAAATGACTTATAATGATCCTAATAATCTATTTATTGCTTTCACAAGAACAAATGTGCACACCATATCTAGGTCACAGGGCTCATAGGCAAAGGTTTTTTTTTTTGCTAAATAATAAAAGGCTAGACTAATTGAGTCTGAGTTCTCATTTTGCTAGAAGGACCTTGGAGATCCAAGGCTCATATTTTTCAGATGAAAAGCCCAAGGTCACAGCCCCCTCTCTGGCAGACAGAGAGTAGCAATCCTTTGGGTAGCCCAGGGACAGCAGGGACCAGCCCCAGGTGTCTGCTCCAGGGGAGGCCCCTACCTGGAATTCTCCTTCAGAAAGAGGTGAGCTTTCACTCTGAGGGGAGGCTACTAGGAAAATATGCCCAAAGTTTCAGGAACACGGGAAGAACCACCTCAGTGTCAGCTATTGGGGTTCCCCATGAGCACAAACTCAGTAACTAGATCAGGGAGAGAGTAAGTCAAGTCACCTCATTAGACAAAAGATCAACAAAGTCAGCATCTGAAAGGGGCTGAGCCAGGAGGCAGGTCTCTGATGTTGCCTCAGAGGCAATCTCCTGAAGCTAGGCTCTTCTTTGGGGGCTAAATGTGCTATCACTGCAAAGACATGTCTGCTGTCTGAGGCAGAGACTGAAGAGCTTCAGCTCTCTGCTTTTGGGAAGAATGAGGACTGAGAAGAAGCCGCTGGATTTGGCAGCTAAAAAATAACTGGTATTTCAGAGAGAACATTTTTGGTGGAATGATGAGGTTGGAAGCCAGAAGAGATAGGATAGTTATTGGGGGTTAGAAGGACCAAATGAGGGGTTTTTCAAGATGGGGAGACATGGGCATTTATGATTCCCATTTTACAGTTGAGGAAACTGAGGCAAACAGGTTAGTGACCTGTCCAAGGTCGTACGGCTGGCAAGAGTCTGAAGCTGAAGTTGAATTCAGGTCTTCCTGACTCTGGACCCAGCAAGCACCCCATGCATTGTGCTGCCAGCTGCTCCTCCTTCCAGTATGAAGGTGGTTTTCCTGAGGGCTGGACCTCAAAATCATCTCAGCATCTTCCCAAGGCTGATAATTCATGTCTTACCAGCCTCAGGCTCTTCCCTAAGTGATTCCTAAGGGGATAGAACCATCCCTAGCTGGATACAGGGCCTTTGGCTTTAAGCAGGCCTGAGAGATCCATGCACGCTCTGGAGTCTTGCCCCCTTATCTGCTCCTCACTGTCTAGCTGAGTACTATTGCAGCCCAGAGAGTTATAATCCAGGGCAGAGAAAGCATTTGCCTCTTGGTTTTTCAAGGCCTTGGGGTTGTGGGGAGTGAGGGGGTTGGATTCTGTTGCAAGCCCATGGGTGGGCTTATGCAGTCCTTCCAGAGCGTGGGAGGTAGGGGAAGGGTGCCAATGGGGAAGGTTAGGATTTAGGGATTTTTCTTTACCATGAGTTCATGAGGTTTTTACCTTATTTGGATTCTTGGCATTCTAGACCATAGAGAAAATTAGCTTTATCCATAATTACTATTTCAGAGAAATTCGAGGGGTCATGAGGATTGGAGAAAGGTTCCATCACTCCATCTAGCGGGTCAGATCCTGGTGTACTTTACTAATTCAGAGTGGAAATTCTAGTCCTGGTTTTGACTCTGTCTTTATTGGACAGCCCCTGCTGTGATGGAGATCCTGCTCATGAACAAAGTTTCAGCAGCATAGCCGCAAATTAGGTCCATAAATCCTTCTGGGTTGTGTTGACTAATCCATCACTAATCATCATAATGACATAATAGAATTTCATTTTTCTCTAACATCATAAATCTCTTATAGCAAATAATTAATTATGGTAACCAACAATGAGCAGGGTCTTGGAATTAACAGCTTTTGTGGCTCCAGAAGCTGGTCAGGATCAGACTCTGCCTGCAGTTCCTGGTCTATCATCAGTGAATCTCCAGAATCCCAGGAGCTCCTGTCCTTCGGTTTGCCTTCCAGGGACCCTGTTTGGGAAGGTGCCTGTTTCCTGAGATGATGAGAGCTCAGAAGTCCAGACACCTGCCAGAATTCAAGAGTCTTGCTCTGAAATTTGTTTTCAGGGGCTGCATACAAATGTTTCACGAGGGAGGCTATGAAAGGAAGGGCCAGGCTTAGGCAGACACGTCGGCAGGGGCTGGGGACAGTTTGCCTTAGGGACAGCAGAGTGTCTTCAGCTGACGTCTTTACTTCACAGGAAAGAATTCTGGGTCCGCCTGGGCCTCTATTTGCTCTTTTACAAATGGCTAGCTTCAGTGAAAGGAGTGGAAGGTGGGTGACTTTGACCTCAAAATGCTCACAGATGAGCCAGAAAAGGCCCAGATTTAGTGGATGGATTACATAGAAACACAAAGTCAGCTCAATCTCTGCTTTTAAAGGTCAATGAGAGCAGTAAAGCTTCTTGAGATATACAATTAAAGGGGCTCTGCTTTGCCCCAGGGCCTCTGACCTTTTATGAATGTAATAGAGGGAGTCCATCAATGGCTCCTGATCCCAGGGTCCACAGCTGCAAATGAAAATGGTGTGTCCCGATCCAACCACTCTGGAGAGCAATTTGAAACTATGTCCAAAGGGCAATAAACAGTGCATATCCTTGGATCCAACAATACCACTACTAGCTCTGTATCCCGGAGAGACAATAAAAAAGGGAAAAGGACCCACAGGTACAAAAATCTTTATAGCAGCTCTTTTTTTGTGGTGGCAAAGAGTTGGAAATGGAGGGGATGCCCATCACTTGGGGAATGACGGAACAGTAGTATTGTGATTGTGATGGAATATTATTGTGCCATAAGAAATGAGCAGGTGGATTTCAGAAAAACCTGGAAAGATTTCCATGAACTGATGCTGAGTGAAATGAGCAGAACCAGGAGAGCGCTGAATACAGTAACAGCGATGCTGTGCGAGGATCAGCTATGATTGACTTGGCTCTTCTCAGCAGCGCGAGGATCCAAGACGATTTCAAGACTCATGGTAGAAAATGCCATCCGCATCGAGAGAAAGAGCTACGGAGTCTGAGTGCAGAGGGAAGCAGGCTGTTTTCTCTTTTTTTGTGGTCTTTCCCTTTTGTTGATTCTTCTTTCACAGCATGACTAAGGTGGAAATATGTTTAATATGACTGCGCATCGTGTATGACCACATATCAGATTGCTTGCCGTCTGGGGAGGGGGAGAGGACCAAGGGAGGGAGAAAACCTTTGGAACTCAAAATCCTGTAAAAGTGAATGTTGAAAACTATCTTTAAATGTAATTGGAAAAATAAAATACTATTAAGTGGGGGAAAAATAAAAGAAAATGGCTTTGTTCCTACAAGTGTCTTTTGTATCTATGTGACACAGTCTTCTCTCTCTTCCTACACACACACACACACACACACACACACACACACACACACACTCCTACAACAAACGCCAATTCATTTCCGAGGTGTTCATTCATTCATTCATTCATTCATTAAAGCCAAAGAACATTAGAGCCTAAAGGAGTGATGGATGCATCCTTAAATTTTACCTGGATTCATGAATTGCCACATATATAAAGCCATCAGTTAATCAATAGCACATGTTAAGCACCTACTGGATATAAGACGCGCCCTAGGTTTTTGAGGTACAAAGACAGAACTACAGCAGTACCTGACCTTAGGAGTTTACAGGCTATCCAAGGAGACATTCGCAAACAGAAGGAGAAAGAAAACACGATGTCCCTGAAGCCAGGAGGCCATTCCTGGCTCTGACAGGTGACTTTAGCAGGCCAGCACGTTCCATGGTCTCTCCCTCCCTCCCACTTGCCACCACACCTTGATGAGTTGTCTTGCCCCACTAGAATCTCAGCTCCTTGAGGTCCGGACAGGGGTTTTTTGGTTGCTTTTTACCTCTGGTACTTATCAGTTTCTGAAACATCTTAACAAGTGTTCTGCCTGTCTCTCTGTTCTGCAGATGTCTCTCCAATCTTAGAAAGACAGGCATTTGGGCTGGAGCCTCAGTGGTCACTGGGACTGGACCCATGAGCCTCCAGCCTCGTAGAGCTGGACCTCTGCTTGCAGAACCTTCAGACCCCAGGACCAATTCCATGCCACAGGGAGGCATCAGGTCTTTGGGAAGGAAAATCATGCTATTGTTCCCTTTCTAAGGCTCCTGCCCTGTGCTTTGCCCCACATCTGTCTGACTTGTCTTTGTGGATGGCATAAGCAACTGGGTCAAATACTTTGCAAAATTAAGTAGACAGTATGTATTGCTGCGTCTAAAAGTCCACCCACCAGGGCTAGGAGAGGAGGGCCAAGTTCTGTCTTGGACACGTTAGGGTTTCAATGTGGACCAGACACATTAGTGATGTCCAACGGGCAGAAAGAGACACTGAATGAAAGTTCAGGAACCTAGGGCTGGCTGTATAGATCTGTGAGTCATCTGCACAGAGATCCTGTTTAGATCCATGGAATCTGATGAGATCACAAAGAGAGCATGTGGGGAGCAAAGAGCAGGGGCCCAGGATAAAATGTTGTGGCTGTGCCCCGTGGCTATGGGGCAGGACCTATATCATACGCTGGCCTGGGAATCATGGGTACTCTAAGGTGGATTCTAAAGACTATTGCTGGGGATGCAGCTGTGGCCCCAAAGGTCCCCTCAGAAAGACATGCTCCCGAACAGCCTCAGCCTGAGGTTCATACCTCCTGGCTGCTTCACCAGAAATCACCCCATAATTGCAGCCTGGGGTTATTTATTAGGCAGTCAAACATCAGGCACTTATGTCAATTGCTCAGGAGCTCTGGAGGATTTACAAGATGAAAATGCCAAAAAAAACCCACCATGTCATTGACATTTTCAAAGAAGACAACAATCTTGGAGCTACTAATCAAATGAACCAGGTTTTATCTGAGCCATTGGTATAGCTTGTGCATGACCTCCCTGCCAGTCATCGCTCTCACTGAATGCCAGATGAAAACTCCCCAGAGGGTGGAAATGCCTCCATCACTCAGAGATCATAAGGACAAACAGCTCAGTCATTCTAGGGGATGGTTCGGCTAACCATCGAGGCTTTTGCGCGATTCGTTTCTCACTTCCTTGATAGTTTAAGGAAACCTTGTCAGTCCTTCTCTACAAATGCCTTTTCCTAAGAGGTGCCATGTAGCCATGGGGAAAGGGAGCTAGATGGAGAGTCAAGGGGCCTGAGTCAGCATCCCGAAGATCTTCTCTACAAACGGAGTTACTTTGGCTCAATCGCTTAACCTGAACCTACAGGCCCAAGGAAAGAGATCTAAACTTGGAATCACAGGACAATTAAAAGTCTGTGAACACATACTTTTGTGGCTCACAGAACTTGGCTTTGAATCCTTCTTCGGTCTTCTCTGTATGAGCTCAGACACCACTGAATTTCTCTATGCCTCAGGTTCCTTTTCTGTTAAATGAGATGGTTTGACTAGACAATCTCCGAGGTTTTTTTTCCAGCACTATGCTCCTATAACCTACCACTCCATGACCTAATGCTTGTGATGATTAGAGATGATGTGGGGATTCTCTCTCCCAGATACAGAGGAAGAGCCAGCATTGAACAAGAGGCACATTCTGGAAAGATGGTGTGGGATGGTTTCTATAACCCATGTGGAATTGGGGACCTTCACCCTTCATGTACAGGTGTCTGCAGTGCTTCCATAACCTGAACGTCTGATCTCCCCTCTGGCTCACCCCTCACTCTGGAAAGCAATGAAAATCTGTGAACGTATTCTCAGGTGGCTCTTAGGAAGACATCATTTAAAAATATTTGGTTAAAAAAAGAATAAAACTGCTTCAGCAATTTGAAAAATATTAAATACTTAGATGGTGGGAATCTAACATCATGGCTAAAATGTTGGACAAGGAGACCAGAAGCCCAGCTTGGTAATGCTGGTGAGGTCCCTTCACATGTTTGAGCCCCAAACAATGGTCTTAAATACAATTTTATTAATATCTTTTGTTTCTACATCATATATGTATATATATATATATACATATATATGGGAGACATATATATATATATGTGTGAGATATATATATGTATATCAATGGACCCTTTCCACTCTGAGAGCCATCCCTTATAATATTATTTCTTCTAATTTTTAAAGAGAAAAAGGAGTTCAACCAAATAACTAGCATATCAAAAAAAAAGTTTGACATCATAACTGGTTCCAATTAGTGTGATTAATGAATCCCTCAAAGTGGTCGCATGTATTCAAATCTGTACTATTACAAAAAATATGGTGATTGGCTCCAATCTAGGGCAAATCTGCGGTGTTAACTTGTATAGTGTGACCATTTCAGAGGATTCATTATTTGACCTAATTGAGACCTAGCTTTAAATGCTATGTTTCACACCTGAAGTCCTTCCAAGAAAGGGGGAAATACCTTTTCATATCTCTCCAAAAGGATCATTAGAATTCTATTGCCTTCACTATTACTGGTTTATTGTTCTTCGTCCCACATATATTATTGTAGTGATTGTATATGTTATTTTCTTGGTTTCCTTATTTCACTTTCCATCAGTTCATATGAGCTTTACCACATTTCTCTTTGTCATAGTTATGATTTCTCACAGAGCGGCAATATTTTATTAACTATATGCACCATGCTTGTCAGTATAGGGCAGTGGAAAGATTACAGACACAGGAATATGATGATTTGGGATCAAGCATTAGCTCTTGCTTGCCACGTGTGACCTCACACAAATCACTTTAGGCCCCTTAGTTTTCTCAACTACTTCTGGGAGCCAAGATGGCAGAGTAAGTTGTAAGTTGCTCTCACTCTCCCTTATTGACCTTGAAAAACCCAGAAAAACACTTCCTCAGGAAAAATCCTGGAACAGTGAAGCCAGCAGAAAGACTGGGTGCAGCAATCTTTTAGGATGGGAGGCTAGGGGGATTAACAGTAAAGGCCCCCCTTGCTGTCGCTGAAGGGAACCAGTACAGGATAAGAGGTGTCTCAGCAAACCAGTTTGCCACTGGCTTGCCACACCTCAGCAAATCAGAGGGAGATCTTGATCCCCAGTGTGGTAGAGCAGGCAAACACCAACATGAGCCCCCATCCCCCCCTCATGCCTTCGCACAGACAGGGGAACTGGCAGACACCAGCACAGAGAACCACCATTTGCAGTGTGGATGTGCATCCAACAGCAACCGAGCCTACTACTACTTTAATACCCTCTAACAGCCAAACCACCCCCACTCCACACCCTACCCCAACAGCTTCACTGTAACCCTCGGGAAATGCAGAAAAAACCCACGTGGCACCCTCTGCACACACCAACCACCACCACCAGCTCCAGTTCAGCACCAGACAAGCTACAGCCACTGCAGCCTCCAGCTTCCAGAACCTGAGGCCCCAGCACACAAAGCCAGTAACCAGGCTCCTAGCTGCCAGCACAAGAAGCATGGGACAGTGTCCCCTGTGCCCCAAAAGCAAAGGTAAAAAGCAAATACCATGAGCAAACTGCAACAGTGAAAAATCAAAACCATATATTCCTACTATGTGGACAGAGAAGATCAGAATACAAATTCAGAAGAGGATAGCATTGTCTCTATGCCCACATCTGAAACTTCAAAGGGGAATATGAACTGGTCTCAAGCCCAAAAACCCTCCTTGGAAGAGCTCAAGAAGGATTTTAAAAGTCAAATTAGAGAGGTAGAAGAGAAATTGAACAATTCGTTTAAAAATGCAATTGACAAAATGGGGAGGGGGGAAGCACACTAAAGAAAGCAACTCCTTAAAAAGTAAAATGGGCCAAATTGAAAAGAAGGTACAAAAGCTAACTGAAGTTTCCTCAAGTATAAAATGAAGCTACTTGGAATAACTGGCCTGCAGAGTCCCCTTCCAGTTCCCTTCTCCATCTAGGATATTACTTAACTTGTTTAGCCATTCCCCAGTCCATGGACATCTAGGAGTTTTTGTCCCCTACATCCTGTTTTCTGGAAAAATAGACACTAACAGATGCCATATCCTTGAATTGCTGAGGCCAAATTTAATGACCAAGAGTGTTCACAATCTTCTGGTAACAAGCCTTACAGACTAACAGGTTGACCCTCAGCCTATGGAAAGTCTCAGAGCTAGCCTCCCCTGGGGTGCCCTTCAGGTGCTTAGGGCACCTTCCTGTTGCAGATGAAGAAATATGCCCAGAGAGGTTGGAAATTGTGCACAAGGTCACATAACTTAGAACTGGAACAAGAATGCAAGTCTCCTGACTCTACCATTCGCTCATTTGACATGCCCCATTTAAGGAAAATGGACAGTGTGCAGTGTGTTCTGAAAAGAAATACACACACACTTACACGCAAAGTTTAATATAATAATAGTTTTTCCACTTAAAGGAAAGAACTTTGGTCATTTGAGAAATTAACTCATGGAAATGTATTTCCAACTACCTAGAAATTTTGCTAAAGTTATCCCTAATCATGCCAGAGAAGTGAGGTATTTCTGTAACATGACCTTTACAAAGCTTAAATTAAGTTTAGCTGAAATGATTTTTTAATCATGCCCAAATATCTCTATCTCTCTGTCTCTTCTCTCTCTCTCTCTCTCTCTCTCTCTCTCTCTCTCTCTCTCTCCCTATCTCTTTCTTCTCTCTTTCTCTCTCTCTCTCTCTCTCTCTCTCTCTCTCTCTCTCTCTCTCTCTCTCTCTCATAATGGGTCTATTCATTTTTTGGACATCATACTCAAAGTTACCTTGTGGGAAGAATGGAGCAAGAATTCTGCACTAGAAGCCCCATTGACTGGTTTGTTTGCCAGTGGTTGCTGTTTGTGCCCTGAATGACCTACAAAACAATGCCCTAGCATGGTGCTGGACACCCTGTGAGCACTCATTGAGCCTTTGTTGACTGATGGACTGGCTCCTTCACCTCCTTGCCCTTCAGCAAGTGAGCAGAGATTGGAATTTGGAGAGAGAAAGAATAATATTTCCAAGAGTATTGACCTTGAGGCCTCTGGGGCTGTTAGGTTCTTGATGAATGGATTAAAGTCATTTCTAGCCCAAGGACTGAGCCAGGCGTGAGACTAGATGGAAAAAAATGGTATTTTGCATCGTCAGGGCTAGGCAAAAGATCATCAATCTGAGGTTCCTTGGGTGTCTCTGGGAGGTAGCCATCCCATCCTCTTCCTTATTGCTAGAAGGGCAGTAATCAGGTTGACGAAGCTAGTCACATTCTCCCACCACCATATAAGAGACTAGCTCCAGTGCACATTGGTCTAATGCCACTGTCTAATGGTTTCATTGTGGAAGTAAATGTTATCTCTCACCCACACCTCCAAAAATCAGCTTCCTCATGTGTTCTTTCACTCACAGGCCAGCTTCTTTTTAAAAGGGGCTTATTTCCAAAATATAGTGCCTCCATTTTGATTTATTTTCTGCATTTCCCTCTTCCAATATTTATCTCTCCATGTTATTGTTTGTCTTATAATTATGAAATTGGCAAAAACAATACTTGCATCAAATTACACCCCCAATTGTCAGGTTGTTCCCCTTTACTGAACACATAAAGGTCTCCTATATGGGGCTTCCAGCCACTGGACACGGGGGCATCATGACTGCATGGTACTAGCCCTCCAGTGAATAGTGATCCAGTTTCAGAATTAGGAAGACCTGGGTTCAAGTCCTGCCTTCCGTATATTCTGGCTGTCTGACCATGAACAAATCACATCGTGTCTAAGAGTCTTAGGGAGTTCTCTGCAAACATAATTCCCTGAGCATGGGTCAACCTAGGGCCAATATGTCTTGGTAGACTGAGGAAATCCCAGGACCAGTCCCATTCTAATTTAGGAGAGGGGGCAGGGGGAAGTTACTAACTTCTGAGGAGGTATGCTTCTGCAGGTGGGACCATCCTCCCAAATCTCTCAACCTGGAGGTGGGGACAAGGATATCCTTGGCTGTGAGTAGGGAGTCACAGATTCCTACAAGTCTGCAGGAGAGATCCATATAGGAAAAACCAAATGGATGAAAACACCAGATGTCCAAACTATGACATGCATATGGATGCCCATGCATCATTATTCTATCAGTATATACCTTGAAGACAGGCACTTGAGAGGGGCTTGAATCCAACAGTAAGGACAGAGTGGAGGTTGTAGGAGGAAATGGGGAAATCTTGTTAATCTCAAAGTGCCCTTTTGTGCAAAACTCATAATTTATCCAAAATATTCTCCTGCTAAAGTTGCAGCCTTGTGAATCTGCTAAGATCTCAATTACTGAAGAACCCAATCTGTGAGTGACCCAAAGGGCAATAGAGAGCTACAAAGTATTCTCTAAGGCACTATGTTATTTCCAAATGATGAGCAACTTGCAAAGAAGTTACAGAAGGGAGATAAACCTTTGGTTAATCTGATTTCAAAAAAAGAAGAAAACCAAATTACAAATATCAAATATACAAATACAAACAACAAAAATGAAAAGGGTGAATTCACCACCAATGAAGAGGAAATTAAATCAATAATTAGGAACTATTTTGCCCAATTATGCCAATAAATCTGACAATCTAAGTGAAATGAATGAACATTTACAAATATATAAATTGCCAAGATTAACAGAAGAGGAAATAAAATACTTAACTCCATTTTAGAAAAAGAAATCACTGAACTCCCTCAGAAAATATCTCCAGGGCCAGATGGACTCACAGGTGAATTCTACCAAACATTTAAAGAACAATTAATTCTAACACTATGTAAACTATTTGGAAAAATAGGTAAAGAAGGAGTACTACCAAATTCCTCTTATGACACAAATATGGTGTTGATACCTAAACCAGGAAGAGTCAAAACAGAAAAAGAAAATTATAGACCAATTTTCCTAATGAATATTGATGCAAAAAAGTTTAAATAAAATATTAGCAAAGAGATTACAGCAACTTATCAGCAGGATCATACATTATGACCAGGTGGGATTTATACCAGGAATGCAGTGCTGGCTCAGTATTAGGAAAACTATCAGCATAATTGCCCATGTAAATAACAAAACTAACAATAACCATATGATTATCTCAACAGATGCAGAAAAAGATTTTGGACAAAATACAGTACTCATTCTTTAAAACACTAGAGAGCATAAGAATAAGTGGGGTTTTCCTTAAAATTATAAGCAGTATCTATCTAAAACCATCAGCAAGCATTATATGCAATGGGGGTAAGCTAGAAGCTTTCCCAAAAAGATCACAGGGTGAAACAAGAATGTCCATTATCGCCACTATCATTCAATACTGTACTAGAAATGTTAGCTTTATCAGTAAGAGAAGAAAAAGAAATTAAAAGAATTAAAAAAGGCAATGAAGAAACAAAAGTATTGATCTCTGCAAATGATATGATAGTATAATTAGAGAATCAACTAGAAAACTATTTGAAACAATGAACAACTTTAGAAAAGTAGCAGGATATAAAATAAACCCACATAAATCATTGTCGTTCATTAATATAATATGATATAATGCAATACAATACAATATAATATAATACAATATAATACAATACGATGTAATATATATTACACCACACCACATCACATCACATCACATCATATCATATCATATCATATCAAAGCATATCATATCATATCATATCAAACACTTCGGGCCACATTCAAGTCATCTAAGGAAGTAGCGAAGATATTCCCTTTCTAGAGGTCTAAGCAATCCTTATTAGTGGTAGAAGAGGAAGGGGGTGGAGGGAGAGTCCACAACCACATTGAAAAGAAGCAGCAGTGTGCTTGGGGTCTGAACCAGTGACAATTGGAGATTTGGGAATGTTGGAGGTCCATACCAAAAAGGACAGAAATTGGGAGTCAGGAGGAACCATTGAACCCAGAGGAGCTGGAGGGTAAGATGGAGTGTGCTCTAAAGGGAGCCAAAGCAATGGAGGCCATGCACATATCCTTTAGCATTATTTTGCATTTTTTGCTATCTTTGGTTTTTAGGCCCCTTTCATTTCCTTTTTTATTTATTAATATGAATGTATGTGTTTATTTACATGCATCTATAATTTATTCCTCCCACTGGAAAAGAAAAAAGGAAAAAAATCTCATCACAGATACACATAGTCCAGCCAACTCCGAAAAATGTCAGCTTCTCTTGGCATTTTAAGTTCCTCAGCTATCTGGAAGGGAATATAGGGCACATTTCAGCTTTGGTCTTCTGAAGTCATGGCTTGTCATC
>CM053624.1:376690836-376710953 GCA_028646595.1 Phalanger gymnotis | reverse complement strand
CACTTTTTTTATAGGAATCCAACAGAACTTGTGAGAGAGCTCCGGCAAGACGCTGTTTTCATGCGGCCATCTTGGCTCCACCCCCCCCCCCCAGTCTGGTGACTTTCTGAGCATGGTTCCAAACAGCTTTCTAGAAGAACTGGACTCATTCACAATTCCACCAGGAGTCTTCGGTTGTGTCTGTTTTTCAGTAGCTCCTCTAATATTTGTCATTTGCTCTTTTGTTATCTTCATCATTCTAATAGTTGTGACAGAAATTGATCAAATCAAATGAGATAACAGGTTGTCCCTTGCCACCCCCCACTGCCCCCTGCCTTGTGAGATGGACCCTGGAAGAGAGTTTAATTGACATTTCTCTCATTATTCATGATTTGGAACATTGTTTTTTCAGGAGGTCATTGACAGCTTGGCTCTCTTCCTTTGAAAACTACCTGTTCATATCCTCTGACAACTTACCCACTGTGGAATGGCTCTCAGTCTTACACATTTGAATCATTTCCTTATATATTTTGAATATGACACCTTTTTCAGAGAAATTTACCACGAAGATTTTGTTCCCATCCACCAGTTTGCCTTTTAAACTTGACTACATAAGATTTGTTTCTTCAAAACCTTCTTTATTTTACATTGGAGCCTATCTTGGTATATCAGAGAGTGCAACTCCTATGGGCTGGCCACATTCTTCAAATGCAAAATGTCTGTTTGTCAAAAAGACTATTTTATGGAGAATTCCCGTAGGGCAAGTGTTCAGGTGGTGGTTAGAAGACATACTCTTCAGAAGGACACTCTCAAAGTGTCTCTCCAGAACTTTGGAATTGATTGTGTGACATGGGAGACATTGGCACAGGACCACTCAGCATCAGAGAAGGTGCTGTGCTCTATGAGCAAAGCAGAATTGAGACGGCTCAAAGGAAATGCAGGATATGCAAATTTGGAGAATCCACTTCCAAGTGTTCACATGGACTATTTGTACCCGACCTGTGGTAGAGCATTCTAATATCATATTGGCCAGATCAGCCACAGTCAGACACATTGAATTTTGACTCAAGCATAGTGATGTCATTTTGGTCCTCTTTGAGAATGAAGGACAACAGTCAATCTTGGTATATGGTGGGAAGTGTTGGTAGGAACAAATCTAATATCTTCCAGTCTAATATCTAGTTTTCACAGCAGTTTTCTTCACATGGCAAGCCCTTTCTTACGGGGCATCTAGTTGACACAGTGGATAGAGCTGAGCCTGAAAGCATAAGTTCAGGAAGGCCCAAGGTCAAATTTGCCCTTAGATATTAACTAGCTGTATGACTTTGGTCAAATCACTTAACCTCTGTTTACTTCAATTTCCTCATCTGTAATATGGGGGTGATAACAACACCTACCTCCCAGGATTGTTATGAGAGATCAAATGAAATAGTATTTATAAAGCATTTAGAACAGGGCCTGGCACATAGTAGGTGCTTAATAAATCCTTGTTCCATTCTCTTTCCTCATCCAGTAACTGAAATCTTTATGTTTATTAAGCACTATGCTACTATGCTTGTTTATTTCTGCATGTTATAACCTAATTTGCTGCCCTGATCAGCCTCTATGTTTTAGGCTATACTAAATTATTTTAATGCTAACTGCTTTGTAATACAGTTTGAGATCTGGCACAGGTAGACTCCTTTCCTTCATACTTTTTTTTTCATTATGTCTCTTTGGATTCTTGACCTTTTGTTCTTCTATATGAATTTTATAATTATTTTTTCTAGTTCTATAAAATGTTCCTTTGGTAGTTTGGTATAGTTCTGAATAGGTAAGTTAATTTAGGTGGGGTTGTCCTTTTTATCATATTGGCATGACCTACCCATGAGCAATTAATTTTTCTCTAATTATTTAGACCTCTCTTTATTTCTGCAAAATGTTTTACAAGTGGATTCATATGATGCCTTAATGTAAGTTAGAAGATAATTTCTGCTTTGCTTTCTAGTTCTTCTTGCTGGGTTTTTTGGAGGGAGGTAACATATAAGAATGATGATGATTTGTGTGAATTTATTTTATATCCTGCAATGTTGTTGAATTTGTTCATTGTCTGAAGTAATTTTAGGTTAGCCCTTTAGAGTTTTCTAAGTAAATTATACACCTTCCAAAAAAAACCAATAGTTTTATTTTCTCTTTGCTAATGCTGATTCCAATTTCCATTTCTGGTCTCATTGCTACAGCTAGCATTCAGTAAATGTTAAATAGTGGTACTGATAATAGGTATCTTTATTTTATCCCAATCTTATTGGAAAGGCCCCTCGCTCTACTCTATTGTATAAAATGTTTGCTCTTGGATTTAGACAGGTATTGTTTACTACATTAAGGAAAGTTTTATTTATTCTTATGCTTTCTAGAGCTTTTAATAGAAACTGTTGTGAGAATTTGTCAGAACTCTTTTCAGCATCTATTGATATAATTGTATAGCTTCTATTATTTATATTATTAACATGGTTTATTATATTTATAATCATTCTCACATTTACCAAGCCCTAGATTTGTAGTATAAACCTAACATGGTCATAGTTATTGTAACACATTTGCTATTATTTTATTTTAAATTGTTGCATCAATATTCATTAGTGATATTCATCTGTAGTGTTCTGATAGTAATCTTCTGGGTCCTGTCTGGAAAGAAAACATTGATATTTTTGTAAGCATCTTTTCCAGCCTTTCAAGTGTCTACCACTTTTCCCAAGGAATTGTTGAATGCAGCCATTTGCCCTTAGGTAGCTGAAACTTTGGTAGAAGCTTTGAAAGAAGAAACAGAGGATGGGAGAAGTGCTTGTGTATAGCAGTGTGGATGTGGCATCGAAATATTACCCACTAATTAACTGTGTGAATGATGAGAAATAACAATTTTCCAGACACTCAAATTATGCCTATCATAAATTTGTTACTTGTGTCCCACACTCTTGGAAATCCAGTAACCATATTTTGTAAGGTAAACAATGCAATCCCTTCACTTTGGTCTCTGTTTTACTCAGGTGGCATTTGGGGAGAAAGTTAAATTGTTCCATGTTGTTTCCCAATAACATTAAATCATGTCACAGCATTTTCCCCCTGCAGTATGGCAGATTGAAAAGCCACCTCCATCCCACCCCGGTATAACAGCTAAGGCTATAAATAGAAATGGTCAGCTGTTCTCTGTTGGCATTCTACACCCTGATCACAACGTTTCTGTTTACCATGCCTGAAAGAAAATGGGCATGGAATTGTGGTGCTGGGGAAGACTTTGGAGAGTCCCCTGGACAGCAAGAGGATCAAATCAGTCAATACTTAAAGAAATTAATTCAGGCTCTTCACTGGAATAAATACTGAAGCTGAAGCTTAAATACTCTGGCCGCATAATGAGAAGATGGGACTTATTGGAAAAGACCCTGACGTTGGGAAAAATCGAAGGCAAAAAGAAAAGAGGGTGGCAGAGGGTGAAAAGGATAGACAGTACCATGGAAACAATGAACATGAGCTTGCAAAGATTCTGAGAGATAGTGGAGTAGAGAGGGGCCTGGAGCGCTATGGTCCACAGGATCACAAAGAGTAGGACACAACTGAACAACTCAATAACAGCAACATGGACCCAGTGGGTGTGTTGAAGCCAGTTTGAACCAACTCAGGACAGCTAATTGTTAAATTGTCAGCATGAGCATTTACACCTCAGAATTCATCAGATGCTCTAATCAAGACTTGATTTGGTGTTTAGTTGATTATCTACACTTAAGAAAGCGATGAAGAAAATGTTAATAAAGCAAAATAAATCTGTGTTGTGCCTCCTTTTCCCTCCAGAGAGCCAGTTGTTAAACATTTTCCGGAACACCTCTTTATGGCCCCCTTGGATTCAGACAAGGGTCCCCCCAGATAAGCTCTCTATTGGCATCATTGGAGGAAACATTCATAGCAAAGAAATCCTAGATGGATTTGAGTACTTCACTGTTGACACAGATGTATTCTCTCACTGAAGAACATTCCTGTATTAATTTCTCAAAATGATTTTCTTAAAATAGTGCCACCAACTCTTTTAATTTTCAAATACAATCTCATCTCTATAGTTCCCATTTTGCTGAAACCAAATGTCCATGTAACATTGCTAACCTGCGCACATGAGCCCAGTGTAAGACTTCCATGAAAAATAGTGATCAATACTGTCTTGTTGCCTTAGGTAGGTCATAACTTTTCTGAGCCTCAGTTTCCTCATATGTCACTGATAGGCTTGGACTAGACCATCTAAGAAATTCTTCAAGGTCTCCATCTATATCCTATGCTTATGATCCTATAGTCCCACAAGCCAGAATTTCAGAACTGAAAGGGTCAACCCAACTTCAAGTCCAACCCATATCTCGAAAATGAGCCCCTCTGCAACAGGTATGACCAATGACCCTGTGGACTCTGCCTGAAGCCTCCAAGAAGGAGGAAAACCATAACCCTCAATCTCTGGAGATTGTCCATCCCACACTCAGACTGCTCTCCTTTGTGTCTCCTGACATCCAGCCTCCATCTGCCTCTTTGCAACAACTACCTTCTCATGGTTCCTGACTCTACCTTCTGGGGCCAAGCAGAACAATTTTAATCCCTATTCCATGGGATAGCAATAGATCTCACACTCCGCTCCTCAGATCTCCTCTTCTTCAGACTATACATCCCCAATTCTTCCAACCGGTCCTCACATGACATGGACTCCAGGCCCTTCATCACTACAGCGGCCCTCCTCTGGATGGATACTTTTCGCATTGCCCCATTCTCCCTAAAAGGGACCAACTAGAAATCAGTTGTCCAGTTTGGACCTGCCCAGGACAGAGTCTTGCAGTAATATTCACTTCCTCATTCTGGACATTGTGCGCACATGGCATGGTAAGCTTTCTGGGTGCTAATGCCTTGACTTGCCCTAGTTACATGTCATTACCCCCGATATAGGGCATCATTCTTGGTGATGGATAGAACTCCTTTTCTTAGTTCAATTGTTCTTTGTCTCTGATCTTAAATCATTGCCAAGAATCATAGGCCTTAACAGATCTTTGACCCCAGTCACTGGCCAGAGTAATTTCTCCAAAATGTCCTAGAATCTCCCTATGAAGTCCAGCATTCTCCACTGCTTTGTCAGGTTCGATTTCAGGGTTTGATGTGAATATGCACACCAAGTAACAAGGTCTTCTCTTTTTCTCCTAACCCCAAAAGACATTTCTTCAGTCAAATGAGGTATTCTGTAAGGAAGCTAGAGCCAATGGGAATTGCCAGTCTTTCTGTCTTCCTGATTTTGTCCTGACTTAGTGTTAGAAATAGCAAGAGGAAGCCAAGAGAGGGGACATGGCCATATTATCCTTGGGCTGCATTTATTCACAAGAGGAAAACATCTAAATACAAACCCCAGGAGGTTTCAGGAGTCAAACACAGAAAATGTCCTGAATTCAGTAACATCCCCCCCAAAAAACCTAAGGATGTAAGTGATTCAGACTTCACAGGATCTGAACAACAAGCCAGGCCCAAGCTTGGTTCCTTCAGCTGTAAAATCTGTGATTGGGACAAAACTTCCCCTAAGTTTCCTTTTCATTCTGCTATTGTGGGACTCCAGACATTGCATCAGAGATCTTCAGGTGCAGTGAAGGGGCAGCTGCAAGGGGTCCTCAGTTCCCCCAAGGTACCCCAGCCCTGTATTTTCTTCCTTGAGGTCAATGAGAGCATGTTGAGAAAGAAGAGGCAAGAGCAGGTAAAACAAGAAGCAACCCTGAGAGAAGCAATAAAGAAGCCTTCTGTGCACACTGGGAGACTCCAGGCTGACTGGTCGGAGCTCAGGCCAAGTGCACTTCAGCTGCAGCCCAAGTTCATCGATGGGTAGTTTGAGTCCTGCCCATGAGGTCCAGAGTCTCCAAAGGCCTGGGACAGTCAAATAACAGGAAGAGTGACAGATTCTGCCCCTGACATTCAGCCATGAATAAGAAGCACAGAACACAGAGCTAACTACTTATTGGGTCTTAGGAGTCTAGAGGAGGAGAAAGATACTGCCTTGAAGAGTGGCTCTCTCTGATGCTCTGAATACATAGCCATATGTCAGCCACTTGGGCCTCTAGTCCTGTGGGCCCCTTGTCCCCTTGGCGAATTCTTCCCAGAACCTCCATTTTGGGGGCTGGCTCCAGACCAGGCATCCCTGGTTCCCAGGATTCAGCTGCCAGGGCTCTGGTGGGCATCTCCTCTTCTCCTCCTCATTCTTTAGCTCCCCTTTTATGTGTTGTTTTACTGCATTGGAACAGAAGCACCTTGAGGGCAGGGATTAGCTTCCTTTTTACTTATTTTTGTATCCTCTACTCTTAACACAGTACCTGCAATACAACAAGCACTTAATAAATGCTTGTTGACTTGGCTTGACTTGAAGCCCAGAATCCCAAAATCTCAGTCAGAGTGTCCCTAATGGTCCATCCTACCCTAGCTTTACCTAAACAAGAATCTGCTCTATGGCATGCCCAATGCCTCCTTGAACACCTCAGATAAGGGGGAGCCCATTGCTTCCCAAGAGTAGCTCCCCGCTTTTTTAATATTTAATTTAGTTATTTTCCGTTTTAAACATTCATTTCTATAAGTTTTAAATTTTTCTTTCCCTCCCTCCCCAAGACAGCACACAATGCAATATGGGCTCTACACATATATTTCTATTAAACACATTTTCACATTAGTCACGTTGCATAGAAGAATTACAACGAATGGGAGAAACCATGAGAAAGAAAACAAAACAAAAGAATAGAGAAAAGAGTCTGCTTCGCTCTGCCTTCTGCCTCCAGAGTTCTTTCTCTGGAGGTGGGTGGCATTTTCTGTCATGAGTCCTTTGGAAAAGTTTTAGGTCCTTTCATTGCTGAAAAAGGTTAAATCTATCAAAATCAATCCTCGCACACTGTAGCTGTTACTGTGTACAGTGTTCTCCTGGTTCTGGTCCCTTCACTCAGGATAAGTCTTTCCAGGTTTTCCCAAAGTCTGCCTGCTAATCATTTCTTATAGCACAGTAGTATTCCACTACATTCATATACCGCAACTTCTTCAACCATTCCCCAATTGATGGGCATCCCTTCAATGTCCAGCTCCTGGCCACCACAAAAAGAGCTGCTATAA
This sequence comes from Phalanger gymnotis, assembly GCA_028646595.1. Classification (NCBI taxonomy): domain Eukaryota; kingdom Metazoa; phylum Chordata; class Mammalia; order Diprotodontia; family Phalangeridae; genus Phalanger; species Phalanger gymnotis. The sequence continues at coordinate 376,703,846 of CM053624.1, read as the reverse complement.
ATATTTTTGTACATGTGGGTCCTTTTCCCATTTTTTATGATCTCTTTGGGATACAGAGCTAGAAGTGGTATGCTGGGTCAAAGGGTATGCACATTTTTATAGCCCTTTTGGCATAGCTCCAAATTGCTCTTGGAATCATTGGATCAGCTCACAGGTCCACGAACAATGAATTAGTGTTCCAACTTTCTCACAACTTCCTCAACATTTACGATTTTCCTGTTTTGTCACATTAGCCAATCTGATAGATGTGAGGTGGTACCTCAGAGTTGTTTTGATTTGCATCTCTCTGGTCAATAGTGATTTAGAGCATTTTTTCATATAACCATAGATATCTTTAATTTCTTCCTCTGAAAACTGCTTGTTCATATCCTTTGACCATTTATCAATTGGGGAATGACTTGTGTTCTTGTAAATTTGACTCGGTTCTCTATGTATTTTAGAAATGAGGCCTTTATCAGAGACATTGGTTGTAAAAATTCTTTCCCAGTTTTCTGCTTCCCTCCTAATCTTGGTTACATTGGCTTTGTTTGTGCAAAAACTTTTCAATTGAATGTAATCAAAATTTTCCATTTTGCATTTCATAATGTTCTCTATCTCTTGTTTGGTCATAAATTCCTCCATTCCGCATAAATCTAATAGATAAACTATTCCTTGCTGTCCTAATTTGTTTATAGTATCAGCGTTTATACCTAGATCATGTACCCATTTGGACTTTATTCTGGTATATGGTGTGAGACATTGGTCTATGCCCAGTTTCTGCCATACTATTTTCCAGTTTTCCCGGCAGTCTTTGTCAAACAGTGACTTCTTCAAACAGTAGATTTCTATAATCTAGCTCCTCACTTTAGCTTTCATTTATAAGTAGTGTTTCCTTCTGACAAACCCGAACTGGCCTCCTTGCATCTTCCACCCATTTCTTCTATCCCCTAGGATCACACACAACTAGTCCATACCCTCTCCCAACTGATAGCTCTTTAAATATTTAAAGACAGCTGCTATGCTCCCTAAGTCTTCTCTTCTCCATGATAGGCCCTCCAGCCAAACCTTAAGTGGTAGAGTCTAGAAGCCTTTCACCACTGAGGTCTCCCTCCTCTCTATGCTCTTTAACTTATCAATATCCTACCTAAATACTAGCTCTCAGTGCTAAACATAGTATGCTGTCAGTGGGTGCATCAGGTCAGAGTACATTAGGACATCATCACCTTCTTATTCGATATGCCTCTCTTAATGCACTGTAAGGTTTTAACTTTCCTAGCCACCATCTTTCAATTCAATTCCATTCAATAAACATTTATTAAGTGCCTACTATGTGGCAGGCAATGTGTTAAGTACTGGGGACACAAAAACTTGCAAAAGACAGTCCCTGCTCTCAAGAAATTCACAATCTAATGGAGGAGACAGCATGCAAACAAATACATACAAAGAAAGTTATATATAGGATAATTAGGAAATAATTAACATAAGAAAGATACTATAGTTAAGAAGGGTTGGGAGAGGTTTCTTATAGAAGGTGGGATTTCAGTAGAGATTTAAGGGAAGCCAAGGAGGTCTGTCGGAGTGGAGGAGGGAGAGCATTCCAGCAATGAGGGACAGCCAGAGAGATGGAGGGTCTTGTCTGTGGAACGTCAGGGGGCCAGTGTCATTGGATCAATCAAAGAGAGTACATGGGGAGGTAAGGTTTAAGAAGACTGGAAAGGAGGGAGCCAGGTTATGAAGGGCTTTGAATGCTAAACAGAGCATTCGGTATTTATACCATATCATATTATTCAACCATATTGATTTTGCAGACCGACTCCCGTCTAGCCATGCCTCTTCCATCTTCTAATTATGAAGATGACTTTTTGAACTCAAGTGTAAGATTTTACATTTGTCTCTGTTAGAATGTTTTATTAGATTTAGCCCAATGTTCTAGCCCAGCAAAATCTTCTGGAATCTTGATTCTAGCAGGAGCTGCGTCAGCTACCTCATTCAGCTTTGTGTCATCTACCAAGGATAAACATGCTGCCTATGTCTTTATCCAAGGCATTGAAAAAAAGTTCTAGATCACTGAACCAAGCACAGATCCCTGGAGTACACCACTGGAGACCTCCTTTCAAGTTGGCATCAGACTATTAATGACCCAACACTTTGGGTCCAGACATTCAGCTAGTTACAGATCCATGTAACTGTTTAATTATCTGGCCCACATTTCTCTGACTCTGACATGAATAGCATGGGAGACTTTATCAAGTGCTTTGCTGAAATGTACGTAAGCTCTGTCTACAGATTAGTGAACTACCAGTGCACTAACTTTCTTCCTGATCCTTCCCCATTACAGGTGTAAGATGGAGGGGTCACTTTGTCCTAAGGTTCTTATTCCTTCCCCGTCTTCTCTTGGCTACTCTCTCCCACGTTCTCTCTGTTCCTCTGTTTCCAGGCTGCTCAGACCAGTGTGGTCAGGTTTCTCTCCTCTATCCTTTTTTCATTTTTGTGCCTTCACATTCACATGAGTATACAGAAGAAATTGAAAAACATGAAGAATGTGTTTTATTCAGAATATTATATGCAGTTAGTAAAATTAGGAGAGTTAAGAATTTTTAAATAGCTTTAATTATTTGATAAGGAGGGATGCTTGGGAATTCTCAAAATGTTTCTTCTAAAATTTGATTTATGTGCAAATAAATGATTTAATTATATGAAAGTCCTCTTACGTGTGACAAATAAGGGTGGCTAAAGGTCAAGGGAAATTATGGATTATAAATCTATTCACTGCAATTGTTTTAAACAAAAGAAATGAATAAAATAGTAGGACATTAGCGCTAGAAACCATTTTAGAAGTCATGGAATACAACTCCCTTCATTATAAAGTGGAAACTAAGGCCCAGAGAGAAGTGAATTGGCTCAAGTCCCACAGATAACAATGACATTGGAAAAGCTCTCCCTACCACTGGGCCTTGCCCTTTTCTCCTGCTTCCTGTCTGAGTTTATTGCTCTAAGTTTATTGCCCCTGTGGTTCAGATCCTGGCTCTTCCAGGAGACTCATCCTGAAAGGGCCTATCTGTGATGGCCGCCCTCGCTAGAAAAGGGAACAGAAGTAGAACAGAGCATAAGATATAACCAGATAAGTTCGTAACAGTGGTCTAAGGTCAATCGGCTAAGCAAGGTTTGATGTCATATTTTCTTTCTAGGCTGAGAGGGACTCTCAACGTTACTCACTCAGCAGAGTGACTGACTGTTTTGGAGACTAACTCGCTACCTCTTTGGAACAAAATTCAGCAGTGGACAGCTCTTTGTGACCACCAGGGTTGCCACATAGGCAACAGCTATGTTTGCTCTGTCCAGGCCTTGATGGGAAGTTGAAAAAGAAGACTGAGAGACTGGCTCACTGAATGGCTGAAAATGATGGCTTCGAACAGCAGCCTGATTCAGCCTGTTTGGGCTTTGATTCAGCTTGAGAAATTCATCTCTGTTCAATAAGACTTCAGAGAGCAAGAGTAGCCACTCTTGCCTGGATGCCACTTAGTACCTTATCTATTGGCCTCTTGCCTGAACTGAAAAAGCTGGCTTCTGTGGAATGTGGTTATTTCTTATTGGAGATCAAGAAAGGAAAATTTTCCCCATCCAACTTCTAGGTGTGCCTCAATAGCCTGGCTATGCTGGGCGTGGCAACCGACATCCCCCCAACATCACCCTGAGTATTCTAAGCATACCTCCACATAATTTGTTTCAGTGAGACATCCTCATTGGGTGAATCACTTCGATCGGGATGAGCAGGTGAGCAGATCTGGGCCGGATCCATTGATATTAATCCCTAGCACGGGCTGCCGTAAATGTCAAGGGTGAGGAGAAAGTTGAAGAGGAAGAAAAAGGAAAGAAGGAAGTGGAGGAGGAGAAGAAGGAATAGGAAAAAAATACAAGGAGAGGGAAGAAGATGAGGTAGAACCTAAGTAAAAGGAGGGATAGGAAGTAAAGGAGGAATATGTGAATGGAGCCTAGTTCACAGGGGCAGAGTCTAGGACAATCTAATGCTCACCAATCAACATTCATTTACTGAGCCTTTACCTTGGTCATCATAGACACTGTGAAAGCTATAAATAAGTTCAAGATAGTGGCTGCCTTCAGGGAGCCTGTAATATACATACACATACATATATACATTCACACACACACACGTCTACATCACAAGAAAGAATAGAACAAGTGTCAAATGAGTAAAAAGTGAAGTGGAGGTAGCATCTTGGCTGTTATAGAGGAGAGAGACATGGGATTGTAACTCGAGGGTGCTGTAAGGACAGGAAAAGATTTCTTTAAAATGAGGGAGACAAATACATGTTCATAAAGAGCCGAACCCCCAGTAGATTAGAAGAGATTGAATTTGAGGATGGGGAATGATCCTAGAGGTGATAGGAGGGGATAAAACCCAAAGCACAAGACATTGGCCATGGCCTAAGAGGTCATTTCAACTGAAGAGAATGAGGAAATTTTTGAGGCCAAGAGATTTTGCAGCCCAGAACAGGAGAGGAGCTCATAATGGGTAGTCTAGATTTCCTCAGTTAAATAGCTGAAGTGCTCTCCTGAGAGACAAAAAAAAGAGGATGCTCTCAGTGACTTGAGAAGAGAAGGAAAGTTTTAAAAAGCCACTGTGGGGTTTGCAATAGTCAGTCCAGGATGAATAGCAGGATTTTCTTGTAGCTTTCAGGACCCTATTAAGGACAGGTAACATGAATTCATAATGGACTCTGTCAGGGCGGTGTATGGCTTTCTCTAGCCATAGTCAGAAGCTTGGGAATACAAACAGAAAAGGTGCATGGTGAGTATTTCTCAAGGCTAGGATGTGGCAAGATCTGAATCATGATAGGACAAAATAGCAATGAATTCAAGGGTGAAGGACAGTGAGTAGTTGAACTGGTCAATTATCGGCTGGAAAAATGAAGCAAGATAGTCGGTAACGGACTTGGAGAATAAAGAAGGGTGGAGGGTTGTGCTGGGGGCAAAGAAAATGCTTAAGAGGAATGAAGCAGAGGGAGAGTTGGAAAGGAATGAGCCAATGGTGAGATCATGGAATTTCAGAATTCAGGGTAATGGAGAAGACAGGACACAGTTATGGGCCATGGGGAGATCTGAGGTCTGACAACCCATTGGGTAGCTAGGATGGAGTGAAGACATAGGCCACGGAAGCTAAAGAAGTTGATGAACTGAGAGGCCAGAAAGGGGACTTCAAGGTATGTATTAAAGTCCCCAGTGTGAGGTCAGCAACTGAGGCAAAAAGAGACTAAATCAGGAACTGACTTCTTAAGGAAGGTGAGAAAATAACCTAAGGAATGGTAGATGACAGCAACAAAGGTATGAACTGAATGCTACGGCTGCATAGATGGTGCCTACAGAGGAGAGCTCACAGTGAAGGTGACAGAGAAAAGGATCCAAGGATGTCTAGGAAGAGTCAGGAGTCTGGCTCCCACCCACCTCCAGCAACAAAGAGGACGTCTTTCAGAAGAAATCAGGCTTCCATGAGTGCAAGTGAAGGGCAATAGGAAGAGAAGATCAGAAAAGAGCTACGGGTGTTAATGATTGAACAGGAGTTCCCGAGGATACAGAGGATGCAAAAGGCCCAAGAGAGTCAAGACTAGAGACAGGTAAGGCTGAGGTAGACAGTACCAAGGAATCAAGAAGCAGTGGAGTTACAAAGTTTTGTCTCTGCAGGTGACAACTCTAATCACAGTCATTAGAGAAGGTGGGAGCTTGTTTGACACAGGATGGGGAAAGAAGCACTTGGCTAGGACTCCCTCCCCTCCAAGAACTGGGCAGAGCTGCAGGCGTCAGTGGATGAGCCCACCCTGCCCCCCCCAGGGGACTCAAGCATGCAAAGAGTTGAGAAATTGTCGTTTCCTTGGACACTTGACTGATGCGGAGAAGACAGGTTCTTCCTGCTCTCATGACTGTAGAACTCAGAATGATGAGGTCTGCAAGCCCAGGCCCAGAGAACCATCAGTTAGAACTTCAGCCTTTCTATGTAGGTGGCTTTCCTCCCACTGGACTGTGAGTAGCATGACGGCTGGTGCTGGGTCTTAGCTGAATGTGTTTCTCAAGGGCAAAGGAGGCACTTAATGAGGGCTGATTGAATATGTTCACAATCAGTCTGGAGAAAGGAATGTCTACAGCAACTGAAACAAGTTGCTCAGGAATGTGGTTTCTGTACTGGTAGGGATGCTCATGCTTTGAATGGACTTCCCCTCACAGGTCACCGGGAAGCCCAGGAGCCAGGGAAGATGAATTAGAACTAGAGTGAGGGGATTGGCTCTGGGGGAGCCAGATTTATAGCTAGTCGGTCCTTCAGTAGCATAGAAACAGCCGTGACACAGCCAGGCCTCACCTCTATGCTTTCTCCTCACCCTAAGTAGCTGCTGTCTTGAAATATCTTCCAGAAAGAAACAAGAAACGAGGAACCTGGATGCATTAGTAAAATATCAGCCATGTTTCATTGGGGGCTGGGAAGAGTGGGAGATGGGATTAGTGAGGCAATGGTATCTCAGGGTTTGGCAGCCTCTCTAGAGTTGGGGGCAATGTGGTGATATGTGGTGATGCCCTCAGTCCTTGGGTCATAGGGTTGGAGGTAATGGAGGGGAGGCCTGAGATCCTTCTCTGCTCCACCTCCCACTGTCCAAATATAAGTATAACCCCTGGTGTGGCCATAACCATAACCCTGCTTCCACCTTCAATATTCTCCCTTGTCCTAATTCTGAGGAGGTGGGGAGGATTTGAAGGCATAATCCATCAAAGTTAACATGGTGGCTGAGATCTTCAGCAAGAACAAGTCTCATAAGCCTGAATCCAAGTCTGAATGACTCATGGGAAAGGGCAGGTGACCAGGCCAGAACAGAGTGAGAGTTAGTAGAGGCATGCTTCTCTGTATGTAATGTGCCTCAATCTGAGAAGTCAGATATGTTTAACCATGGAGCCCAGGTGGCCCAGGCACAAGCTCTTTAAAGCAGTCCCATGAGAAATCCATTCAGTAAAAAGAAACATCTCCTGTCCTACTCTGCGCATCAATCTGAATTTTTATTTGTCATTTGTTTAAAGTATATGTTCATCTGTGTCAGGGAAGGGAGGAGCTGCTTCGGGGGGTCTTAATGGTGCAGAGCGCCCTTTATAGCTCTCTTATCCCCCCAAAGTTCTTAGCAAGTAAATATTCATTTCACATAACAACAATATTGCTCATACTTGTGAATGTCTTAGCATTGGGTGGTTGCATCAAGCCCTAGAACGTTACTGAGTCTCCATTATTACTCTAGAGAAGGGCCTGACAATCTATACAGGAAAAGTCAAATGGATGGGGGATGGTTGCTGTACAGACCTTGGCAACAATGGGATGGGGAGTCCATGAAGTTGCTCCATCGGCAAATTACTAGGAGAGGTAATTCAGAGGAACTGTGAGTTGAATCCAGAGTTTTAGAAGGGCATTCCACACAAATGAGACCACTAAGCCCCCAAGATGTATCATGACCAATAATTTCTTCTGTTTCACAATCTATGCTCACCCAGTGAAGGAAGGAAAATCTGATGGCTGGATGGCTAAAACCTTTTCCCAGATGTTCTGAGGCTCTTGACTATCTCTGATGAATCACAGGTCATCCTGGGTGGTGACCTGGTTGGCCAAGAATTACCTAGAACTTCAGGACAAAGAATCAGGCCCTTCCCCTTGTCCTGATGACCATCCAGAAGATGCCGCCCACAAGCTCCTGCTAGGTTCTCAGATAATGCACAAGAGATTCCCCTGTCATCATTTCTAGGAAAACCTTCTCAGAGGAGAAAAGATACTGCCAGCCTGCTCCTTAGAGAATAAAGCTAAGAACTGGCTTTGATTTGATTTTTCCTCATTGTAGAGCCATGGAAAGAACAAAGATCCTTCTGTGTAGGGCAGGCATAGATCATCTGGACCATCGGGCATGGGGAGAAGGAGCCTAGCCCAGACCCCAATTCCCCAGCTGTTAGGAAGTGCAAGCAGCTTTCCTCATCATCCTCCCAGTCAGACAATTTGCTTTAATGAATTGGCAGAACTGAATGCATTGATGGTGCTAAAAATAACCCCGGGTTTGGAATTAGCATATTTTCAATTAAGGAGCTTCGTGTCAATTACAAAATAAGAAACAAGCACATTCACTACTAATTGTTCTGGGGTGATGAAGGGCATTAAGCAAACAGACAGCAAGGGCCCTAGGACACCTCCTTGGGAACATCACTGATGCCCAAGCACACAGGACCAATGGGACATGGCTGCTTTACTGCTACAGTATGAGTAAATAGAGGCAGAAAGCAGAGATCAGAGCCCAGGAGGCAATGAGCAGAAAGCAGAAGAGAAAGAAGAAAAACAGATGCAAGGAGAGCCAACATTTACTTAATCATGGCCCCACTGGTGTATTCATGTTTTTAATAAGTTTTTATTGATATTTTCTGTTTCTTACATTGCCATAGTATCCCAGTAACCATCCTCCTCCCCCTCCCAGAGACATTCCACGTGACAAATGATATTTTTTAGAGGGAAAAGAGTCAACACAACTGAATGGTAAATTGAAAAAATCTCAAAACCTATGCCATGTGTAACACCCTTGGGCCTCCCACCTCCACAATGAGGCTGACTGAGAGTGTCTTCTCATAGCTCTTCATTTGAAACTTCTTTGATCTTTATAATTTTGTTGCCTTTTTTGGTGTGGGGTTGTTCTTGCTGTTTAGATTCTTGTAGTCACTGTGTATCTTGTGTTCTTGGCTCTGCTCACTCTGCTCTGCGTCGGTTCAGGTAGATCTTTCAGTGCTTCACGGTATTTATCATCTACATCATTTCTTGCAACACAGTAATATTCCATAACATTCATGTACCACAATTTTTTAGCCATTCCCCAATCAACTACCTTATTTATAATTCTTAGCAATCACCAAAAAATAAGTGCTGCTATAAATATTTTGGAGCATATAGGAACTTTTTTTCCTATCGATGGCTTCTTTGGATCATAAACCCAGTAACGGAGTTTCTGGTTCAAAGGGTATGGACAATTTAGTCACTTTATTTGAATAATTCCAAACTGCTTTTTCAAATGGTTTGTCATTTCGCAATTCCACTAGCAATGTATCAATGTGCCTATCCTTCCACATACCCTCCAACGTTGATGCCATTTTTATGATCTTGCCAATTTTCAGGGTGTGAGATGAAATCTCAGGGTCATTTTAATTTATATTTCTCTTATTATGAGGGATTTGGAGCATTTTTCACATGGTTGTGAATACTTTGGTATTATTTTGAGAACTGTTCATATCCTTTGATCATGTCTCTATTGTCATGTATGTATATGTATATATAGGCATATGTATATGTGTGTATACATACGCATACACACATATATATAATTTATACTACTTGAATATCAAAGCCTTGCCAGAGTAAATTGATACGAAGATTTTTCGCCACCACTTCCCTTTGTATCCTAGATGCATTAATGTCCATACAAAGTATTCATCTAGCAGTTAGAGTACTAAGAATGATTTCTACCTTTTCGAAGTAGATAAACATACCTCAAAAAGGGAAATTGGTTCAGGATAATTTATGACTGCATGTCAAGAGGAGCATCAATTTCTCTGCTGAACTGAGTCACAGGCAGGGAGGAGGCTAGTGCAAACATGTGGAGGATGTGTTCGCTGAAAACTGGAAAAACCAATTTGCCAAAGGAGGGTGGAGGATACAGGATGAGGACAGTGGAGAGCAGGGAAATCTTCAGCATTGCCCCAAAGCATTCAGTTTGGGGCTTAGCAACAAGGTATTCTTCTGCCTTCAAAAATGGTTTTGCTGACAAAATAGCTCCTTACAATAGAGCTTCCTGGAAATTCAGTTTCTGTGTGCAGAGGGCTCTGCCTCTGCACAGCCAAAGGTCCTGCTCCTGGGTTATGACAGCCACAGAAGGAAGAAAAAGGCCACAGGGCAGTAGCTAGCAGGGGAAGAGGGCAGCCAGGCTGCTGTCCAGTTAGGGCGAGGCTGCCCAGTGGCAGCCTGAAGTCCAGTGCTCTGTCCACAGTACCATAAAGCTGCCATGAATGAAGAACGTGTTGACTGAAGAGGAGTCTGGCCTGAATATTGCTTCCATAGAATAAGAGATGTCTCTGCTTTGACTTATCTCCACTCAGTTCCTTCTTTAACAGCACCGGAGCTAGGCAGGTGTACCCAAGACCTATATTTTACCCAAAATGTCTGACCTAAATCCATCAGCAAGCACTATATATAATGGGGATAAGCTAGATGCATTCCCAATGAGACTGGGGTTGAAACAAGGATGTCCATTATCACCACTGTTATTCAATATTGTACTAGAAATGTTAGCTGTAGCAATAAGAGAAGAAAAAGCAATTGAAGGAATTAGAATAGGCAAAGAAGAAACTAAGTTATCACTTTTTGCAGACAGTATGATGATTTACTTAGAGAATCAAGTAAAAAGCTACTTGAAATAATAAACAACTTTAGCAAAGTTGCATATAAAAGAAACCCACATAAATCCTCATCATTCCTATATATTACTAACGAAGCCAACAGCAAGAGAAAGAAAAAGAAATTCCATTTAAAGTTACTGTAGATACCATAAAATATTTGGGATATTATGTATATTGTACAAGTAGGAAAAGGACCCTTATGTTCGAAAATATTTATAGCGGTTCTTTTTGTGGTAGCAAAGAATTAGAAATCAAAAGGATGCCCATCAATTGGGAAACGGCTGAACAAGTTGTGGTATATGAATGTAGTGGAATACTATCATGGTATAAGAAATCAGGAGCAGACGGACTTCGTAATAACCTGGAAAGACATAAATGATCTGATGCTAAGTGAGGGGAACAGAACCAGGAAAACATTATACGTGCCTACATACGCACAGTACCTCTGATGACTAACTTTGTTAGACTTGGCTCTTCTCAGTAATGCAAGGTTCTAAGACAACTCCAAAAGACTCATGACAGAAAAAGTGATTCACATCCAGAGAAAGAATTATGGAGTCTGAATGTAGATTGAAGCAAACTCTTTGCTCTCTTTTTGCTTGTTTCTTTGTTTGTTTGTTTTTGTTTCTGTTTTGTTTCTTCTTTCTCATGGTTCATCCCACTGATTGTAGTTTTTCTTTGCAACTTGACTGTTATGAAAATATGTTTAGTGGAAAAGTATATGTAGAGCCTATATCAGATCGCATGCTGTCTTGGGTGGGGCAGGATGAGGAGAGGAAAGGGGAGAAAATTTGAAACTCAAAAATTTGAGGAACTGAATGTTGTAAACTGAAACTAAAAATAAATTAATTAATAAAAAAGTCTCATCTTTGCTCTCTATTCTCTCCTTCTCCCAAGCTCATTAATCTCATGAAAAATCACTATCTTCTAAACCAGGGCTGATCTCTGAGGGCCAGTCTCTTGATTAACTTGTTCCCTCTATTCATGCACATTTTTTAGAGAAGTACTTGGCATTCCTGCTCATGCTGTAGAAGGAGAGGCAATAGCAAAGTGCCCCATACAGAGACCCATGGCTTCTGCCTTCAACCTGGGTTTGGTTATATGGATTACATTACTAGAGGGAAATTCAATAGACATTTCATAATGAGAGAGTGAAAAGGAGAGCATCAGGAAGAAAGGATGGTGTTTTCACAATCTGGCTAGCAGCTTCGGTAGGGGGTCCAGATCCACCCACAGCCAGCACCCAGAAAGCTGCCAGACAGCACAGGTTCTTTTGATCTGCCTTAATAAGGAGAGCAAGGTTAAAGGGTTGGCAAGCTTACTTTAATTCAGCACACAAATATCATTCACTTAGTTCAGGGGAAAAAGGCAGCACCCTGAACTTCAGAGCAAAATACAAACAAATTACAAACAGCAACAGACAGACCCAATACAATTCATAGTTACCAACATCCAGGTTCAGCCCGGGAGCTCAGAACAAGGGCTGGCCCAGAGTCATGCGCCACCACTGCTGCGGCACAGAGCTCCAAGGAAGCTGAGGCCAGCCCCTGATTTTTATATCTTTTTCAGCGTCAGGGGTGAGTCACACATGCAACTCATCCATCTGACCTAAAATCATCACAAAGAGGTGGACTTAAACCCACGGGGTCTAAGAGCCTCTGCGGTCCCAGACATGTAAACTAGGCCCTTCCTGGAGTTAGCCCCACCTTGGGCCCCACTTTAGTTGCCAATCCACACCCACATAGATTTTACATCGAATAGGGGTTTGGGCCTGGGGCTTAGCACTTAGTCAGATTCAATGAAATAGCTGAATTACTCAAAGCAAACAAAAGCCAAACTCTTCAAGGGCACTTGTCGAACTAAGTGCTAAGGAGCCCATTTTGCTTACCGACACAGATGGGTAGCTAGGGATCATCAGAGACCTAGATAAAGTCTGGCCAAAGTCACCTCCCAGAACTAACTAGAAACCACAGGCTAGAGCCACAGGAATGGCGTAGATTTCAGAGCAGCCTACTTGCTTGCTTCAGCAGCCACAGAGGGAGGGGGACACAGCCACCACAGGTTCACCTTGAGAGAATGGATTCCAGGGCCTCGAGGCCAGCTCCAATGGGAAGGGACCTTCAGATCTGCCTGGCAAATCCCACATGTTCATTTCACAGATGAAAAAATAGACCACCACCCCCCTGAGCAGGACAGGTGCCACCTCAATGAAACAGCTAGTTAGGAAGTGACCTACCTCAATGAAACAGCTGGTTAGGAAGTGACCTACCTCAATGAAACAGCTGGTTAGGAAGTGACCTACCTCAATGAAACAGCTGGTGAGGAAGTGACCTACCTCAATGAAACAGCTAGTTAAGAAGTGACCTACCTCAATGAAACAGCTAATTAGGAAGTGATTTACCTTGATTAAATAGCTAGTTAGGAAGTGACCTACATCAATGAAACAGCTAGTTGGGAAGGGACCTACCTCAATGAAACAGCTAGTTAGGAAGTGACCTACCTCAATGAAACAGCTGGTGAGGAAGTGACCTACCTCAATGAAACAGCTAGTTAAGAAGTGACCT
>CM053624.1:376673854-376690336 GCA_028646595.1 Phalanger gymnotis | reverse complement strand
CATTTACCTATGAGAAGATTGTTGGAGGCGGGGGCTGAGGGGAAAGGTGGTAGAGTTAGAAACAACACCAGCATCTGGGGATGGATTGAAACAAGGTCAGAAATCCTCAAGCCTGTATGGGAAAAGCCACAAGGTTCTGCCGCAGTGGGTGAAGCCTCGGGTGTGGTGGGAGAACACATCTGCTCTAGCACCACAGAGACCTCCCTGCTGCACAGAAAGCCCTCTTGCTCAGTGCAAGAAATGGGGGGGGGGAGTTTTGTTTCCACAAAACTGAAGGTGTACTTCTCACCCTCCCCCACTCCAGCTTTAACAGAAACCAGGCCTCAGGTCGGTCAGATGAAAGGTCAGAGGTTTGTACGCATGCTTAAATGAGCCATTTGAGGAGGGCATGACGTAGGCAGTCAGGGGGTTGTATCTGGGCAATGACGAGCCTAGCAGGAGATTCAAGGTAAGGGTCTATTAAAGGACTGGTGTCCATCTTAGTCCTTTGTACTTTCTCCTGTACTCTGTTCAGGGGAGGTACCCATTTAGTCAAGGGGAATAAATGTAAATTATAATTAAAACGTTCCTGACTTCCCAACGAGTCTTGCTTATTCCTAGACAATGTGAGTATGTTTCTAACACTCAGGGCTCAGCTCTATCCTGTTCTCCCCATTCCCCTTTCCCATCGCTCTTCACACTCTCAGCTGCACCCCATTCCCTTTCCTCACCTCCCATGCATCAGTGTGTGGAGGTAACTGTAACCTCCGTTCTGTCACTGCAGCTTCCTCAGCCTCAAATACCTTCTCACCTGCTTCCCAGTCTTCACAATGAGGTGTCCCTGCTCCTCCCTTTGTCCAAGCCAATGGTTCAAGTCATGCTTCGGATCCCATCCCATCCCCCAGTCCCAGCTTGTCCTGTCAATCAGTGCTCTCTCGTTTTTTAATCTCTCCTTTCCTATTGAGTCCTTCCCTTCTGACTGCAAACAAGAACCCCACCCCACCCCCACCCCTGCCCAGGGATAAAAGGGAAAGTGTCAGCCTTTGCCCTTGAGGAGATTCTATTCTCCTGGGGTGGAGCCCTCAGACAACCTCATTACTGGGATGACAGGAGTGGGGAAGAGGGAAGGGCAGTGCTGGGCACATTTTGGGTGGGGAACATGGAAGAGTCACTAGGGGACATATAGATGCACTTTCATACTCCAAAGATCTGTGTATTGGACATTGTGGATACCCCCTCTCCACTGACTGATGGCAGCCCTTCTACAGCTCAGGAGATGGTCTTCCAGAGCTGCTGTGGCCAATCAAATGATCAGCTAATCAGCAAGTATTTATACAAGGCCTACTATGTGCTGGGCACTGTGCACAGGGCTTGGGACATGAAGACAAAGGTCCCTGTCCTACAGAAGCTCACGTTCTAATGGGGGTTACAATGTGGAGATACATAGGTCTATACCTGAGTCATACAGAGTCACACGATAACATTAGAAGGAAAGGCTCTAGCAGCTGAAGGGACTGGGAAAGATGGAATCTGAGTTATCTTGAAGAAAACCAGGAATTCCAAGAAGCGGGGAAGAGGGAATGCATTCCCAATAAAAGGAATAGATGCACAGGGAGTCTTCTGTCAGAACAGTCTTAACAAGGACCAGCGAGTACTGGGAGGGGAGCAAGGGGTGAGCCTGGAAAGGTTGGTAAGGGAAGGTATTTTTATCTGGTTCTGGAGAAGAGGAGGAGCAAGTAAGAAGAAGCTGGTGACTGGCAGGGGTAGGGACCGCCCAGGTCACTTAGAGCAAGCAGGAGCAGTGTACAATCAGGCTCTACTTAATAGCATTTTTTCTTTCTATTTAAAAAATATGTATTATTTTCTAGGAATTAAGTGAATCAAATTCTGCTCCTGAATGCGGCCACTGGCTCCTTTTGGAAACAGACTTCCACCTGTGGTAACTGGTGGGTGGGCTGGGTTTTCTCTGTTCGCTTGCTATTCCTGGCATTTTTATTGATTTCTGGGCATTAGTAATGCAGTTCATTTTCAAGCCCACAGACTCACTGGGAAGGCAGATTGGTAAATGGATCCATTTCTGCTCTGGTGATCACAAGGATTATGTCTTCACAATCAGTTGGGTGGACATGATGTCATTGGGACAAGCCTTCAAGTCCTGCCAAGAACTGGAGACCCTTTTACTTATGGGCAATGGAGCCACGCTCAGGCACCTCTGTTCAGGCATCTCCTAGAGCCTTTGACCCTCACTGGCAAACAGCTGGCATGTTGGTCTGGCTCCATCACTGGAGCCTTCAGTTTCTCGCCTCAGTGGAGCTGCCGGCCATTCTCCCTCGCCACCAAATGGGCCAAGGCTGGTTTTTAGTTGGATCATTCCCAGGATGTGGCTGCATCATTCAGGCCTCCCACAGCTCCCGGTCCTTCCATCAGAAAGAGAAGCAGGGAGGAGAAATGGGGTCAGTCTACTTCACTGCTTTAGCATCAGAGCAATAAAATCATAGACTTAAAGCCACAAGGGCGCTTGAGACCATCAAGCCATTTTACAGATAAAGAGAACAAGGAACAGAGAAGTTAAGTAAGCTGCCCAGGATCACACAGCAAGTGTCTGAGAAAGGATGCGAACCCAGGTCTTCATGGTCATAAGTCGAGCCATGTTCCCTCCCTCCTGTGCCAGCAACCCTTAGAGGGTAGACAACAACACCTTCGATGATGCAGATGGCGTCCCAGGACCTCTGGTGGGCTGCTTGTCATGTCTCCGGTGATGACTAAAATCCTTTCTGTCTCCAGTTAGGCAGACGGGCAGGCAGGCAGTAAGGCTTTATTAAGCGCCTAATGTATGCCCGGCACTGCGCTAAGGCCGAGGGATCCAAAAACAGCAAAAGACAGTCCCTGCTTGCAAGGAGCTTACAGTCTAACGGGAGAGCCAACATACAAACAAGCTCTGTCCGGGGCAGATAGGAGATAATGAACAGGGGAGGTGCAGGGATGGACAGGGTCTGGGGAGGCTTCCTGTAGAAGGTGAAATTTTAGGTGGGATTTAAAGGAAGCCTGGGAGGTCAGAGGTTGGAGTGGAGGAGGCAGAGCATTCCAGACAGAGGCGAGGAAATGCCAGAGCCAAGAGAAGGAGGGTCTTGTTCATGGACCGGTCTGGGGTCAACAGGATCGAAAGTGTGTGTCCAGGAGCGGGGGGTAAAAGGTCTGCTGGCAGAGGCCGGGTAATGAAGGCCTTCCAATACCAAACAGAGCACTTTATATTTCCTCCTGGAGGTAATGGGGAGCCACTGGAGTATGTTGGGGCAGGCAGGATGGAATGATTGGGCTCACTCTTTAGGGAGATCACTTTGGTGGCTCAATGGAGAATGGACTGGAGGGAGGCGGGCAGGGCTCCCCCCTCCACAGAGCAGCTATTGCTACAGTACAGGCCTGCCGGGGTGGGGCGCCATCTAGGAGAAGAAAGGGATACATTTGAGAGAGTCTGCAAAGGTAAAGTAGATAGGCCTTGGCACCATCTTGGACATGGGGGATGAGAGAGCATGAGGAGCCCAGTGAACTGGGAGGATGGCTTGGCTCCTTGCTGTGACATTGAAATGGACTTAATGGTTTTGGGATACAACTGTTGCTATGTTGAAGTGGAATTACTGGTTTTGAGATTTGATCCTCTGGTGTCTGAATAAATGTTTTACTTCTTCTGCCTTCTATATAGTTTCCTATACTTTGCGATTCTGAACTATACAGGCATATTCATGGTCACCATCAGTATCATGAATCTTGCCTTACTGACACAACCCAGTGGAGCAGGACAGAGGGAGAAGAGAAGGGAGCCCAGAACAGAGCCCTGAGGGAGTCCTGTGGTTAGAGGGCATGATCTGAAAACTTTTATGGCTTAAAGAGGATCGTGATGGGAGAGCCAAGAGGGGTCCAGAGGTTGGCCAGTGCCGGCCTCCCAAAGAAGCAGCTTTGGAAATCCCTCTTATTCCTGGCCCTCCTTCCCTACTTGAAAGTGAAGTTGGAGAAGTTGGTCTCTGGCCTAAGAGAAGAGGATGAATATTCCATCCATACCCCCTCTTCCTGTTGGAAACGGTTTTACTGAGCTTTCTTGGCAGCTTATCCCTTTGTGACCATGGCTTGGGAAGGCTGGTTCCTCATACAGCAGTTACGTTACATCCTGGGGAAGGCTCAGCACCATTCTCCCTTGCTGAGCCTAGCTGGAGTTCGGCTAGGTAGACTCTCAGCAGAGGATATCCGAGCTTTGGAAAAGACCCTGGCTGGAGCTAGTGGGATGCAACAGCCAGCCACCAGTATTCGAGAGAAGGTGCAGTCAGCTGTCAAGAGAGCTATGGGAGGCCTTGCCTTGTCCGTCTCCACAGGCCTCTCTGTAGGTGTTTTCTTCCTGCAGTTCCTAGATTGGTGGTATTCATCAGAGAATCAAGAAACCATCAAATCCCTGACAGCCCTGCCCACCCCACCACCCACAGTGCACCTGGACTACAACTCAGATTCCTCTCTTTTGCCAAAGCTGAAGTCTGTGTGCCCCTTATGTCGCAAAACCTGGGTGAATGACACTGCGCTAGCCACCTCTGGCTATGTGTTTTGTTACCGATGTGTGTATAACTGTGTGAGGAGTCACCAAACCTGCCCCATCACAGGCTATGCTACAGAAGTCCAGCACCTGGTTAAATTGTACTCAGTGTACTCCCCCGAAAACTGAATGACTTTGCCAGCCGTGCCCCGTGGTAAGACTGCTCTGCCTACCATCCATTCTGCCAGAGTGGGATTCAATACGTGGTACTGCTCAGTCAGACCCATCCATCTTAGTCACGCATCTCAGGACCACCTCAACCTTAAAGGGCCCTAACAGGATCCAGCAAAGGAGACAGAGAAGAAGCAGTCAGAGAGTGAAGAGGAGAACCAGGAAAGAGGGGGGCACCCTGAAAACCTAGAGAGAAGAGAGAATCAAGGAAGAAAAAGTGATGCACATACACACACACACACACACACATACCACTCAACACACACGTGTCCGCGTACACACACACACATATTCACATACACACATGTGCACACACTCACACACACAAACTCACATGTATAGATGCATGCACACACACATACACCACGCTCAGTTGCAAAGCCTGGAAGCCCAGAGGCTATATGGGCTAGACAGCCCTGTCTTCCTGTCCTGCTTCTTCTCCCCTCCCTGGGCTCATCTACAGCCAAGAGCATCTCCTTCTAGCTGGGAAGTCCAGCCTGAGCCATGAGACTAAATGTACTCTCCTGGGTCCCCCTCCCAGCCTTCTTCTAGCTTGTATTTGTGCAGAAGAGCCTCCCCCTCGGACAGAGATGACTGCAGCCCCCACTTACACACCCCAAGTTATTGTAGCTCCAACATGCCCAGGCTTGCCTAGGGTGTACCCTAAGGGCACCTGCTATGAGGGCAGGGGGCTGGGGAGAGGGACCATCCTGGCTTCTGCAGGGTCTGTCACCCAGAGCCTCTCTGCTTAGAGGGCACCAAGATCTGGCAGTGAGACCAGCCTCCCCTCGGCTCTGCTAGGGCTCAGGGTGCTGCTGATGGCTTCAGGGAATGAGCAGAGCCAAGCCGTTTATTTGTGCAAGGAAGACACATCCCAACCTCCCTCCAGCCTTGTCCCCAGCCAGGCACTATCTATGCTTTTTATTCTGACCAGGGCTGAGCTCATTCTAGCCCCAAAGTCATAAATCCTGAGGCTGCCACAGATGTCATCATAAAGCTAGCAAAAAGACTGGTTTTATGGGAGAGCAGAGGCTGCAGGAAACCAGCAGTACCCCACTCCCCCCACCCAAAGAGGAATGAGAGGGCCTTTAATGCTGATAACAGAAGCCTATTTTCTGGTGCCCAGCACAGTCACCACTGAAGGGACAGGAAGCCTGGGCCAAAGAGGTCCACAGTCAACAAGCAGGCCCTGGGGGTCTACTGAGTGCCCTGGGCTCAGGACACAAAGACTGAGGGACCCACTGTCCCTGCCTTCCTGGAGCTCCCAGTCTGACAGAGGAATAAAGCTCCTACCAAGATACGCGGAATCCACAGGAAGTGACTGAGCCAGCTGCCAGACAAGGGGCTTTATGAGTACCACCTGGGTATCACCGAAGGCTTCCTGGAAGAGGCACCCTTGGATCTGAGTTTTAAGGAGGACATGGGAATTTACCAGGTGAAAGTGGAAGAGGACAGGGAGGAGAGCATCTCAGGCAGAGGAAGTAGCATGAGCAAAGACCCAGAGGCAAGAGCTCATTGGGAGGAGAGGGAAAGAGTGATTCAGTGTGACCGTATGCCACCTAAAGGGGATAATAACATCAGATAAGCTTGAAAGCTTATCCAGAGCTAGACAGAAGACTGTGAGGGGCCTTGAATGTCTGGCAGGAGAGCTTGGAGCCCAGAGAAGATGTAGTGAGAAGCCACTGAAGATCCTGGACTGGAGAGTAGCATCACTCTGTCCAGGCATGGGGCTGGCCCCAGTATGGCATGACATACTTAAGAAAGGGCCAGCCTCCCACCACAGCATCCCAGCCTGACCAGGCAACCCCAACACCTTGGAGACTGGTCCTCACAGTGCAGGTGCCCGACTCTGATCTGCTGATGGGCAGGAGCCCTTTGGTCGGACGATATCACAAACTGAGTCTAAAACAACTCTTGGAACGTCAGGTGGCTAATTGTCCCTCAGATGGAGCTGAAACATGGGGGGTTGCCTTCTTTTATTTGCAATGCAAAGGTCTCCAGACCTCCCACGGTGATTACTGCTGCCAATCATCCAGGGCTAGTCCTTCGTTGCCCCCACAGTCACCGGTGGCCTGCTGCCTCCAGAAGAACTTGAAGGCTCAGCCTGCTTGGACTTGTCCTCCCCAGAGAATAGGCAGGTCAATAGAGACCCAGGACTGCTGCCATCCCTGATGAGACAGACCCAGGGGGAACTGCAGTCGCCCTAGTGCTTCTAGAGAGACCCAGGCTCTTGTATGGCCCACCGGGCATTTGACCAACTGCTTGCCGGGTCTATCCAAGATCTGGTCCACGGAAAGCCACCATTATAAAATGCTTTCCTGAAGCCTCAAAAGGATCCTTTATTTTCCCACAGGTGAAGACCTTACTGCCAGATAGTGTCTCACTCAACTCATCTTGAGACATAGAAAAATCATCAAGAAACACAGCCATTGAAAAGGGATGCCGCTTGTTGTTGTGGAATGCAGTGAAGCTGCAAATGTGCCCCATTCCTATTGATCGACTTTTTAAAATGTTCCTTTTCTAATTGAGGCCATTAACATAGGCAACAATTATTACCAGAAAAGAGTTTGTGTAAGAATTTGGAATTATTTTTCTTTTTCCAAAAGGAAAAGGAAAACTACATCAGCCCAACCAGAAAAATGGCCGTTTCCCATGCTGGAGTCCAGAGGGGCTACCGGATTGCCAAGTCAAAGAGGAGAGAAGATAATGGGTCAGGTGAGAATGATGAGAAAACACCTGTTCTAATGGAGGTCCCGAGAGGCCACAGATACCCTCACTTCTAATGGAGAATTTGGCTGTGCTGAGTACTCTCCTTGGTGTAAAGTGGGGCACCCTCACTGCTCCAAGGATGCCTCATGGCTGTAGCTCCGTGACAGGGATGTTCTAATCTAGTGGTGGAGAGGCCCTTTCAGAAAGGATTTCTTAAAGCTCTGGAAGTTCAGAAGTTCAAAGAATCGTGGCATTGCTCTGAATTTGGGGACTGACACATAAACCTTTTACAAAAATAGAAAAAAGTCATCTTACCAAATTCTTAAACAAATTTAGTCCCTGAACCTAAAGCAGAAAAAAGACTATAGAGCAACATTCTAGTGAATACAATGTAAGAATATTCCACAAGATACTATGGAAACAGTGAAACCATTCTGCACCCTGCATTTGGGGGAGAACCACAAAGAAGCGCAATGGCTGGCTGAATAAGTTCCTTGAATCCCCTTACTCATCCTTCCCTCAGTCCATCTCACTGGTGGCAGAAACTCGGCATCTTTGAACAAAGGACACATTCGGTGCATCCCTCAGCCCATGGTGAGTCCGCCTGACTCTGGTGGAACCCACAGGTTCTCTTGCTCTCCTGTCAGCCTGAGGAGCACTTCCCTTTCAGCTCCAGCAGGGGAAGCCTGGCCTGCTCTGCTCCCTATGGCCTCTCGAGATGCTGTCTCCATAATGGCTCACCAAGAAGCTCCATTTTCCCTGGTATTATTAAAAAAAATGAAGGCAAAAGTGAACATGGCCATGAACCCTGGGGCTTCAGCCTTCCATGGCCATGGGACAAGGGTTCGTTCAATGCCTAACAGTCTATCAGTGAGCTGAAGTCAACTGGCACTCACTGTAGTGGTTCAAGATATACAAAAGGAAATGTGGCCCCTGGGGCTGCCCTTCCCATTTCTGGGAGGTTTCTGAAGGTGCGTGGAGTGACCAGAAGCCCAAACACAGGATGAGGGAATACCTCACGATGGGCTCAAGGGGGCATGAGTGGCATGGAGTGGCAGGGAAAGAGGAGGCCTTGGAGATTACTGGGCAGAAGGGTGGATCCAGGGGAGAGGAGACTAAAGCAAATAAGGAAAGCTGGACATGAGCAGCAATGACCCCAGGTCATGTATCAGCCACCCCCTTCCACAAACTACCTTCCAAAGCAGCAAAATGCTTCTGGCTTCTTCTTCATCTATCCAGTAGTTGGGAGCAGTGAATGCCAGGAGAGCCTCCTCAGAGACTGAGACCATGATTCTGGCATCAGTGCCTGGGCCCTCTGGGCTTTACATAATGGTGTTCATATGGCCTGTGGGAAAAAAGAGCCCAGTGAGTGCCTTGGGTAGGAGGACTCTGGGAAGGAAAAAAATAACCCTAATACAACCTGCTGCTCACTTTGGGCAAGGAGGAAGCCAGCAGCAACCTCTGCCCCACTTGGCAGCTTCAGTGCCAACATAATCGGCAAGGTGGAGTATTATATGGGGATCTTCAGAATGAGCCTGTCAAATGAGATTATGTCTGTGGGGACACGTGATGCTATTTGGGACAGGTAGACTGCGTGTGTGTGTGTGTGTGTGTGTATGTGTGTGTGTGTAGACAATATTTGGCCAAAAATGGGCAAATGTCCCAATTGCTAAAACAGGAAAGACATGGCAGACTTTGCAAAATATAGGTCAGAGTTTGGCCTCAATTCTTGGCAAAATTCTAGGATTTTTTTTATGAAAGGAATGGTCTGTGAGGATTTAGAGAAGGGATTGATAGCTGAATCTTCAAGATGGCAGAAGCCTTGAAAAGATATTGAGTTCAGCCAATACCTGCCTAAAATGACCTCTATGATATCCCCAAAAAGTGGACTTCCAGCTTCAACTTGAAGGCCATGAACAAAGGGGCCCCACTGCACTTCCAGATGCCTCTGGCTGTAAGGAAGTTTTTCCTGACATTGTCTTTGACTGAATTTTACCCCATCACCTCTCCCTACTCCCATTTTCCTGTCTGGCCCATACAAGACATTCCATCTCCCCTCCCCTGCCTCCCAGAAACCCTAAGCTTCCCTCAAAGCACAGCTCAGGCTCTGCCTCCTCCTCCCCAAGGCCTCTCCTTATCCCTTCCATGGGGCCACCTCCAGTCATCCTGATCTATATCTGGCCACTGGACACAGATGGCTCCAGAGGAGTGAGTGAGGTGAGGCTGATGACTTTGCACAGTCCTGCCTCACTTCAATCCGACTCACTTGCATGTGCTCCCTGATGTCATGGGCCTCTTTGAGAACGAAGGACAAAGCACAGCCTTTTCCCTTCCACTGCCTCCACCCTCTCTAGAAATCACTGTGTACATAGATTATGCTTACTTATCTGTGTCACGGTGTTTTCTCACATGGTGTACATACACACACACACACACACACACACACACACGGAATGGAGGCCTCTAGAGGCCAGGGACTGTTTCTTGTGGTCTTCCTCCCCCCCAGCACCAAGGATCATGCCTAGCATAGTGGCTTAGTGAAAGCTGATTGATGAATTAGTGGCACAGCTGACATCGTGACATCAGCTTCTTGTTGCCCTTGGGTGCCCGATGAGATCATCTCGATGAGCTCCTTCATCAGTCCCTCCACAGAGCTCCCAGGAGCCCCCTCCCAACTTCCAGGCAGCAACCACTGCTCTGCTTCTGATAACAAGGAGGGTTGATTGGGACTTTGCCACTTTTCTCCTGCCAGGCATCAACACATTTGACAGTCAACCAAGTTCTAATGTTGAAAGTACTAAGGGTTAAATTAATATTTGTAGATGTGCTTTAAAAAAAACCTGCTCAATTCTTAATGCCTTTAGCATCCTCATGGTTCCCTTGACACTGCCCTCACTGCAGAAGGGAAAGGGGGGCACCACCCAAGCACCACAATCCTTTGGGGGCTTTATCCAGTTTGTGGATCTCCCTCACCAAAGAATTCCTCACCCAGGGGCCAAGCTGCAGACTATGAGCCCCTCTCCAATCTGCCCAGCTAGTGTGCAGGCAGGAGACACAGGCTGTGAATGGGACCATACACACAAGCCTTTCAAAATACATTTTGTCAAAATAAAGTTTGATGAATATGATGCAAAGACCAGAGGCCCCCAAGGGGTGAGAAGACCTTGATTCCAGTCAAGTCCAATAATCCCTTTGGAAAACGCCTCTGCTGGTACTTTAGTGCATTCCAATTGATCCCAGTTGACTGGAATGCTCACTCCCAGTAAATATCACTGCAATATAGTGTTAGCTACAGAAAACAGGAGATAAGTTCCCAGCCCTCCCAGCAGTGTGATGCTATGTAACAACCGCTGGTAGCCCAATTCTGAACATTTTAAACTCCACCTTGACTCCAACCTGAGTTTTTGCTATAATTTGCCAAGTAGCTTCTTTACCCTCAAAGGCATAGAGTTTGCCCGAAGTCTCAAAGGAAGTTGGGTAGTTTTAAGAAGCAGGACTTCCTGATTCCAAAGTAGTGACAAAAAATTTCATCTCCACATGAAAAATTAAAAACTTATAAACCAGATTCAACAATGATATAGAAAACTTCCAAGGATCTGGCTGTCCAGATGTCCTACACTACTAAAACCATGGAAAATACATTTTCCAACAAGCCAAGGGAAAACATTACCTATTGGAGAACTGAGATAAAGGAGAATAGAAACTATTTCATGGACACAGATAAAATGTGATGTCGGCCTTTACTAGTAAGAGCAGAATTGACTATTACAGTTGGACGGGGAATTTGCTTGAAATCAGACCGCACAAAACCAGAGGATGGATGGATCAAAAGCGAAAGAGCTTTGAAGTCCAAGTCCAGGGTTACTGGGGGGGAAACCAGCTGATTTACGAGCATTTATTAGGCAACTTCTGTGGGCCAAGCCCTGGGAGTACAGACACCAAAAAGGAAATGGGTCCTGCCCTCGTTCTATTGAAAGAGCCATGTTGCTATCATATAAGTAGCTACCCAATAGAGACAAAGTAGTTTGAAGTGGGAGAAGGCAGGAGCAACCGGAAACCGAGCCAGGGATGGCATTCTACAATGTCCTCCTGAAGTTAGGTGATTGTGCTTTGAAGGAAACCCAGAATCCTAAGAAGACCTGAGTTCAAATCCAGCCTTAAAACACTTACTAGCTGTGTGACCCTGGGCAAGTCACTCAAGCTCTGTTCCCTTCAATCTCCTCATCTGTAAGATGGAATGACACTAGCGTCTCTCTCCCAAGGTTGTTGTGGGGATCCAATGAGATGATTATGGTAGTGTGCTTAGAACAGCGCCTGACACCTGACACACAGGAACATATTGGGAACAATAAATGGAGCCATCGGATTGTCAAAAAATAAAAATTTAGGGTTAGGGTTAGGGTTAGCTCTTGTTAGCTGTTACTTCTTATTGTCGTTATTATTGAAAGGAAAGGATGCCTGCCCTGCATGAGCCAGTCTAGGCATGGAGGTGTGGAGACGTGGGAAGGCTGCCTGTGAAGAGAGTCAAAAAGAACGGGGAGTCTGCAGCAAGAAGGGCATGAAGACGGTGCTGTTTCAGGACTGGACACAGTAGGTGCTTCACACCTAGTAGGTGCTTCACACCTAGTAGGTGCTTCATAAATGATTGTTGGATTGAATTGAAGAGGGAATGTTGAGAGGCCACGAAAGGAAGAACTTTTTAAACCCAAGGATTCTGAAGACAAAATCAAGGATCTACACTCTATACTCAAGGCCGGGGTGGGGGGCGGGGGAAGGGGAGGCATCAAAGTTCCATAGGCACTTGAACTATAGACAAAAGACACCTTTTCAGTGAGTTTGATAAGGCAGATCCTCATGCCTGAAGCTAAGGGCTGGCAAATGGCTTCTAGAAGGTACGTCACAGCCCAGCCCAACTAAGTCTACTTCAACCAGAAACCAAGAACATGACCTACCCTAGGAGCCAGGAGTTGTTGGCCCGGCTCACACTGAACAAGAATATGGAATCAGTTTGGAGAGATCCAGGGAAAGAAAGAAGCGATGAGGCGTTTGTTCAAGGAAGATAAAGATTAAATGAGAAATTAAAACGATCCGAACAGATTCTTTACTAGAGAGAAAAGCTTGCATATAGTCACAGGAAAAACTGTTCAGATGACAAGTAATCAAAGAAGAGTAACTCAGTGACGGTGAGTAGGGCTGTGAAGAAACAGGTCCCGGACACGTGCATTACCAGGAAACTTCAAAGTCGCTGAATCTCTTGGAGAGAGATCTGGGAGGATGCCCAAACAGCACAAAAAGGATCGCATCCTCTCTGACCCAGTAATTCTGGCGCTGGGGAAACAAAACTTTTCCTTGCTGTGTTTTCAGAAAGTTATGAGGCTTCTTGGAGACAGAAAGCAGAGTCAGGAGTGATGGGTGGTAGTTTTAAAAAGGCAAGGTTAGACAGAACGGATGGGAGGAGGGAACTGCCCAAGGATGCTGTCTTCCCCAAGGCGAAGGTCTTTAAGGAGAGGCTGGACAACTACCTGTCAGTAGGTTGTAGCAGGAATTCCTTGGGTTTACAGTTTGGCTAGAGGCCTCTGAAACCTCTTTCATCTCTAATTTCTGTGATTCGTTAGTTCCCCATGAAAGCACGCACGTGTGTGCACACACACAGAGTAACTTATATCACCTTCTCATGCCTTTGGCATGTGCCCATGCTTATGGTGGTCTCCTGTCAGCATCTCCTCCCTGTGATATCTATAAGCCCCTTGGTAGCATTCTTATCTGAATCCTCTCTCCTATTTCTACTACCATGCTCAGAGGTATGCAGCGGGTACCCAATAAGTGGCTGTTGAGTGGACTTTCACTCCTCTCCTGTCATAGTAGATGTCTGCCTCTGGACGCTCATTCCCTGTTCTCAGGTGACAAGCATATTGGACAATACTGGGCTCCGGGTCAGACTCCTTCCCATGATTCTTTGGAGACTTCCAGGCAGCCCCAGTGACAATGTGCCGGGCCTGTGGTTTCCCCCAGGACTGTGCTCATGCTCTTTGGATTTTTCCCGAAGGGAAGGCTCACATCCACAGAGGCTGTTAACGATGTGTCTCCAGATCTTGCTATTATGACTGTGTGTAAAAATACCCCTGCATATGATGATGCCCTGCTCTTTAAATAGCTCCATCTTCCCAGAGGCTTAGAGAGGAGGAAGAAAAGGGAGGTCACTCCTCTGCCACCCTGGATCCATTTGGG
Organism: Phalanger gymnotis; assembly: GCA_028646595.1. NCBI lineage: Eukaryota > Metazoa > Chordata > Mammalia > Diprotodontia > Phalangeridae > Phalanger > Phalanger gymnotis. Next base: position 376,676,673 of record CM053624.1, on the reverse strand, counting down.
GAGATCCTACATTTTGGTACCCAGCTCAGGTCTCTAAACGCACCTGGGAATGGAACTGTGTTGCCAAGTTAATTGTTAGTAAAAATGAAAGAATCGGGATACATGATGAAGAACACAGAGAAAAGAGTCAAGAAGATCTGGGTTCAAATCCTGCGAGACTTTTATTAATCAGGTGGCCTTGGTCAAGTCATATCACCCTGATGAGTCTCAGTGTTCTCATCTGTAAAATGAAAACCATCCCCGTAGTCTCCTCCTCCCCGCCCCCCACCCCACCCCCCCACCCCCCCACACACACTTCCAATGAGGGTTGGGGAGGATGACGTGAGATCATGGAGCAAAGGACTTTGCCATCCTTGAGGCACTATATATATCCCTGGTGCCACAGGCACACCTCCTTACATCCCTTTTCCTGCTGTGTTCCACAGGCCACGCCCTGCTGAATTTAACCCTTTCCACTGTGTTGAGAGGCAGGCCTCAGGGACCTTTTTCCCTTCTCTCCAGCTCTCTATTCTGATTTCATTCTCCCTTCCAAATCCTAGCACCAACCAGAGCAGCCCTGATCCCCCAGAGAGATCTGGACAATCCACTGGTCAGAACTGTGGCCTATTCCAGCATCTAAGATGGTCAATATATTAGCCAGCATTTATGGGGGCTTGACCATTGCCTGTGTGGTGTATGCTAATGCTGAGAGGGAGGGAGGGAGGCATTTGCAAATATGATCACCCTGACTTAACAAACCAGAGGCTCAGAGAGGTTCTGATTGGCCTGTGATCACACAGCCAGAGAGACTGTGACTCCAGGCCTTCCTGACTCCAAATCTAGCATGCCGTCCAAAGTGTTGAATGGTGTGGTGTGGGTAAGGACTGGAGGGTTTGGACCCCCTCCCACAGCAGCCCCCTTCTGTATCACGCTTTGACAAGGAAAGAAGAATACACATTGTTGTCCAATGTGTTAGGACCTAGTTCCCTGGTCCTGCCCTGAGGCATCATGGTAGCCAGCATGGCTCTAGCCCCCTGATAGAGCAAAAGCCTGATGGGACCCCCAGAGCAATCAAGGCTTTAAGATGGTGGCAGGGGTGAGCAGGTAGAAAACCTGCACATCTGTCCATTGATGACAGTCCAGCCAAGGTAGGGGAGGCTCTGCACTTCTGGTGCCCGTGTGCCCAAGGCCTAAGACTCTGCCCTACATCCCTGGAGAAAGCCTTGCAACAAACAGTGATGTTAACCTTCTCCAATTCCAGATTGCATTTTCTCCCTGGATTTAACCATCAGAAATTTATCCCTTGGGTAGCTATGTGATACCAAGAGATATTCTGCTCACTGGCAGAGTGTATTATCTCAAACATAGACAATGCTGGATGAAAACTAGCCATGGAGTCCCTGGGACCCCAAGAGGGAACCATTCACCTAGATCTCTTCCAGCAGAGCCACTGCTGTTACAGCAGGTCCTGGAACCCCAAGAGGTAGCTGTGAGCCTGTTTGTTGATGGGGGACTTCTATAACTCATCAAGCCCAGGGCCTGCTCATTTAGAGTTTTCCATGAGTCAGGGAGGGCTAAGCCAGACCTCCCTTCCCAGTTATTAGGCCTGAAGCATTATGACTAAAAAAGTGTGGGATGCACACCTCTCAGGGACTTAATAGCCCTATTTACATGTGCATCTATGATATGGAAATGACAGAAAGGTCTCATTCACTAATTAAGCCTGATGCCTGAGGACCTCTCCAAGCTGCGAGTTGGGAGGGATCTAGGGACATTTTGGGAAGTTATTCCCTGACTCTGAAACCTGGAGGAGTCAAGAGCTTGGCCCTGGGTGACCCAGCCAAGGGCTCAGCTACTTTGTCAGGACCACAGCAGGCCTGGTGGACCTCCTCCTAAATGCCTCCCCCCACCCCCCACCCCCAGCACTTAGGTCAAGGATCTCAGGAGCTCTGGCTGGTATGGAGTCAGGTCAGCTTCACTTTCCTAGAATCCCAGAAGCAAGGACCAGAGTCAAGGTCTCCTCTACTCCAATGGTACAGGTCAGCCCTCCCCAGCTTCTGACTAGCCCCTCCCCAGGAAGTCCATTTCATTCTGGGTCAGTTTTCACCATTAGGAAGCTTCTCCTTCCATCAAAGACCTCTCTGCCATGTCCTATATTGCTCCTGGAGCCAAGCAGAGCAAAGCTGGCCCCTCAGCCACAGTTCAGCCCTACAGATGCTGTAAGACAGTGATTTTCAGGTGATCCTGAAATCCAAGGATGCCCATAATCTGTCCCCAGCCTGCCTTCTCCCTTTCCACTTTCCCCCATATATTCTATGTCTTCAGCACAAAGATTTAGAACATGAAGGAATCTCAGAGGGCATTTATCCCAACTGCCTGTCTTTGTATATGAGGAAACTGGGGTCCAGAGCAGCCAAACAACTTACAAAAGGTCACTGATAATAATTAGATAGGAAGTGTAGTAGGAAGGCCGAATTTATGATCTCAAAAAAGATTATATATATATATATATATATATATATATATATCTGAATGGTTCGAAATCGCAAGGTATACAGAATTCTCTAAGTAGAGGGCATCAGAACATTTATTTAGGGCCCACAGTGACAGATTCACGAACCAGCCTCCCCATTCCAATATTGTGATCACAAGCCTCCAGACCCAGTAGGGCCACCTCACAAGAGTAACTAGGAGGCCACAGAAAAATAAGATGGCATAAATCATATTCACTGGCCTCAAGTCCTCACTCGAACTCCTGGGTCCACACACGGGTTGTCTCTGCTTCGGCTTTCTTCAGCTGTAGTTTTTCCCCTCTCCTCGCAGCCAAGCCTCTGGTGTTC
>CM053624.1:376647999-376673354 GCA_028646595.1 Phalanger gymnotis | reverse complement strand
TCATCAATCTATACCCACACAGGTTTCACACCTGATAGGGCTTTGGGCCTGGGGCTTAGCACTTAACAGGTGAAAGTACTTTCAAGGTATACAAAAGCCAAACTCCTCAAGGGCACCCCTTAAACTAAGTACTAAGGAGCCCATTTTGCGAACAGGTTGGTTTTGGAAAAAAATATGGAAAGACTTGCATGAAATAATGAAGAGTAAAGTCAGCAAAACCTAGAAAATGTGGGGTGTGTGTGTGTGTGTGTGTGTGTGTGTGTGTGTGTGTGTAATAGTGGCCTTCTCTAGTGCAGAAAGGAGGGAAGAAGGAAGGAAAAACAGTTTCAAATTTAAAATGAAACAAAAAATTTAATTTAATTTAAAAAATAAAAGTATAAAAAATGAAACAATCCTTTCAACAAGCTTGTGATCCAATGAAAGAGACAACGTGTGTGTGTGCACGTTCATATGTATGTGTATGTATGTAAAGTTAGTTTACAGCCTCTTTAATCCCTCTCTATGTTGCCTATGAATCCGAGACCCTTGGGGAGGGAGGGAGAGCACCAGCAGGCGGGGGCATCAGAAAGCCTTCATATCAAGATGGTGACCAAGCTGCATCTTGGGATTATTCCATTATTTGTCTCCTCAGCTCCTTGCATGGTAGGTGCCCTCAGATGCTTGTTTACTGGTCGCCTGCTGGGTAGCAGAAGTGAGGAGGACATGCATTTTTGTGCAAAGCCCCAGAGATAGGAGTTATAGTGCTGTGTGTGTGAAAGCGGAAAGGCCAATTTGTCTGGACGACCAAGTGCAGAAGGAGGAGCAACATCTACAGAGACAAGAAAGAGGGGCTGGGGCTGGGGTGCCAAGGGTTTTAAAAGATGAACAGAGGAGTTTATTGTCTTTTTTCCAAAAGGTAATGGGGAGTGGTTGATGTTATTGAGGAGGGGAGTGATGATCACATCTGAGCTTCGTGAAAATCATGCGGCAGCTATCTGAAGGCTGGGGTTGGGAGACTTGGGGCAAGGAGGCAAGTGTGTGCAATAATGCAGGCAAGAGGCTGTCCCTCACACAGCAAGGAGGTCTAGTCAGTACTTAAAGAAATTCATTCCAGCTCTTCGTTGGAAGGTCGAATACCGAAGCTGAAAACCTCTGGCCACATAATGAGAAGACAGGACTCCTTGGAAAAGACCCTGGTGTTGGGAAAGACTGAAAGCAAAAGAAGAGGATGGCAGAGACGAGATAGATAGAGAGTGCCATGGAAGTGATGACCACAAGCTTGGGCAGACCTCAAGAGAGAGCCTCGGATTGAAGATCCTGGCGTGCTGTGGTCTATGGGGTCACAGAGTCAGACACAACGAACAACAAAAGGCAAGAGGTGATGAGGGGCTCAGTGAGAAGGATGGCTGTGTGAGTGGGGAGAAGGAGGCAGGTGTGAAGGACACGGAGGGAGAAATGACAAGATCTGGCCGCTGATGGGATGTGTGCAGTGTGAGGGTGGAGAGAGGATGCCCGTATTTTCAATGTTTATGAGATATTTTCTTCCGTGATTTCCTGCCATTCTTTTTTCCCTAGGTGTAAGGAACCTGGTCGGTTTTTTTCATTTTCTTCTCCTTGTTCTGCCCTCCAGAAGAAGCAATGTCTGCACTTGACCAAGATCTTTTTCAGTCGTTGGATTTCCAAAAGCTTTCTCACTCCTTCCTGCTGCCGCTGCCACCCTGCCCTGGAGTAAGATCACTCTGATGTCCTCACATGCTTTGCCACGTTTATATTCTCCACAGATAATTCTGACCTGGTGAGTTGCAGTGACATCTTATCCCAAGACTCCTTGAGCTCTTTTCCTTCTTTCTATCAGCTCTTTATTTTTCCTTTTGCCATTCTATTTTTCTCTTAATCCCTCTAGCACCATGTCACCCATTCTCTTGTATCTGGTGACAATTTTAGTGCACTCACACAGGTAGATTCCGATGTTATGCCAGTATGCTTTCCCCTAGCATTTTGCCTTCATCCTCCTCCGTAATATTTTGTCATAACTTCGGGGTCCCCCTTGTGTTTGGTCGTTGTTTGAATAACGTTTTTCCCTTTTGCTAACCAATTCTAGTGGTTGCGCTTCTTTTTCTCATTTCAATCGTGTTCTTGAAGGGAATATTGGCGGAGGGTGCTCTCCTGAGGACCTCTTGCTCTGGCTCCCTTCTGCAAGTTGGCTCGCCAGTGTGCCGCCGTGTTGCTATTCTTTGCCCCCTAGCCATATAGCACAGTTCTAGGCAATTAAAGGGTATCTGGGAGAGGACAATGTCTTCATTGCTAAGTGCAGCCTTCAAATATTTGAAAGATCGGCCAGCCTATTATGTGGGAAAGAGACCTGTTCTGCTTGGCTGCACAGGGGGAGTGCACGAGTCGGGAGAAACCGGGCTGTATACGCGCCAGTTTTGTGCTAATGTCAGGAAAAAAAAACTTCTCAACGATTAGTCTGCCAAAGGTGCAATGGACTGCTTTGATAGGCTACTAGATAGAATGGTGGATAGAGCACAGTCTTAGAGTCAGGAATATCTGAGTTCAAATGCAGCCTTTGACACTTCCTAGGTGTGTGACCCTGGGCAAGTCACTTCATCCTGTTTGCCTCAGTTTCCTCATCTGTAAAATGGAAATAATGCTAGCACCTGCCTCCCAGGGCCCTTGTGAGGATCAAATGAGATCAGAATCGTCAAGCGATTAAAAGCATGTATCAAAGCAAGCCTTAAAGTGCTCCACCAATGCCAGCTTGTCATTAAGAGGTGGCGGACTTCTCTGCAGCAGGAGCTTCTAAGAAGCAGATTTGAGGGAGTTAGGTTGAATCCCCCGGAGCCCCTGAAGACCCATCCAACCCAAAGTTTCTGTGAGTCTCTTGCTGCCCGTTGTCTCTGGGTTCTGTCCATATGCTTGCAGACAATGTGTCTGCCCAAGAGAAGAAGCTCTGGAAGGTCATGGCCAAGACCACGGCTTCCCTTTGTTCTGTGCCTGGCAGCATCAGAGACAAAGAGAGGGAGAAAAAGATTAAAAGACTGGACAATCAGAGCATCTGAATAACTCTTCCTGCTCTTACTACATTTTATCTCATGCATGTCCAATACTTTTCCTCTGATAGCATCTTCAATTTTATGACCATTCATTTGGAAAAATAAATACTGAGAAAAAAAATTTATAACTTGCATATCCCTTATCAAATATCATCTGAACACAACTTGTGCAAATAAAAATCTACATTGACATGTACAAAGATGGATGACTGAGGAGGGAGGGGATGTCTGGGTACAGACTGGGTACAGCTTCTCCTATTTTGGAAGATCTATTTTTAAAATGGTCATTGCTTGAAGTATGCTTTGTCCTGCTCTAAAACAGATCCAAGCCTTCTGGGTGAAGGGGGCATATTGGTCAGTTATAACCGACAATTTCTCAACCACCTTTTCTTAGTAAAACCATCTGTTATTTATTCTAATAATATAGTCTCTTCTGCTTTTTGCAATATCTTGAAAGTGGAGCCCAATGATCTTTTAAAATCAAATCCAGCCCCTTCAGAGACTGAGGTATTTCAATCATCAGAACAGATTGTTATGGAGATGGGGGCAGACATGCTCCTTTCATCTACTTGTTTCTATCCACATTCATCTTTAAATGGTCTTAAGATGGACTGGCCAGGGCTAGGTCTCCTACTATACACTTAATAGAGTCTGTAAGTGCTACCTTGTGTCCAATAAGATGAGATATGGGGTGGATGATAGCATGTTAAGATACTCAGAAATGTTTGAAGGGCTAGATCCAAAAATTAGTCATTGTTTTGCCCAATGTCAGCTTGGAAGCAAGTTTCCAATGTCACAATATTACACACCAGAGTTGGGAGCAAAAAATGTCTTGACATGGCAGAACATTGTGCCAAATCTACTAAGTTGTAGTTAAATGAGAAAAAATGTAAAGTCTCACATTTGGGTTCAAAAAATCAACTTCACAAGAATAAGATGGGAGAAGTGTAGCTATATAACCATTTATCTGATAAAAAAAAAGTCTGACTCTCTTCATAGACTTCAGACTCAATGAGTCAGCCCTCTGATGTGGCAGCAAAAATGTTGGTCTTGGGATGCATTAAGGAAAGCAGCAGAGTGCTGTAGCAGTATTCTGGCCTGGCTGCATCAGGATGGTTTTCAGTCCCAGTTCTCATGTTTTAGGAAGGATGTTGGCAAGCTGGAGAGCATCTAAAGAAGGTAGCTGGGCAGAGGAAGGCCTCAAGGTTTTGCACACCATGAGAATTGGTTGGAGATGCTTATCCTGAAGACCAGGATAGTTAGGTTAACACAAGAGTCATGTTCAAGGATTGGAAGAGCTGAAACATAGGACAGGGCTTAACTTTGTTCTGCTTGGCCTCAGAGAAAAGAAACAGGCCAGTGGAAGTCAAAAGAGGACAATACAGGCCCAATAGAAGGAAAATCTTGTCCATCAATTGATGGGAGAAATCACGACATGTAATTGTGATGGAATACTGTACGAGAAATGATGAGCAGGATGGTTTTAGAAAAACCTTGGAAGACCTATAAGAACAGTTGAAGCATACTTTTTCATTTTCTTTATTTTTCTTGTGTGTATGTGTGTTTTCTTTTTCAACATGGCTAATACAGACATGTGTTCTGCATGACATTACATGTAAAATCCATATCATATTGCTTTCCTTTTCAAGGCATAGAGAATGGTTAAGAGGGAGAGAATTTAGAACTCAAAATTTTTTTAAAAAATTATGCAAAAAATTTACATGTAATTAGGAGATTTTAATGAAACAAATAAAATCTATTTTTAAAATAGGAGGAAAATCTTCCTGGTAGAGCTCTCCTAAGATAGGATGGGCTACCCTTAGGCAGCAATGGATTCCCTCTTATTGGGTGTTTTCTGACAGAAGATGAATGGCCCTTCATTGTGCAGGGGAAGGTTGGACTCGATCCCACCTGATAACTTCCAACTCCATGACACAGTGTAAACCTCCTGTTTTATGCAGGAGACTCCCCAGGCAGCACTCAGCCTTAGAAATGTTTGGGGGTTGATATTTCTGCTTATTCATGTGTTTTCTAGTGAGGGTCTCCTTTGACACCATCTTTTCCCCACAAATGCTGAAAACTTCATGGAGAAGGTACTAGCCATTCTGGTCCAGCTGGTCATCAAAGAACCTTCAAGCCTGGAAAAGTTCAGCATCAAAGTCAAATCATCAGGAATAGAACAGAATCTATCAGTGAACCTGCTGACGTCATTATGTGATTAAACCTATTTTGAAAGACGCATTAGCTGAGTTTTTTATAACCCGCAGAAAGCGTTCCACGAGGCACCTAAGTCTTATTTTAGCACGAAGTGATCCGGTATCATTGTTTTCAGAGGATCATCAAATTCAAAAGAAAGGGATTTCAGGGGTCAACTAATTTAACTCCATCATTTGACAGATAGGGAAACTGAGGCCCAGCAAGTGGAAGTAGAAGAGGTAAAGTTTGAATCAAGCTCCTCTGACTGCAAGAATGGCCCTAGCTTCACTATTCCATGCTGCCTTCCCAACAAAAGGATCAGGGCTATTCCCCAGGCCTTCTCATCCTGCAATTCCTGTTTGTGCCTTTCCATAAGTCATAGGTATAACTAGATTTGTGCTTTAGGAAGTTGATTTTAACAGGGATCTACAGGAGAGCATAGGGAGGGGAAATCCTGAAAACAGGAAGTCAAGTTAAAATACTAATAGGATGGGTGAAGATATAAGTAAAAAGGCCTTGACTTTGGGTCAACAAATTGGATCTGAGAGGAGATAAAGGAAAGAAAAGGAAGGTTGATTCTGAGGCTGGGAGCCTGGTTGACTGGAGGATGATGGAAGCTCAGCAGAAAGGGGCCCAACTGGACCAAGGGAGAGCTGAAGCCAAGGATTATGAGTTCTCTTTTGGATGTGTTGAGTTTAGTTGCCTGTGAGACATCCAGGTAGAGATGCCAACAAGCAGTTGGTGATGTGGGACAGGAACAGAGGAGAATGATTAGGGAGAGATGTATAAACCTATGAATCTTCCTCAAAGACATGTTCATTGAACCTATGAGAGCTGTCAGTATCACCAAGAGAGAAGTTATAAAGCAAGAAAAGGGCATTTATTAAGTACTTATTATATGCCAGGCACTGTATTAAATGCTCAGTACACAAAGAAAAGCAAAAGGAGCCCCTGTCCTCAAGGTGGACCAAAGCCAAAGGGGAAGACAGTATGTAAATAGGCACACATCTGATTTATACAATGTAGAGGGAAGATGATCTGAGAGCAGAAGGCACTAGCAGCTGAGAGGAAAAGGAGGAACACAGGGACCAGAAATAATCTCCTGCAGAACGGGAGTTGTAATTTGGGACTTGAAAGAAATCAGTGGAGCTAAGAGGTAAAGACAAGGAAGGAGTGCATTCCAGGCATGGGGCCAGCCAGGGCAAAGACACAGAGATGTGACCCAGCCACTTTTAAGGGGAAGGATGCCCATGATGACCTAGCAAAGAAGACAAAAGGATTGACTGGCCCAATAGAAGAGAGTGTCCAGGAGGAACTTATTATCCATTTGTAATGTCTGTCCAAGAAATATATGAAGAAATAAATACATCCCCTCATGAACATCTCAACCTGGATGTCCAATAGATATCTAAACTCGACGCATCCAAAACTGAGCTCATAATTTTTACTCCCCAAATCCTCTCCTCTTCCTAACTACTCTGCTCCTGACAAAGGTACCACCATCCTCCCAGGCACTCGGGCTCACAACCTAAGTGTTATCCTAGATTGTAGATAGACAGACAGACAGATAGATGATAGATAGATAGATACATAGATACATAGATAGAGACAGATATAGATATACACTCATATTATATATACCTTTTGTGTGTTTATGTATGTGCACACAGTCACCACCACCTCTCTTCTGAAACCAGAGGTGTGTTTCACCATCCAGTCATCTAAAACCTGTTTGGCCACTCTGTTGATGAGAGCTCTGAAGTCATTCTAGATTGTCTTCCTTCCATTACCAGAGTCATAGTGTAAATTCTTCTCTTGGTTCTGCTCATTTCTCTCTGCTTCAACCTCTACATATCTGGATGAGCTCAGCTGTGAGGTCACCCTTTTGACTGCATATCATAGCCTAGACCCTAGGCATTCTTCATCCACATGGGTTTTCCTTTGTACAGGTGGCAGATTGATTTACTCAAACATATTCTACTTAAAATAAATAAAAAGATGCCCTAATTGGAGGCATCATTTCAGTTCAATCAAATACCTTAGGCGAAGTGCTGAGGCTTTTAATTAGAATAGGTCTGATCTCTGTCGTGACAGTGGTAAACATCTCTGGTGAGCAGTATCCTTGATTTACCTGCCTGTTAGGAAGGATCAAAGGGTCACTGAACAGAGTAACCCCATCTTATTAGGTGTCTCAAAGAATCTTTTATCATGTTGACATATGTCTGGGGGAGAACTACAAAGAAGAAAGCCTGCAAGGCAGCATTTTTAAAATCGATAAACATTTTAATAATCAATTAATATTTATTAGCTACTTACTATGTGACCAGCTAAGTACTGGGAATACAAATACAAAAAAGAAGGGCAGTTCCTGCTTTCCAGTAGGGGAAAACAACACACAAAAGAGCTGAAGCGGGGATGGAGTGCCTGGTGGGGGAGGGAGACATGGAGCCCAGTGTAGGGCAGGAGACATGGTGGGGGTGGGAGACACGGTGGAGAAGCCAAAAGCCAAAATGCATGCAAGCCAGGTGGGGCTGGGAAAGTGAGGGGATGTCTGAATCAAATGTGTATTTTTCTTAATAATCAGCACATATTAATCACGATGTGATCCACATCTTTCTGTCAGTTGTGGAATGGAAACGACGTAACTATGCAGCATCACTTGTGAAAGCCTGCCTACTCCCGTCCAGTGTCCTCATCAAAGATGCCCCCAATGCGTGTATATGATATTCTCATAAAAAAATTTTATGTGGATGGGAAAGGAGGCCTTCCCCCAGTGCCAAGAATTCCTCCATGGCTGGCTTCTCTGAGTGAATGCAGACCAGGCATTCCCTTTTAAAATGCTAATAATCCTGAGATGATTAACACATTGCACTCTGATCTGCCATGGAGACTTCAGGGTGAATCCATTTATTGGAAATCCACTCAGACAAACTTGACCTAATTCCAAAATGTTGCTTAGTGAGGACCCTGGTAACACTATAAGAGCAAATAAGCAAAACTGGGTCATTAGTAAATGAGATTCATGTCTTTGTGGAAGAAAAAGTATATTGCCCCCTGAATTCTCTGGGGCCAAGACACCTCAGGCTGTTGGCTGGCCAAAAACCCTGTGATCTTCCTTCAGACATCTCACTTTAAGTTTCCATGGCTAGTGGTGTTCTTTTCTGCCACACTGACTCTAAAGCATTCTTTTTATTTGTCCCGTAAATATAAAAGCAGCCAACCCAACAGAAGTCCAAGTTTGATGGAGGGTGCCAGGAGAATGAACTTTTTTTCCTAAAATATCAAATGATAAAATAGTTCTGGATGCTGTGTTCTCCCTGAAGAGCGTAAGAGTAACAAGAAGCTGCCAAGTTTTTGCTTCGTGAACTTTTAACCAAGGCTCCAAATGTTAACTCTCTGTGGACTTTAGAAGGAGCTCAGAATGGTGCCCTGGACTGCTTCATCTTCTACCACACCTTCCACGATTCTTGTTATTGGCTGGTCCCTCCTCCTTTGCTTTCCAAGGAATCAAATGCACCTTGATCTCCCTAGATTAAGATTTATCCACCTCCAGAGTATAAGGGAGAATTAAGTGCTCCTTAAAACTAGAGAACAAGGGTTTCATGTAAAATAAAAGAGGACAAAGAATCAGAAGATGCAGAGAAGCCAGAGCAGTTGTAGGGAGGCTGGAGGGAAGAAGGTTGTGAAATGAAGAGAGAGAAATAAGGATGACTGAAGACTTGGTGCTAAGTAATGGACATGAAGCCTTTCCCAAAAGGGTTGGAGGAAGAAACTCTGAGGGGAAAGCAATAGCTTCTCCTCCAAGGAAAGATGATGTGAATGTAAAGGTAATGATGATCAGGAGAGACATCACCCAGTCATGGTCAGTCAAAGAAGAGATTTGTAGGCGTGGTTACTGATTTTCTGCCAAAAAGGGCTGAGGCAGGCCTTTGAATGCTGATAACCACATCAGAAAGGTCAGATTTCTTGCTAAGGCATGTGATCTAGAGGTACCAGAGAGCCTCCCAAGATTTGTTAAAATGGAGAGAAAACCTCTCCCAATTTCTTTTGACTTATGTAGGCACAAATGAAAGTATTTGAGGGAATCAAGAAAGCATGGGTAAAGATTAGGAATTCTGGAACCAAAAATAAAGATCTTTGAAAACAGATGATATTTCATCACTGCTAGAAATCAAAGACCAGAGATTCAGAAGAGAAGGGCAGGTTTGGAAAAAGAGCTTCTGGTTAGGAAGATGGCATTGGAAAACAGGACCAGAATTGCTAGATCACAGCTTACAACATGTCAGTGATGGGCTTTTGCCCATGGATGGAGTAGACACAAGAAAATACTATTAAGAATGAGTTTGGACTTGAATCAAGATGGTGGAATAGAAGGAAACAGTATAATAAGCCCACACAATCCATCCAAAGCTCCTCCAAACAGATCTAGAAAATAAGGCATCACGGTGAGTCATTTTTCTATCCCAGATTGGCATGAGAAGACAGAGAGAGACCTGTGAGCACTAGGATTGGGGTCGAGCCAGGAGCATCAATTGGAAAGTATTCCAGCACAGGGAGAGGCCATTTACCAGAGCAAGCAGAGATTCCAGGCCCTCACTGGGGCACTTCCAGATGCGTACAAGGACATCTCAACAGGAACAGTTGCCAAATGGTAGCTTCGTCACCTACTACCCAATTCTGGATCACAGATCTGGGGTGGACTGACATGGGGAATTGCACTGGGGGTGGTGTTCCTGCGGAGGAAGGCCCTGGGTGTGTCCAGAAAGGAAGGAGTTCACAAGCAAGCTGCAGCAGTAGTGTGACCAAAGCCTGCAAGAGAAAACTAGAAAAAGAATTCCAGATCAAAGGGGAGCCTACAGTTACATCCTTCTCAACCAGGGCAGCTTTCAGTCAGCTGACAAAGGCTGAGCCTCACAGCAGTCTGTCATGGCTCAGATCCAAATCCAGGTCGGACCTCACACAGCTCAGCCCAAGGGGGCAGTGATCAGACTTTGCTCTGGATCGAACCAATTTGGGTGCACTGAAACATTCAGGTCCTCAGACTTAGCTGTCCCTGAGATCCCAGGAAATAGATGCATGTAGCAAGCAGATCGCAAACCTGGAATGTAGTAACGGTAGGAAAATGCAAGCATTCGGTCATCTGCTTCTCTCTCTCTCTCTCTCTCTCTCTCTCTCTCTCTCTCTCTCTCTCACACACACACACACACACACACACAGAATTTCTGATAATTTTGTGGTATCCCTTAATAACAATTTAATCTTTTAATGAAAGATACACAAAACAACAAGAGGAAAATTTGAACTGGATCTGATTCTTACCAACAAAGATAAAATGATTGCTAGGATGGGAAAGATGGACTCATTGGGGAAATTTACCATTGTATCCTAGAATATATAATAGGCAATGATAGAAAAGCCAGGAATACTCTGAATAAACCCCAGATTTGGAGAGAACAAATTATGAAAGGTTCAGAAAAATGGTAAGTTTATGCACAAAAATTCTCTAAGGAAAGTAATCCTCAGAGCCAACATGGCAGAGTAGAGGCAGGAATTCACTCATAACAAATAAATAAATATAACAAATAATAACTAACAAATAAATATAAAACATTTGGGAATCTATCTGCCAAGACAAACCCAGGAACTATATGAACACAATTACAAAGCAGTTTTCACACAAATAAAGTCAGATCTGAACAATTGGAAAACTATCAATTGCTCAAGGGAAGGCTGAGTCAATATAATAAAAATGACAATTCTGCCTAAACCAATTTACTTATTAATGCCATGACGATCAAACTACCAAAAATTATTTGATAGACTTAGAAAAAATAACAAGATTCGTCTGTAAAAACAACAAGTCAAGAGTATCAAGGGAATTGATAAAAAAAAAACTGCAAAAGCCGGGGTTCTAGCAATGCTAGATCTCAAATTAGATTATAAAGCAGAAATCATCCAAAAACTATCTGGTGCCGGCTAAGAAATAGAGTGGTTGGTCAGTGGGGTAGATTAGATACAGAAGACATAGTAGTCAATGACCATAGTAAACTAATGTTTGATAAACCCAAAGATCCCAGGCTCTAGGATAAAAACTCACTATTTGACAAACCTGCCAGGAAAACTGGAAAACAATAGAGTAGAAACTAGGTATAGGCCAACATCTTATACCACATACCAAGGTAAGATCAAAACAGGTACGTGATTTAGAGGTAGAGAGATACCATAAGCAAATTTGATGAGCAAGGAATAGTTTAACTGTTAGATCTATGGATTAAGGCAGAATTCATGACCAAACAAGAGAAAGAGAGCATTACAAAATGTAAAATAGATAATTTTTGTTCTATTAACTTAAAAAGGTTTTGTACAAACAAAACCAATGCAACTAAGATTAAAAGAATAACAGAAAGCTGTGAAACAAGCTTTGCAGCAAGTGTCTCTAATAAAGGCCTCATTTCTCAAATATATAGAGAACTGATTCAGACTTATAAGAATACAAGCCATTCCCTGATTGAAACAGGCAGTTTTCAGATGAAGAAATCAAACCTATCTACAGGCACGTGAAAAAGTGCTCTAAATCACTTTTGATTAGAGAAATGCAAATTAAAATAACTTTGAGGTACCACCTCATATCTATCAGATTGGCTAATATGACCAAAAAAAAGGGAAATGATTAATGTTGGAAAGGATGTGGGATAATTGGGACCCTAATGTACTACTGGTGGAGTTGTGAACTGATCCAATCACTTTGGAGAGCAATTTGGAACTACGCCCAAAGGTCTATAAAACTGTGCATACCCTTTGATCCAGTAATATTACTTCTAGGTCTGTATCCCAAAGAGATCATAAAAAGGGGAAAGGACCAACATGTACAAAAATATTTACAGCAGCCCTTTTTGTAGTGGCAAAATATTGGAAATTGAGAGAATGCCCATCAAATGGGGAATGGTTGGACAAGTTGTGTCACAAAGATGTAATGGAATACCACTGTGCACTAAGAAATGATGAGTAAGCAGATTTCAGAAAAACCTGGAAATGCTTACATGAACTGATGAAAAGTGAAATGAGCAGAACCAGGAGAACATTGTATACAGTAACAGTAATACTGTATGATGATCAACTGTGAATGACTTAGCTATTCTCAGCAATACAAAGACCCAAGACAATTCCAAAGGACTCATGATGAAAAGTGCTATCCACATTCAGAGAAAGAACTGATAGAATCTGAATGCATATTGAAGCATACTATTTATCATTTTGTTTTTCTTGAGTTGGGTTTTGGGTTTTTTGAGAGTTGGGTTTTTTTTTTTGCTTCATCTTCTTTTGTAACATGATTAATACAGAAATTGAATTTGAATTGTCTTAGAAAGATTCTGAAGATCACCTGGCAAGATAAGGCACTGGACACTGAGGTCCTTTCTTGAGCTAAACTGCCAAGCATTCATACTCTACTGCAGACAGCACAACTGTGGTGGGCTGGCCACCTTGTTCAAATGCCAAACATACATTTGCCTAAAAGACTGCAGCAGAGAACTCACACAAGCAAACACTCACACAGAGGTCAGATATGATACAAGGACACTCTCAGGGTTCCTCTGAAAAACTTTGGAATAAATTGCGAGACCTGGGAGACACTGGCACGGGACCACCCAGCATGGTGTGCCCTCATCAAAAAAAGACACTATGCTCCATGAGCAAAGAAGAATTGCAGTAGCTCAGAAAATATGAGATGCACAAACTTAGAGATATCTCCACTCCAAATGCTCATATGGACTATTTGTGCCCAACCTGTGGTAGAACCTTCTAAGCTTGTATTGGTCCGATCAACCACAGTCAGACACACTGTACCTTAACCCTAACATAGGGATGTCATATTGGTCCTCTTTGAGAATGAAGGACAACAACAAACCAACCAATACGGAAATACTTTGCATAATTACACATGTATAACCTTTATCAGATTGATTGCCTTCTAAATGGGGAGGGGGGAGGTAAGTAAGGGAGAAATGGAAGGAGAGAATTTGGAACTCAAAATTGTAAAAATTTTTTAAAAAAGGTTAAAAATTGCTTAGCGTGTAATTGAAAGAAATAGAATTTAATTTTTTTTAAATAAACGAGGTGTACTTTTCAGGCTTAAGTGGCCAGCAAAAAAAAGACTGAAATTATAAAGAAAAAGAGAAATAATCCTTCTAAGAGAAGGAAAGGAGAGGTTTTCTAAAGTGGCTAATATGCATGTACATCGAGAACACAACCAACCAACTCAGATTTGTAAAAGACATATCCCGAAGATAGAAGCAAAAGTAGGTAAGAAGAAGCAATAGAAAAGCATGTCAGGGTCCTTGAAGACCAATTTCAGGAGGGCTAAAGCTCACAGTGAGTTGAGCCTGGCAAATGAAGTTAAGAGCAACAAAGAGTGGTCATTTGTAAGCTATTGTGGAGGAAAAGGTCATTGGGGGGGGAACCACAGCTCAAGGCAGCAGGAATAGAGGAAGACCAAAGGAGGAAAAGTAGGTCTGGTTCGATGTCTATTTTAATTCTGTTTTCTTGGCTGAAGAAAGGAGTTTCTGAAATGGACAGAGCAGAACAAGCATGGTTAACAAGGAACCCATACCCCAGATAAGAAAGGAGATCATCAGGGCAGCTAGGTGGAGCAGTGAGTAGAGCACTGGCCCTGGAGTCAGGAGGACCTGAGTTCAACTCCAACCTCAGACACTTGATACATTTACTAGCTGTGTGACCTTGGGCAAGTCACTTAACCCCAATTGCCCTGCCTTCCCATCTCAAAAAAAAAAAAAAGAATCATAAGAGCCATTGGATGCCTTTAATGAACCCAGCCCCAAAAGTTGGATGTGGCTTAAGGCACCAAAAGTATGACCAGGTTAACTCCTGAGCTGCCTGAGTCATCTCTGAAAGATCCGAAAGATCACAGGGACTGGAAAGTTGCTTCAGAGTTAAAGAAGGGACGGTGATCTACGGCTGTTGTCAAAGAGTCAGAAGTGACTCAGAAGTGAGACTAGAGTTTGGCTGGGATATCTGACACCATTCTGAAGGTGGGTGGGCCTCTCCAGCTCACAGTCATGCCGCCCCTCCCCCAACACGCACGCCCGCGCATGCACACACATACACACAAACACACACACACACACACACTGCAGTCAAAATGTTACCACTGCTCAGTGTCCCATATTGTACAAAGAGGTTCTTTTCCCTTTTTTATCTCTTTGGGAAACAGCCCTAGAAGTGGTATTGCTGGGTCAAAGGGTATGGCTTTGTAGCTCTTTGGGCATAGTTCCAAATTGCTCTCCAGAATGGTTGGGTCAGGTCACAATTCCACCAACAGTACATTAGCGTTTCAGTTTTCCCATATCTTTTCCAACATTTATCATTTTCCTTTTTTGTCATGTTAGCCAATCTGATAGGTATGAGGTGAAAACTCAGTTTCTTAATTTGCATTTCTCTGATCAATAGTGATTTAGAACATTCTTTTTCATATGGCCGTAATAGCTTTGATTTCTTTATCTGAAAACTGCCTGTTCACATCCTTTGACCATTTATCAATTGAGAAATGACTTGTATTCTTATAAATTTGACTCAGTTCTCTATATATTTGAGATATGAAGCCTTTATCAGAGACAATTGCTGTAAAAATTTTCTGCTTTCCTTTTAATTTTGGTTGCATTGGTTTTGTTTTTGCAAAAACTTTTTAATTTAATATAATCAAATTTATCCATTTTACATCTTATAACCCTTTCTATCTCTTGTTTGGTCATAAATTCTTCCCTTGTCCATATATCTGACAGGTAAGCTATTCCATACTCCCCTAACTTTACTTATGTTACAGCCCCAAAGGGATATTCTTAAAACATAGATCTCACCATGTCAGTCTACTGCTCAAAAATATTCAACAGCTCCCTATTGTCTCTAGTTTAAAATAGAAATTCCTTTAAAAAGCACCAACCACATCACTCTCCTATCCCAGAAGTTCCAGTGGCTCTCTATTACCATTAGGATAAAATACAAACTTCTCTGCTTAGCATTGGGAGTCTCTCCCATCTGGCTTCTGGCCTCTACCTTTCCAGGATCATTATGCTAAATTACTCCCCTTCACATGCTCTCCCTTATAGCCATGCTCACCTACACACTTTTCTGCTTACGTAATGCCTTCATGGAAGACAGGAAGTGACCAGAGAGTGGCCCTGACTATATGTAGGAACTCTGCAAGTTTTTTATATTGTACATTTTCTTTGGGATAAAATTAAAGCTAACCTGTATTTAGTTGGTATTGTCAGCCTGAGTGTGTGTGACACACTTGGAAGGGGGGATAACAGCCTATTCATGGCCTTTTGTGTAGAAATCTAAACATGACCCATATTCTGAGGTTTCCAGGGAAAGACTAAGTGGGAGCTTGAGTAAAAAAGTATTTGTGAGAAACCGCTGAGATTTCCCTCCATCCATTCTACAAAGAGCTTGCTGTTCTGGGTTGTAGATTTCCTCTGTAGGAGCTTGACCAACATCTCTAGGGATCATGAGTGCATAAGGAGGAAGCTGTCGGAATCCTCAGCAAACCAGGGTGTTTCCCTTTGAGAGGGGACAAAGCCTGGCCTTGCAAATTAACGTTAGTCTGTTAAGCTGACCAGATACTTCTGATGATACCTCCCTGTTGATATAGCAATGAGGACAACAACAGAAATACAAATTAAAACTCTTTGATACCACCGTGCACCCACCAATCAGAGAGGAAGATAAAATTCAGTGCTGGCATTACTGTGGAAGAGCGGGTACACTAACCTGTACCTAAGGGAGCTGTTCGTTGATTCCACCACTTCGGAAAGCAATAGGGAATTTTAAAAGTGCTATCAGAACATTTGTTCCCTTTGACCCAGTAATTCCACTACTAGTATGAGGCCCTAAGGAATTTATGGACAGAAAAAAAGACCTATCTGTCCAAAAACTGTTTCTGACAGCACTCATTATAATAACAAAAAGTAGAAACAACTGTTTCCAAAGATTAGGGAATAGCTGAACAACTTTGGGGATGTGGGTGTGATGGAATGCTCTTGCACACAAGAAATAACTATTCTGAAGAATTCAAAGAAATATGGGCAGATTTACATGAAGTGACAAAGCGGAGCTGAAAGAGAACTCTGCCAGTGCTCCAACCATGTAAATAATCACAGCAGCAGCTCACTCAATGCTTCCTTGACCAGCGGTTCTAGTTGACCAGCACCTTTTTGTCCTCTCTCTTTTGTTCCATTTTGCCATGATCCACAAATAATCCGTTTATAGTTACATTGACTTTGGGCTTGGTTTGTTTTTTCTCAGTTTTTCTTATTCTTCTTTGTTGCTGATCTTATTTTCCCATCTGAATGAGACACTGTGTAGCCCTGGGAATAGAGAGCCTGTAGAAAGTGGCTTTGGAGCCAGGGGTCCCTGGGTTCAAACTCTGCCTTTTCTACACACCACTCCCGCCCACAGAAAGAAGTGGTCCCAGATCCATGGGGCCGGGAGTGTGATAGTCCTAGGGAAGGACATATCAGGGATACTGACTTAGACCCCTGGAATGGGCAGAGATCCAATCCATCCCAGAAGGGAGCCAGTGTCTATAATTCCTTCAGCTGGGCCAGCCACCAGGGAAGGAAGGCTTCCTGCCCTGGGACCAGGTGTTCTCCAAACTCGCCTTCTTGACATGTCTGCTCAGATTTCTCCCCACCATGACCATCCCATTGGCTCCAGATGTTCACTTCAGGGGCCAGGAAGCCAAAATACCCATTAGACAAGTGCCTTTGGGCTGGCTCCAAGGAAATCTTGGATGGCAAAAAGAAGCTGGCAAAACATACTTTAAAGAGTCCATTGCCACAGCATGGGTCAATCTAAATGACCATAACTCAATCTGTGGTTTCCTTCTCATGACTCCAGCTGGTGGATGGGAGCCTCTGATCCACTCCCGGCCCCATAGTGGCTGTGGTCAAGAATAAGGAAGGGCTGATGGTGAGGTGTCATGGGAAGTTCTCTGGGCAGGGAGGCTGGACATCCAATGGGCATCTTAGTCCAGTTCTGACTCCTCTGTTTGACACATCAGATGAATGACCTCAGGAAAACCTCACTTTCCTGGTTTATCCAATGGTTAAGATACACAAAGTGTTTGTCCAATGCCTTATTGTGGTATGGAGGTTACTCTGTCCCCACATCCCATGCCAACAGAGTACAATAGTTTTTATCATTCTGTAAAGGTTTCAGACAAAGTTCTGGAGTGGCCTTTCTAAACTGAGGATCTATGTCCCAATTCCTACTCTCAGACAGCTCAGCTCTCCAAGGAAGGAAGCCTCTTCCCCTCAAGGTACTGGAGTATCAGTGAGGAGCTGTGGTTGTATCTCCGGTTCCAGCCTCTCTCCTGACCTCAAGTCTCACATCTCCAGCTGACGTGTGTGTGTGTGTGTGTGTGTGTGTGTGTGTGTGTGTCAAACTGGCTGTCTAGTAGACATCTTAAACTCCAATGTCCAAGACTGCCCTCATTATCTTCACCCTCAAACCCTCCCCTCTTCCTACTTGTCCTACTGCTATTGAAGGCACTGCCATCCTTCCAGTACCCTAGGCTTGGGGCTCCTGGGATCCTCACTCTTTCTCCCTCCTCCCAAATCCAATCTGTCGATTTGTCCTTCATCAGATCTCTCAAATACCCCCTGAAGCTACCAGGCCATCTTCACCACACACTTGAGGCTGATCTCCTAGCCCCAAATCTCTCCTCAATCCAATCCCTGCTCCACCCAGCTGCCAAATCCATCTTCCTAAAGCTTAGCTCTTACTAAATCCAAGAGCTCCAATATCAAATAGGTCTTTGCCTTGTAAAACCCTCCATAACCCAGCCCCTTCCCACCTTTCCATTCTTCATATACTTAATTCCTTTTCCCATCCTCTCTGGTCCAGTAACTCTGACCTCCTTGAACATGGAGCGCCATGTCCCAAATCAGCATTCATCACTAGTCATTGGCTGTGCCATGGAGCTCTCTCCCACCTTATCCCCCCTTCCCAGTTTCCCCAACCTCCTTCAAATCTTCACCAAAGGCCCACCTTCTGCATAAAGCCTT
Source organism: Phalanger gymnotis (assembly GCA_028646595.1). Taxonomy (NCBI): domain Eukaryota; kingdom Metazoa; phylum Chordata; class Mammalia; order Diprotodontia; family Phalangeridae; genus Phalanger; species Phalanger gymnotis. The sequence continues at coordinate 376,655,041 of CM053624.1, read as the reverse complement.
TCCCAATCCCACCTAATCTTGGAGATTTTCCTAAACCCATCCCCAATTTGTCCTCTACGTAATATTTGTATATGGTTGTTTTTCCCATTTGGCATCTCCCCCATTAGGTGGGGAGCCCCTTGAGAGCAGGTGCCTTTCTTTACATCCTCCATATTTAGCACAATGTCTGGCACATAGTAGACACTTCATAAATGCCATCGGCTTTGTCTCCCATTCCGATGTGCTCTTATTTCTCCCCTGGCTCTCTATTTGGGGGACATTTCTGACTGACTTCTCTACCACGCCCACACATCAGGACCTATCCCCCTTTTCATACTCCTTTTGTATTTTCTCTTCTCCCATTAGATTGTGAGCTCTTTGAGGAAAGGGACTGTTTTTTTTTTTCACATTTGTATCCCTAATGCTTTGCACAGTGCCTGGCACATAGTAGGCAGTTAATAAGTGGTTTTTTAACTATTGGCTACTTACTAATGTTAATTAACAATAATCTGTTATCCATTTAACCAATTAAGATCAATTAGCTTTAGGAAAGGAGTGTTTATTGAGAATCTGGAAAACCACTTGCCAGAGCCATGTTAGTGAGAATTTCTTTTTTAGATGCAAGTTGGATGAAATGGTTATTCAGGCACTTTCCAATTCAGCTGTGTATTTAACACAGTGCCTGGTATATAGTAGGTGCTTAATAAATTTTTACATTGGCTGAACTTTTGCAAGAAATAATTATATTCAAGGTCAGTTTTTTGGTATCAACGGTTCTTTTGAATAGCTCAAATTTCTATTCTTGCAATCATTCCCAGTCTTCTTTCCATACATAGTCTTCCAGTTTGATGGTGCTTTTGGTCTTTGTTCTAACAAGGTGGGGCTCAGCCTATGCAGAGATAGCTTGTCGAGGAACAACAGTAGTCAGCCAGTCATCCCCTCTCTGTTAAGAGAGAGTCATTAGGGGTGAAGTAGTCCATCTTTTAGTGTTCCAGATGAGTTTTTTTAAGGATAACCATCACAGGAAAATCATTACACATACATTCTATTGCAGAAGATAAAAAAATAGAGAAATTCCACAAGAAACGACGTCTCTCCAAATTAAATCAATTTATACTCTGATACTTGATGTACTCAAATCAAAGGCGGGCATAGATAATGGGGTGGAGAAATAGATGGGAAGACACAGGTCAGCAATATGGAAGGCAGCAGGCCAACCAGCAACCCAAGCCTCATGACCTCTTCAGTACATCTTGAATTGCTTCTTTGAGAAAAAAAAAAAAACCAAAAGGTACAGAACACGATGAGCACCAGTGACATCACAGAAACAAAATGCATTATATTCCAATTGATAAATGCTGACACTTTACTGATAAGGAAGCCTTTGCTGAATCATTTGTCTATGTAAAGACTAACCATGAAAGATAACCCCAGGGAAATAGCCACCAGCCAAATAAACTTCCTGATCCTAAAGGCAGAACTAGAAGGGAGAAAGAGACAAGAATTGGAATTTAAGAGAATGTCAGAGATGCCTCTTAGACAATGAGGAATGGCTGAACCAACTGTAGTGTATGAACATAATGGAATTTGGTCACGATGTAAGTAATCATGAAAGAGCCAACTTCAGAGAATGCTGGGTACAATGAAATGATAGTGCAATTAGCAGAACCAGGAGGGCAATTTACACACGGACAGGAACATTGTCCCTGTAAGTAAAAGCAACTTAGAAAAACTTCAAGACTCTGATCAAAGCAACAACTAACCAGATGGTCACATGACCTACACTCAGCCCCTGACAGAGGTGTTGGACACCAGGCACACAGACAGATTTTTTTTTTTTGACATGGCTATTGTATGGATTCATTTTGCTTGACTATGCTTATTTGTCACATGAGTTTTTCCCCTTTCTTTCTCTTGGTTAATGGGGGAAGAGGATGGATAAAGGGGCCATTGGCAATAATGATGGTCCCAAAAGGCCAGCATAACTTTTAATGCACAGATGGGAACAAAAGGAAATCTGGGGAAATGCAGACGAGCAGGACAGTATCAAAAAGAAGCTGTAGAATTGATTATATCTATTTTCTACAAAGCAAGTGGGATGAAGCGGAGACTCCTGGCTTCCTACAGAATCCTCCTTCTGAGTTCCACTGTGTGCATGTGTAGAAATGCTCTTTTCTGTTGTCAAAGTTCAAAATTAAAAACATAAAAGAAACTTACCTCTTCATATGATGCTGACACAATGTCTGCAACTCTTTACATTCATCGTGAGTGGCGAGAGAAGACCGCCAAGTGTTTCATGAAATGATGTTCCTTGTTGCCTTTGAGGGGATAGTGAAGTCAAGCTAGTTACATCTTTTACCTGCCTCTTCAAGGGAGATTTGGGAGCCCCTATTTAGCTCCGACTGTCCTTTGTCTTCTCGCTTGTGACGTATAAAATGTTTCTGGGTAATTAATCATTTTATTAATTATATTAGTGGATAATTAATAAAATGGCTCAGTGGCACTCCTGGATGCCAAAAGGTCACTCTAGGCTTATATGCTCTTGGAAGAGTAGATGTTTCTGAGGGTGGCAATCAACTCTGATTGGTTAACAATGAGAATCATTGACAGGTAGACCCATTCTAATGAGGGGTTGAGAGACTCGATTTTGATCACTGTGCTCCCAGACCACCCCCATCCTCAGGCCATCAAGACAAAGAATCTACCTCACCCACCCCAGCCTGAGTAGAACACTGGGCTTCCCCACTTGGGTGGGGTCTGAACAAGATTGAGGAAAATGTTAACCCAATCTCATTATCAGCAATGTCTTTGTGGCGCTGACTTGACCCAGTAGAGAAGAAGATAGGAGAGGAAAAAGCCTTGGATCTCAACCAATAATCGGTTATTTGATAATCATTTCACTCAGGCTTTATTTATCATGAGGATATCAATGTTGATACAATTCAGTTTTAATACTATGTCCATCTATTTGGAATTGGACAAAGATTTTATTACGTGTATGTGTATATACACAGACATATATACACACATATGTATTTATTTCTATTTAGTCACTTTCAGTCATGCCTGACCCTTTGTGACTTCTTGACAGAGCACTGGAGTGTTTTGCCATTACTTTCTCTGGCTCATTTTACAGATGAGGAAACTGAGGCAAACAGGGTAAAGTGACTTGTCCGGGGTCACCCAGCTATTAAGTGTCTCAGGCTGAATTTGAACTCAAGATGATGATTCCTCTTCATCACCTGGCTGCCCTGTATATGCAGATAGAGATAATGATTGAGAGAGAACCGAGAATTAAATTAATACTCATAGATTATCTTAAAACCTATGTTCTGCAGCATTCTTTGCCCCTCTTCTTCCTCCCTCTACCCATCATGATCACTGTGGAAGTAGAAGAGGCCAGTACAGACCCAAGGGTGGCTTTTTAAAGGTCTTCAATTGCCATGGCCACGTAATTCCTCTCCCCTCAGTGTGTCCATTATATGACCCAATGGAATATAAAGCGCTGTCATGACTTTGTCAGTTAGAATGATTCTAAAGAAGATGCATGGCCATCTTCCTTGCTGATCTGCCCTAAGGATTTTGAGGTCTTTCTCCCTGCCCCTCCCCGCCGTGTGTGTGTGTGTGTGTGTGTGTCTGTGTGTGTGTGAGTGTGTCGTTCTCTGTCTCTCTCCTCTCTCTGTCTCTCTATCTGTCTCTCTATCTTTCTGTCTCTCTCTGTCTGTCTCTGTCTCTGTCTCTGTGTCTCTCTCTGCCTCTCTGTCTCTCTCCTCTCTCTATCTCTCTCTCTCTCTGTCTCTCTCTCTCTCTGTCTCTCTCTCTCTCTCTCTCTCTGCCTCTCTCTCTTTCTGTCTCTCTCTCTCTCTCTCTCTCTCTCGTCTGCCTCCATCAGAACCTGAGCTCCTGGAGAGCAGGGATTGTCTCACCTTTTTACGTATATCTCCAGAGCCTAGCAGAGTGCTTGACACATAACAAATGTTTGAAAGCTTTTTTCTTCCTTCATTAATTTACACTAATAAAATAGTAAAGAGAAGTGCCACCTGTCAGCCAGTTTCCTCATTTCATTCACATATATATATATATATATATATATTTGTATAACTACTTTAATTTGGTCTTTTTCTGTCTGTCTATGTTTCAGGTCCCAGGGTCAATCTTTGACATCACTGGCTCCTTTCTTAGATAACTAGGTATCACAGTAGAAGCAGAGATAGCCTTTGAATGAGGAAGCTCTGAATTCAGACACTGGCTGTGTGACCCTGCACAAGTCACTTAGCCCCTCTCAGCCTCAGCTTCCTCATCTGTGAGATAGGAACACTAATAGCATGTACGTTGTGAGGATCAAATGAGCTCATGTTCGGGAGACACTTTGAAAGCCTTAAGGCACAAGTTAACTCTGGTTTTTGTTCCTATGTTTCAACAATCAGGCTAGCAGCTGTGGAGGGGATGAAAGCCCAACACAAGCCCAACAACAAGCATGCTACCAGCACGCTGCAAAAGCACAGGTTCTTTTGATCTGCTTTGGTAAGGAAAGCAATGTTAAGGGGTTGGCAAGCTTACTTTAATTCAGCATACAAATACCATTCACTTAGTTCAGGGGAAGAGACCAGCACACTGAACTTCAGAGCAAAATACAAACAAATTACAAACATCAACAGGCAGACCTTGTTTGATTCAAATCCCAACACGTAGTTACCAGAGTTTAACAGTCTCAGCATCTGGGTTTACAAGCTGGAGGGCTCCTAGCTATAGCTGCCCAGAGTCTCTGCATCATCACGCACCACCAAGAGTAAGAGCCCTAAACAAATTACAAACATCGACAGACAGACCAAATACAGATTCATAGTTACCAACATCTAGGTTCAACCCGGGAGCTCATAATGAGGGCTGGCCCAGAGTCACTCGTGCCACCACTGCTGTGGGAATGAGCTCCAAAGAAGAGAAAGCCAACCCCTGGTTTTATATCTTTTTCAGGGTCAGGGGTGAGTCACACATGGGACTCACCCACGTGACTTAGAATCCTCACAAAGAGGTGACTTAAACCCAGGTGGTCTAAAAGCCTCTGCTGTCCCAAACATGTCACTCAAACTCATGTGTAAACTAGGCCCTCCCCTGAGGCAAGGAGGCACCAAGGACACCCAAATCTAATCAAGGAAACAAAGGCCAAACTCTTCCAGGGTACTTGGTTAAACTAAGTGCCAAGAGCCCATTTTGCTTGCCAACACATCTTATTACATAATTTGAGTTGCCTTGAGTTCCTGATTCTTTTTCCAGACAGTTGAGTCTTCCTAGCCCTCTCAGAGCACTGTACACGGGAGCCTTCAGTCCCACCCAACACCATGGCGTACTCCCAACTTCCCAGGACTAGCAAGTCATCTGTCTAGTTGTGATGGATAAGACAAACCCCGCACAGCTGAGGAATCTTCAGCTCTGCAGTGTAACCTAATGCTGCAGTAAAAGGCATGTTCTCTGGGCTAATGACTTTCGTTGAAAGAAATACCCCTAGTGAAACCCGGGGTGTTCCCTGGGGAATGGCTTTTATTGAATGAGAAAGTAGCCTAGAAATTTGGTCTTCCAGCACCTTGTGGGGGAGAGCAGTCAGTACCTGATGGAAATCTCCCTTTGCTTTTGACTCTTCTCTTTTCATGATTAAGAGTTATTTCTTCTGCAATGTTTTACAACTGCGAATATCTAAACCTCTCCTATTCTTCAGAGGAACAGATAAATTATAACAACATTTATAGGTGATGTATGTACTGCTAGTTCATTCCTCAGGAAATGCCCTCTGACTAGCACCTTGGATGACCTCTAATCAAGTCTAATCTTCTTCTGGAAGGAAGCCATTGTCGCTGATTACTGTGGCAGGCCCTGGCTTTGTGGAATCATTTCAGAATGATTTATTAAGACAGTTGTGGGAAGGAAGAAAGACGTTAGCGCATTGGCGCATTGGCATGACCGCGAAGATGGGAAGAAATGCTGGGGAGACTTTAGGGAATTTTCCAGTGATAGCTTTGAACAAAGAAGCAAACGTATTTCCACAACAAGTTATTGGCTGAAGGTTTAACATGTGTCCATGAGGTATGGTCATAGGAAGAAAGGAAGGGAAGAAAAGGAAACAAGTATTTATTAAGCTCCTACTATGTGCAAGGCAGCAAGCCTTTTACATATATTATCTCATTTCATCCTCACAGCAACCCTGGGAGGGAGCAGCATTATAATTCCCAGTCTACAAATGAGGAAACTGAGGCATATACCAGTTAAATGGCTCACCCAGGTTCACATCCCTAGGAAGTGGCTGGATTTGAACTCAGATCTTTCTGACTCCAGGTTGAATGTTCTAGCCATTGTGCCCACAAGCTACCACGTGAAAGTGTTCATTTTGCTAAGTGTGGTGCCCTGTTCTACTCCCGGCAGTGTAGAGAGTGCTGGAGAGGCAGGCACATGTGAGCCAAGGCATCCACAGAGGCGGGCACACGTAAGCCAGGGCGTCCACAGAAGCAGGTCTCAGAGAAAGCGGAGGAGGGGAGCCAGGACAGACCCCTAGGTTCCGTACACGTATACATAGGGGACAGCTCAGAGACCATCACTCAAAAGGAGACCAGGAAGAATTGTTTAGACAGGTAGGAGGAGAAACAAAAGACAGCGAAGCTCTGCAAACCCTGAGATAAGAGTGAGATCAACAGTGGCAAAGGCTGCAGATAACTTGAGGAGGATGAGGACGGTCAGGCAGCCACTGAATTTGGCAGTGAAGAGAGATTGTCCATACCGAGAGAGAGAGGGAGAGAGACAGAGAGAGGGAGAGAGAGGGAGAGAGAGAGGAGAGGGAGAGGGAGAGGGAGAGACAGAGAGAGACAGAGACAGAGAGAGACAGAGAGGGACAGAGGGAAAGGGGAAGAGGGAGAGGGGAGAGAGAGACAGAGAGAGAGAGAGCGAGAGAGAGAGAGAAGGGAAGAGGGAGAGGGGAGAGAGGGAGAGAGACAGAGACAGAGAGAGACAGAGAGAGAGACAGAGAGGGACAGAGGGAGAGGGACAGAGAGAGAGAGGGAGAGAGAGAGAGACAGAG
>CM053624.1:376622815-376647499 GCA_028646595.1 Phalanger gymnotis | reverse complement strand
CTCCCCTCAGCTGGGGGCTGGGAACTCCATGTGGGACAGACCTTACCCAGAGACCATCCAGGCTGCCCTGGGCTGGAGCCCTGCTTCCCTCTGCCACTTTGTGGGTTCTGCAGCTCTAGAATTGGTTCAGAGCCATTTTTTTATAGGTTTTTGGAGGGACTTGGTGGGGAGCTCACACCAGTTACTGCTTTCCAGTCGCCATCTTGGCTCCACCCCCCATTTCACTATCTTGACACTTATGAACCTTTCCACCTACTAAACCCTCCAGATTTTTTTATCTTCAATGTTATTGTCATCACCTCCCCCTGATACAATCCTATACATGTGCAGTGGATTTGCTAGAGTTGTGGGTAGGACTTCATACACACGTGCAAGGGATCTGCCATTTTGTCAACCTAGGGAAATTCCAATGTGGATGCTCTCTCCACCAAAGCATATCATCACCTTCCATGAGAATTTAGTTGATCAATCTGAAGGAAATGTTGGAGGTATAGGGAGATGAAGTGACCAACGTCACTTCACAATTGCTAAGCATCAAAGGCAGCATTTGAACCTAGGTCCTTCTTGCCTCCAGGACCAGTACTCCATATCCATTATACCTTCTTGTCCCTGTTAAGGTACAATTCATTAGAATGGTCATTCTAGCCTGCCAAGATTCTTCTCAATTCTAATTCTGCCATACAATGTAATAGCCATCCCTCCCAGTTTCCTTTCACCTTCAGATCTGATAACAGCATCAGGAGGCCACCTTGGCAGGCTGTTAAAGGCAGAGCTGCAGCCTGCTCTGTGGTGCTTTCCCCCTAGAGATCATTGTCTGCACGAGCATCCATCCATTGCTCAGGATTCTTTCAGTAGATTCAACCATTTCACCATCCATCTGACTTTTGGATCCAGCCTACATCTCATCTGGTCCACAGGAAAATGACAAAGTATAAAATGCTCCAAGAATAAAGCAACTGTGGCATTCTTTTGGTCTTTCAAACTAGTAACCCCATCATAAAAAAACAAAAATGAAGCTAGACTAAGCATGCCTCAATCCTGATGGAGCTGTCTTGGCTCCAGAAATTGTTGTGACCATATTTCGTGCTGATTTCCATGGGTGTATTTTGTTTCCCACAACAGAAAGCAGGAACTGTTTTTTTGGTTTACCTCTGAATCCCCAGAACCTAGCACAGTGCCTAAAATATAGCCATGGAAATTTAATAAATGTTTATAGAATTGAGTTGAGTTGAACAGTAATTATCACTTTATCTGCCAATACACTGAAATATATAGTTTATCCATGCCAGATGATGTAACTTCACTGAGGGCTTTATCATTCCTGAAACTCTTCCTATAGAAATGCGAACCTCCTTCACTGTCGTCTTCAGTTAGTCACCTGTCCTTTCTGTAATCTTCCAAATATGTACTTGAAAAATCTCCCCCCTCAATCTCTCTCAATCTCTCTCTGTCTCCTCCCACCCTCTTTGCTCTCTCTCTCTCTCTCTCTCTCTCTCTCTCTCTCTCTCTCTCTCTCTCCCCCTCCCTCCCTCCTTCCCTCTTTCCCGCCCTCCCTCTCCTTTCCTCTGCCTTCTCTCTCCACACACAATAGCATGATGTTTGAAGAAATGTGTATACTGAAGTTTTCTAGCATGAGAATAGGCAGCTAGATGGTGCAGGAGATAGAACACCAAGCCTGGAGTCAGAAAGACCTTAATTCAAATCTGGCTTCAGACACTTCCTAGCTGTGTGATTCTAGGCAAGTCACTTCACCCTGTTTATCTGAGTTTTCTCATCTGTAAAATGAACTGGAGAAAGAAATGGCAAACCCCTCCAGTATCTTTGCCAAGAAAATCCTAAATGGGGTCACAAAGAGTTGGACACAACTGAAATGACTGGACAACAGCAGCAGCATGAGAACAGGAGATGAAGACAGAAAACCCGTGAGCTCAATTGGGAAACAAGCAAACTATGTGGGGGTGGACAGATAATGGCCACCAGAATCTGTATCAGATGACAAGTTTGGATAGCACAAACCTCAGAGGAGAAGCTGCTGAGTAACAGTGGCAGAGGGAGAGTATGGAGCTGGCATCCGGGAGCAAGGAGGACCGCATCTCCCCACTACCATGGCTTACTGGGGCAGGGGAGGAAGTGTGAACAGTGCTGTAAAGAGTGACCAGGGAAACAGTGTCATCAGCCAGAAGCCAGGTCTCATTCAGTGCCTAAAGTTGGTAAGAGTGAGAAAGGAAGAAGCTGAAGATGAAAAGCAAGTTTTTAAATTAGGAAGCAAGTGTTCCTGATCTTGGGGAACAGGGTTGAGACAGTGGGTTTAAGGAAGCAGTGACTTGAAAATGAGGACCAGGGATTGTACTTTGCTATCTAGAGGTTTCAACCTTACTGGGTTAAGAACAATATAAATGGGCTGGAGTGTGTTGACCCCTGAGGCAGTGGGTCCAGGCAGAGTGTAAGCAACTGGAAAATGAAGTGTTGAAGGAAACACTTGGTTAGCTTGGTCAAGCCTTTCCCCCACACCCATTCCAGGTCCAGCCTCCAGAAAGGTGGTGCTTCTGAGTCCATCTCACAACAGGCAGGAGCAGAAAGAAGGAAGGCCCAAGGAATCCTTCTCCAGAGGCAGGAGATGGCAGTATGAAGTGGGCATCAGCCAAAGAAGGTTTCTGGTGAAGGTTTCTGGTGAAGGCTTCTGGTGAAGACAGAAGCCAGGGGGTGAAACTGTCTCTGGAGAATTGGTGGGCCGCTGGAAGCCTTTCTAGCTTGTCTTGAATGTTCTGACATATCTGCCTCAATTTTCTTCAAAGTTTGGCTTACCTGCTCCCTCCTATATAAGGCTTTCCCTGATGTTCCTGGCTATTTGTACCTCCCTCCCCCACCCACTCAAATGACCTTGTAGCTATCCTGGATAGCTGTGCATGCAGCTTCCCCAGATGGGACGAGAGCTCCTGAGGCCAGTGGCCATATTGCTTTGGTCTTGGTATCACCAGCACTTATTCTGCTACTTGGCACAAAGTAGCTCTTAATAAACACTTATTGATTAAACAACCTGGTTTCCCCAAATCAAAAGTGAACATGAGACTGCCAATTTTCCCCCTTCTATCTGTCACAAACTAAGATTCAGTGACTTGAATGAAAGCATAGACGTTGTACTTATTAGATTTATAGATGATGTGAAACTCAGAGAGACCACAAACACGTTGACTGACAATACCAAAGGGCTAGACAAACTAGAAGGGGGCAACTCTGTGAAGGCAAAATATCATTGGAATGATTGGGTTCAAAAACCCGACTCACCTAATACAAGATGGGGAAGGTGTGACTATGCCACGGCTGCTGTGCCAAGGACCAAGGTAGGACCACAAGCCCAATAGATGTCAGCCGTGGGACAGAAGGGAAAAGAAACGCTAGTGTTCTGGGCTGTGTGAAGAGAAGCTTTGCAAGTTTGGAGAATAGCCAAGGCTCTAGTCCCACCACAATCTGCCCTGACCAAGGCATACTTGAAGTCTTATATTCAGTACTGAGAGCTCCATTTTAGGAGGAACATAGCCAAGCTAGAGCATGCCCAGAATGAGGTGACCTGGCTCTGGTTCTCAAAGAGTTTTGGCTGAAATGAGTGGATGCATTTGATCTGGAGGAGAGAAGACTTGGGGAAGGGAAAGGTGGCAAGGAGCTGTGTTCAAATCTTTGAGGGGTACCCCATAGGAGAGATACTAGGTTTTCTCATTTGGGCAATGAATGAGAATGCCAGAGATTCTGATTTTGGTGGGATGGAAGCAAAAATGCTTTAACTGCTAGAGGTGTACCCCAGTGTGACGAACTGAATTGAGAGGGGATGGGATCCTCCCCTTCACTAAAGGCTGGATGGCCATTGTCAGCAATGTTGCAGAAGGGATAGTCAGATTGATATGGCCTGGATTAGATGGCCTATATAGGAGAGACAATGGGGCTCACGGAAGGCCGATCAAGATGGGAAGCAGCACTTCCAGGACTAGAAGCCTGGAAGCAGCAGTATACATGAAGAGAAAGCATGAGAAAGAGCCAGTAACAGAATGTATTATGTAATATGCTATGCATTATATTATTATACCAATTATGTCATATTATACCAATAATACATTGTAGGTTACAAAATTATTATGTTATGTATTATTATATCAGTATTTATAATTAACATATTGTGCATGATTTTATATTATATCTAACTATATAGCATATGATTACATACTATATCACTATATATAATGCCAACAATATCTCATGAACAGGTAGGATTTGAACCCAGATCTTCCAATCTTCGGGGTTATAAAAAGGAGAGTCAATACTTGCCAAGCGAGACTGAGGGGAATCTACAAAGAATGTCCTCTACCAGGGAACCTGCATGTTCCTAGGGACAAGGAATGGAAAGGCTCTGGGAAAGGCTACCCAGAAAGTAAGCCATGGGCAGCTCTGATCTGCAGAATGCATGGAAGAGATCGTGGAATCCCCCTGACTTTGTCTCCAGACAATGAAGATTTGGGCTGGATTTCCCAGAGGTTTTAGCTTGTTGAGCGATTATACTAACTTGGGACAATCTGAAAACAAGGGTGGTTTTAAAACAGAAAAGGTCAGTTTTTTGGGGGGGGATGTTAAGTCTTCAGCCCCAAAACCAGCCAGACATGTCAGTTTTCTCCACAGCTAGTGCTGACACTGAGTTCTTCCTTGGGGAATGGCAGAGCTGGCTGGGACCATAGTTGTTAGAGTCGGAGTCAGATCCTCATGGAAAGCATGAAGGCCCTTTACAGAAAGGCATGACTCACCTCTCCAAGATTCAGCTGGCTATCTTCTCCCAATGACCTGAGAGCGCCCAGGGCATGGGGAAAGAAAGCCACCTGTGGAGGGTGGAGGCAGAATTTCAAATAGAAGTTATGCCACTTACTACCTGTGTGGCTTCCCTGACCCTCCATTTCTTCATCTAGGAAACAAGGGAGTTGACTGAGTTAGATTATGTTAACCTCCAGCTCTAAAGCCATGGTCCTATGACCAAAGGACATCATTCAAGTGAGGGCAGAGCTGGGGGCCAGAATTATCTGGATCAACTTGGGAGACAGGTTGGAGCGCCGGGAAATTAATGGGAGCTTCATTTTCCTTTGGCTGGTTAGAAATAGGCCATGCTTAGTAACAGACTAACAGCTTCTGTCCTTGGCAGAGAGACGTCTATTTACACCAATATTTCATTGACTGCTCTTGACGAAAGGCAGAATGGAAAAAGAAAAAAAGAGAGATGGGCTAGGTAGCATGAGATGCTCCCCCATTCGTAAAGAGGAGCCAGGAGGAATGATGGCTACGGCTCCTGCCGCCTCTCAAGCCCCGGATCGGCTCTTCGTCCTCTGACTCCCTTCACATCCCGTCATTCGGAGCCACATTCTCCGGCAGCCCGACCAAACACAGGCCACAGTGACTGAGTTTGGGCCTCCCTCAGGGCAGAGATGCTCCCAGGCTTCCGCATCACTTAAGCATGTCTGCTCGGGGCTTCCTCTCGCTGTTATGACAGTCCAAGCAAGCCATTCCAGTCCAGAGGAAGCCCCTTCTTGGTCCCTCCCGCCCGCCCTCCCTGGCTCCTCCGGTGCCTGCCCAGGGTGTGGGAGCAGCCCTGCCTGCCTCTGCTTCCTCTCCCCCGGATCGCCGGGACCAGTTAGGATGACAGGCAGAACCTCAAGCAAGGACTGGGAATCCACCGGGAAGCCGCGGGCTGAGCCCTCTGCCACCGACCGGCTTCCCTCGAAATAGAGCTGCCAGGGAAGGAGGGAGGGCAAGGCAGAAGGGGGCAGGGCGGTTCGGAGGAGGGAGGCAGGGAGGGGCGCTGGGAGGGAGATATTAAGAAGGAAGAAACGTGAGTGGAAAAGGAAAGCCAGGAGGGGAGACGGAACCCCAACGTCAGCGCCTCTCAGCCCTGCTCACTGATTCAAACTGAGAGCAGAGTTTGTGGGCTTTGGGAAACCAGCGAAAGAACTGGACCGAGGCACGAAGAGGCCACTCACCTCCCTGGCCCAGAAAGCCCCGGATCCCTCGAAAGGTAGAATGATTCCTCCGAGCAGTCACCGGGAGGACCTGGGGCACGAGCTGAATAAAGAGAGCCAGGGGGGCGGCTGCGCAGATGGACCTCCGTCCCCAGCATCGACCCACAGCCAGGAATCTAAGGTACTGCCTCGCCTCGCCTCGCCTTCCCACCTCCCCCACTTTCAAGTCCTCTCTCTTTCTGTGTGTCTCTGTCTCTCTCTGTGTGTGTCTCCCCCCCCCCTTCACCTCTCTTAGCCTTCTCATCTTTTCTTCTTTCTTCTCTTCTCTTCACCTCTCCCTTCCTTTTCTCCTCTTCCCTCCTTTCCTCTTCCCTCTTTTCTCTCCTCTTATATCCCTTTCTTTCCTCTCTCATCTTTTTCTCTCGTCTTCTCTTGTGCTGTCCCGTCCCTCTCTCTCCCCTCCTTGTCTTTCCTCTCGCTACGCTCTCCCCCCAACTCCAGCCAGGGAGTGGGGTGAGCTCTGGGCAGCCTGTCCGCATTTCCCGGGGACCGGTGGGGGCGGGGGTGGGGACAACAAGATCTAGTCAGGCTCTCACCAGGGCTCCCACGCCATTGATCTCAAGGGCCGGAGATAAGCCCCACTCCCCCAAATGTTGGGTGGGGCACAGGCAGATCCATCGAGAAAGTCCTGGGTTCCCCTGTGCCGACCCCAGTTGGGTGCTTGATTCTTGCTCCGACCCGCCTTCTGCCCAGCCCAACGTATGCAATCCAGTTCCGATGGTTTTACCATTATTTAGTTTAATAAACAAGAAAGGACACTTCTGATCTGGAACAGGAATTGCCCCCCCCTCCCCGGGCTTTCGCTATCCCTTTGCGTGTGTGCTGAGAGCACTAGGGAGTGTGCAGCAGCGTCCTTACAAGATCTGTGTCATAGTGGGCTGGGCAGGCGACCTAGGAGTGTGAGAGAGCCATGAGAAGCCAGGTAGTCTGCCCCCAGCAGATCTCTGTCCCTGTGGGTCTGAAGGTCCGTTTTCCGTGGAGCTGGGAGAGGTTCATCCCTCATTCAATGCGTTGGTCTCAGGGCAGCTCTAGGCTGGGAGAGGAAGGGGGTCCACAGCGTTGGTGAAAGTTTGGGTGGCTCGGGTGCCGGTGAGGAAGGTTGCAACTTTAAGCTACTTCCGCAAAAACCTATTTCCCCCAAACCTCAGTGAAACAGTACCAGGCACACTCCCAAGGGCATTGTCTGTGGGCAGCTGGTGATGCGGGCTGTGCCCCTCAGTGCATCAGAACACTCCCGTTCCCCCTCCTCTTTCCCCAAAAAATCGCATTGTCAGACTCCTCATCACAGGCTGATACTCAGCTACAACAGGACATAATAACTCCTTGTTATACTTAGGCTATTGTAACAGCCTTCCTTCCGTGGTTATACCCTGCTATATACCTAGGGACACATCATTGCAAAGCATATTGTTGAAGCCACCTGCCAGGGGCTCGGCCTTGGAGGCTGGAGACCTGGCTCCAAATCCCAGCTGTTTACCACATGTTATCCGCACCTTGGGCATGCTTCTTCTCCTCCGTGGGCCTCAGTCTCATAATCTGTGAAAGGAGCAAGCTGGAACCTGTGCGATCTCTTCATGACACCACATTGCACCCTCCGCTCAGATGCCCTTGTTGTCACACGAGGTCTTGTGTGAAGAGCTCCCAACACTTGCCACAGATTGTCTCCTGAGTCTCCTGGGCATCCCAGGATGTGCTGAGGTGCCCAAATGACAGAGAGCAGGGGGAGCCAAAGGCAAGAGCCAGTTGGGCGCTTTGCTCAATCATTTGAACATCACAATTAGGAGAAACCACTTGGAAAGTCAGAGCACAGGATGCCCCAAGGGCAAGGGACCTGCCAGAGCATCCTGGACAAAGTCCCAAGATAGCGACAGGGTCTAGGGAAAGGTTCATTCAGGTCTCCCAAGTCTGTGCAGGCTCAGCCCAATGCACCCTCAATAAGCAGACCTGTGGCTGGTGCCCTACCTGGTAGGCACAGAGTGAACTGGGTGGTGAGCATAGTTCTGCCATTCAGGGCTGTCTACAGCTGAAGATAAAGGATATCGACAAAAAGCTAAGAACTAGCATGTTAAGGCTTCCAAAGCACTTCATGTATAATAACCTCACAAGGTAGTGCTCAGGTGCTGGCAGCAGCAGCATCGCCATTCTATAGGTAAGGAAAATCAAGGCTGAATGTGCTGTGCCCGTGGTCATGCAACTAGAGCAAACCCTTCTTCTCCATGAAACATTCTGCAGCAGCCTTACAGCTGCCCCATACACACACACTCACACCACACACACACACACACACACACACACACACCACACTCACATACACCCCCCACACACACCCTATGCATACGCTGCATACACTACACACACTACACACACACCACACCACACACACACACACACACCACACTCACATACACCCCACACACACACCCTATGCATACACTACACACACTACACACACACCACACCACACACACATATACACAACACACTTGCACACCACACACACATCATACAGACACACCCTACACACACCACACACACCACACTCACACACAGCACACATACACATATCACACAGACATACATCATACACACCACACTCACACACACACCATACATATACCCTATGTATACACTACACACACCACATACACACATACACACCACTCACACCACACTCACATACACCCCACACACACACCCTATGCATACACTACACATACTACACACACACATATACACAACATACTTGCACACCTCACACACATCATACAGACACACCCTACACACACCACACACACCACACTCACACACACACCATACATATACCCTATGTATATACTACACATACAACACACTTGCACACCACACACACACATCATACAGACACACCCTACACACACCTTCACATACCACACACACCACACTCACACATAGCACACATACACAAACCACACAGACATACATCATACTCACACACCACACACACACACACCCCACACACACTCCACACTCACACACACACACCACACAGACACACTCCACACACAGCACACATACACACACCACAGACACACATCATACTCGCGCACCACACAGACACACTCCACACACACACCACACATATACCACACTCACACACACACACCACACAAACACACTCCACACACACACCACACTCACACACAGCACACATACACACACCGCACAGACACACATCATACTCGCGCACCACACAGACACACTCCACACTCACACACCACACACATACCACACTCACATACACACACCCCACACATACTGCACACTCACATACCACACTCACACACACACCACACACATACCACACTCACACACACTCCACACACACACCACACACATACCACACTCACACACACCACACATATACCATATACCACACTCACACACACACACAGCACACAGACACACTCCACACACACACTACACACATACACACACCACACAGACACACATCATACTTGCACACCACACAGACACAATCCACATACACATCACACTCACACACCACACACACACCACACACACGCTTCACTCATACACACAGCACACATACACACACACCACATACACAGGTACACACACAAACACACACACAGCAGGCCCCATCTCTTTCGATCCTCCTTCCCCCACCTCTCATTTTTCATCAGCGGCTTGTCATGATCCATCCCTTGCCTATCTGATTGATTGGTGGCTGTTCCAGACTTGCCTCTGACTCTACAACAATAAAAACAAAGCAGAGAGTGAGGCTTTCCCTGCTGCCAGGCCGCCATTCCCTTTACCAGCTGCAGGTACGCCTCCAGTTATTCAGCTTGCATGTTCCAGAAAAGCAAATTCAAAGGCTGAGTCCTTTTTTAAATGAAACACAGACACCTGGAGCTCAGGAGGTCCCCATGGGAAATCACTTTGCAAAGCAGAGAATCGATGTGTAACTTGAGTAGGTGACCCCAGTGTTGGCTGAGCTGGCCTTCCTTATTTGTTTGGCCTGTCGGGTCTCACCATGGCTCTGCTGACACCTGGCAGGCCTCAGCCCGCTGGGGTTCCTTGGGGTCTCCTGGACAGCACCAGCAAAACCCATGGTCAGGCCATTCACCACAGAGGAGAGGGGCTTCGGACTTGTCCATGTAGACTCAGAGCTGAATTCCTTAAGCGAGACTTTTTACACCTGCACATACACATGTCCATACAGATGTTTATTCATATTTGTGCAGGGCTTATCTATCTGGCCTGGGGGAGTCAGAAGATGGTGAGGGGGCCCAAGAGCCAGCCCATGACCCAGAGGCCGAAGTCCCAGAGCTCTGCCCCAGAAGGCCGGTCAGCAGCTGAGGACCAGTCAGGGCATGCCGGCTCATACCACCTCATGAAATGGGTCAACACCGAGAATGGCCCTTAGTCCTGTGGATTGATAGATGTGACAGAGGGGGTGTGGTTTGGTGGAGAGAATACTGAACTTGGAGTCAGACTTGGATTCAGATCCCACCTCAGACACTCATAAGATGTGTGACCTTGAGTTAGTCATTTCTCTTCTAAGAACTTGAGTCTCCTCTGTGAAATGAGGAGCTTGGCCTAGATGGCCTCAGAGGCCCCTTTCAGCTCCAAACCGACGATTCTCTGACAAATTCACAGGTGCCTGTGTTCTGTCGTCCCATGCTGGGCATTGGGCTGGTCTAGCGCAGGACTTTACAACCCAACGTGGGGAAGGGCATTAATTCCAATAATTAGGACAGGAGTATAAAATAGTTGTGTGTACCCTATTCTCTAAATCAACATTCCTGGCCTAAACGGATGCGTGATCCAGGATGTGGCCCACCCCATTTCTGAAATTTCTACCTTTGCTAAGAGTAGGAAGAGGCCTCTGTGGGGAGGGTCAGCCAGGCCCCAGGACTGCCACAGCTAGGGCTGGCTCCTACCCTCTCCTATCTCCAGGAAGGGTGTTGGCCTCCTCGAGGCCCACAACAAGGTTCAGCAAAAGTGCTGCTTTCTCTGATGCTTCTCTAGAGGAGTCTAAATCAATTATTCTCTCCAGGCTAGCTCCCTCCCACCCGATGGTATCCAGGGCCATCTCCAGTCTTCCCAATCTGTAACTGGCCACTGGACCCATATGGCTCCAGAGGACAGAGTGAGGCTGGTGACTCTGCACAGCCCTTCTCACTTCAATCCAAGCCATTAGCTCTTTGAGAAGGAAGGACAAACAACAAACGACCTCCCCCAGCCCACAGGCTGACTAGCCTACGTGGAGGAAAGGTAAACCATAAACAGAAGTTCTACAGATTCGAGCAGCTGAAAGAATAGACCACAGTGAAGAACTCTCTGGCTGGGAGTGAGTCAAGGCAGAGCTCAGCTCAGAGCGAAGGTTCTTACTTTGGTGAGCACTCAGAAGCAGCCCAAACTGTCCTCCAGGGCACTGCCCTGAGCTCGGGAAGAAGTGAGATGAGTGAGAAGTGAGGAGAAGGCCAGCAAAGGCATGTGCTCAGGTCGAGGAAGACCAGACCATCATCAAAGTGGGCTCTGGATCAAGACCAGGAGACATGATCCCGGGGCATGGGAAGGAAGGGACTTTTCTGTCCCATGACTTTGATTGAGACAACCCCACGCTCCTCTCCCTTGGAGCTCATGAGCCTGGGATGTGGAAAATTCTAGTGAAAACGCAATTGCAGCATGAATGAATGAAGAATCTTTTATTAAGCACTTACTGTATACCCCGAGGTGTGCTCAGTGTTAGGGATACAAACACAAGAAATCAAGAGCAGCCCCGCCCTCAAGGGGAGGACGAGCAAGGAAGGGCGGCTAGAAGGGGAAGGGGTTCTATGTTGAAGCAGGGCTTGGAGCTGGGGGCTGGGAAGGCCACCGAAGACCTGGTTACAGGGAATGCTCTCCTGCCTGAGCTCCGTGGCTGCATCTTCAGGTGCCCTCTGGAGGTCCTTCCAGCTCCACAGACTCATTGCCTTTCTTGCCAAACCTGTGCCCCCTGCCCCCAGCCCACCTCTGACGACATAGGCAGCTTCCGCCCCAGCATCCCCCATCCCTCAACCACCGTGGTCCACCCGGCTCTGTGGGCTCTGCTTCCACACTGTCTCTCACTCCCATCCCCTCAAATTGCCTCTCATTTGGAAGGCTCTGTGCAAGGTGCAGGGACTACAGAGACAAAAAGGGAAATACCCCTGACCTCAGGGAGCTCACATTCCTCTCTCCATCCAGGCTTTTAATCACAGAATCCTAGACTTAGAGACAGAAGGATCTTAAACACCACAGAGTCCAAGTCCCTTATTTGACAGATGAAGAAACAGAGCCAGAGCGCCTGGGACGCGGCCAGGGCCACAAAGCTAGTGAGTGTCCAAAGTGGGATTCGAATCCAGATCTGCCTGACCCCACCCACACCCAGTACTTGGTCCAACTCCACACCCTGGTGCAGGCCCCCCTTGTCTCTCACCTGGACTATGGTAATAACCTTCTAAGTGAGTCCTTCTCCCCAATCCATCCCTCCCAACATTTCTAAAGCTATGTTCCTGAGGCACGGTGACCACATCACTCCTCTGATCAAAAAAGACCTTCCACATCATTCCCCAATTGAGAAATGGCCAAAGGATATGAACAGGCAGTTTTCAGAGGAAGAAATTAAAGATATCTATAGTCATATGAAAAAAATGCTCTAAATCACTACTGATCAGAGATGCAAATCAAAACAACTCTGAGGTACCATATCACACCTATCAGATTGGCTAACATGACAAAACAGGAAAATGGTAAAATATTGGAGAGGGTGTGGGAAATTTGGCACTCTAATGCATTGCTGGTGGAGTTGTGAGCTGATCCAACCACTCTGCAGCTCAATTTGGAACTATGCCCAAAGGGCTATAAAACTGTGCCTACCCTTTGACCCAGCAATACCACTTCCAGGGCTATATCACAAAGAGATCATAAAAATGGGAAGAAGGACCCACATGTACAAAAATATTTATAGCAGCTCTCTTTGTGGTAGCCAAAAACTGGAAACTGAGGAGATGCCAATCAATTGGGGAATGACTGAACAAGTTGTGGTATATGAAAGTAATGGAATGCTATTGGGCTGTAAGAAATGACAAACAGGCAGACTTCAGAAAAACCCAGAAAGACATACAAACCAATGCTGAATGAAGTGAGCAGAACCAGGGGAACCCTGTACACAGTAACAGCCACAGTATGCGAGGACTAATTTTGATAGACTTAGCCCTTCTCAGCAATGCATGATGGAAAATGCCATCTACCTCCAGAAAAAGAAAAGTGGAGTTTGAATACAGAGTGAAGCAGACTCTTTTCTCTTTTGTTTTGTTTTGTTTTCTTTCTCATGGTTTCTCCTATTTGTTCTAATTCTTCTATGCAACATGACTAATGTGAGCCTATGTTTAATAGGAATGTACATGTTGAACCTATATCAGATTGCAGGCTATCTTGGGGAGGGAGGGGGAGGAAAATTAAAACTTGTGAAAGTAAATGTTGAGAACTAAAAATAAATAAATTAACTAATAAAAAAGGCCTTCCACAATTCCCCATAGCCTCTAGGTTAAAATCTAAGTTCTTTAGGCCAAGATTTAAGGCCCCATGCTCTCTGGCACCAACCCACCTTTCCAACCTTAATGTTTTCCTTTAAATACTCAACATTTCAGCCAAACTAGATTTCCTGCTGTTCTCAGAACTCAACACACCCTCCTTTGCCTCCATGCTCTTGTGCCTGCCATCCATCCCTTAGACCCACTCCTTATCTGTGCCTCTCAGAAACCTTCTCTTTCTTTGTGGCTCAGCTCATGGACCACCTGCTCTAATTTTCCAGAAGTGCCTGTTTTCTCTCTCTTCAAATATCTTGAGCTTTTTGTCAGGCTTTCTCTTTCCTGGCCTCCTTGACTCCTTACCTTGTCATATTTAGAAGAGTAAATGTCACACACACACACACACACACACACACACATACACACACCCCAAACTCTTCCAAGGGAAGACTTATTAAAGCAAATTCACTATATTAAATTCTTATGTGAAACAATCATTTGAATTAAATTCTTTACACACTCACTTTCCTGCCATTAGTGGCTGACCTAAGAATGTCACAGAATCACAGAGTAAAAGGGAGGGACCACAAAGACATTGCTTGGTCTAGAATATCCTATTGACATAGGGGATGTGGGATCCACAGCTTTATTCAAAACCAGATCCAGCCAATGTGTGTGTGTGTATCTGTGTCTGTTTCTGTGTGTGTATGTGTCTGTGAGTGTGCATGTGAGAGAGTGTGTGTGTGTGACCACTTTGCTGCCCTTTCCATCTAAAACAGTCCTTTTGAGCAGGGCAGACCTCTCCATTCCTGTATTCTGGTGTGGTGGCCTGTCCTGTCTCACCAAGTCTCAGCAATGCCGAGGAGATCACATGGGCCCCTTGCGTGGATCTGACTTGGTCTGCCGTTCACACTTTGCACTTTGGCCAAGAAATATCCAAGGCCATAAGCATCCTCTCTGGCCCCCTCTTTTCAGTTATTTGCTCTTGTAAATTGCAATGGTTTTCCTCCTGGGGTTTCCTCCTTGCGCCTTCAGTGGCTGATTTGGCTGTTGTAGCTGTGTCCCTTTCTCCCTCCTCCTCCCTTTTTCCTCCATAGCTCTTCAGATCACAACAGTAAACCTCCAAGCCAGCCCTTCTAGGTCATTGGCAGATGGACTCCATCTCTGGCCCCAAAGCCCACACAAATATGTTCTCTACCTCCATCTTCTTAGCCACTTCCTAGGTCTTCATTTTTCTGCTAATATTTCTACTTTCAACTCCCAAAAATGATGGACACACCACCCGATCCCTCAAGTGAGGCAGATGCCTTCCCAGGACCTCCAGATCCCGCGAACTGCTTTCTGGGTTCCTTCTGGTTTATGTACTGCCCCCTCCCCCATCATCAGAAATGGAGAGGAGTCATCGGGATTCACAGATCTCCAGAGGCTCTTTGGCACGTCATGGGTACGTGTTCCAGAAGGACTGCCCCCCTCTCCTCTTCCAATCTTCACAATACTTCGTATCTTGTTAATCTGAGCCTGCCTCTGGAAGCTGCGACATGATCTATCCCTTCATCCTGAGACAATAATGGCCTCTCTGGCTCCTGAGGGCATATCTGGGAGTCCCTGTGGGGCATGTGAAACTGTTTCTTCCCCCAGAAGGTCCAGATCCCACTCCACCCAAGGGCCTTATTCTACCACAGGCATAGGGTTCAGAGGACTTCCTCCTTCCCTTTGCCCTCTGTGGCATCTCCTCCACTTTCTCCACCTGGCTTAGATTCCTCTTGGCTTCCTTCAATCTTCTTCGAATATTTCTTCAGTCATTTCCAGGAACGCTTCCCTCTCCCTGAAGAGTCAGAGAGTTAAGGGCCATTCTGTTCACCCTTTCCTTTCTCCTCAAGAAGGAAATCAACAACCACTCTGAACTCACCTTACCCACACAAAGCTCTTGGTCCTTGCTGGAAAGAAGACAGACAGAGCCCCACCCTCATTGGCCCTTGGGCTTTCTCCCTGCCCTGCCCCCCTCCACCTCTGCAGCAGACGAAACCCTTGGCGCTTTGCCCTGGCTGATTGGCTCTGCCGGAACTCTTTGTCCTACCAGCAGACACTGCCACCTCTGAGCAACATCACAGACCACAGCGTGACCCCTTCCTGTCCTGCCCCAGTGCTGCTGTGGTCACCAGCCCCGAGTCCCCTGCTCATCCCCCATGAGAAGGGCCCGGAAGAGCAGCTCCAAGCAGGGCAGGCTTCCCAGGGCTCTTCCTTCTTCCTGCCTTCCCACTCTGGAGTTCTGTGTCACTCATCGTTTGGGGGCGTCAGTGCCTCTTCTAAGGTTTATACTTCGGAAAAGCAGGCTGTACATCTTACCTCTTAGTACCAGTTATTTTCATACATCAGGCACTTAATAAATTTTGTTGAATAGAGGGCAGTGTGCTGCAGTGGAGAGGGCATGAGATTTGGAGTCAAGAGGACCTGGGTTCAAACTCCACTTAGACATTTATTCCCTGTGTGACCTTGGATAAGTCACTTCCCCTCCCCTGGGCCTCTGTTTCCTCATCGGTAAAATGAGGGAGTTGGATTCAATGGCCTCTAAGGAACCTTCTGGCTCTCCATCTATGATTGAATGAATGAGCTGGGCTCATCTCACTGCCACCATACAAGATTTGGCCAACCTTAAAGGCCATGGCTCGCGCTCAGTGCAAGGCTGTCACAGATGGTAATGCCTAGAATACCTTAAAAGCAAAACAGTAGAAAGTGCCATGATAGAGCTCTGCTCCCCCTGCTGACCCCAGGTCCACTTGAGCTGTCCAGGGCAGTGGCTCACGCCCTGTGCCCTCCGCCACCCTCACTCTCAGCTGGGATTTGGGGCCAACATCACATGGTTTTCTGTTCCTTGTCCTGCTCTTTGGACCAAAAACCATCTTCCAAATGTATCATGTGAAGAGCAAGCCCCAGATGCCACTCTGACCCCACCTGGACCATCGTCAAGGTAGGCTGCCATCAGCAGCCCACTAGCTCCCCCAGCTAGTCAATAATAGGTGGTAAAAAATGCCCATGCCTGCCCTTCCTCCTCTGGCCAGCCTCGCCAGACCCAGGCTGCCTTGTCTAGCTTGCCAAGCCAGATTCAGCCTTCCTTCCTAACCAACCTTATTTCCCTCTACCTCCCAGTATGGATCCTCTACTGCCACCCAACTCGGCCCAGTTCAGGCCCTAACCCAATTAGACCCTTCTCCTCTCCATCTCCAGAAGTGCTAGAGATTTTTCCCTCTTTTAAAACATCCTTAGAGCAGCTTAGGCCAGGGCAGAGCCACCCAGGAGGGCTGCTGGGGACTGCTGCATCACCCTCGTCTGCAGGCTTGGGTGTGAGGGGGCTGGCCTGGCTCTGGCTACCAAACCATCAGCTACACCAGAACTCCCCCCACCTTGGTCTGTTTTCAGCCAGCCTTGGCTGTAACATTTTCCTTTCGTTCTCTTACAAGATAGCTCCATTTTCAGGCTCATAACCATAGCTAGCATTTATCTCATGCTAGAAAGTTTGCCAGGGATGAAATATTATCTTACCCTAAAGACATTATCCCACCTGATCTTCACAATAACCTCGCCAGACAGGTGTCGTGTAATAGCTTTAATGCTATTATTATCCCTGTTTTACACACGAGGAAACATGACTTGCCCAGGATCACACAGCCAGTGCCTCATACCAGATTTTCACTCAGATCTTCCTGGCTTGAGGTGCAGACTCTATCCACAGCACCAGCCTGCTGCCTTTCCTGCCATATTCTGCAGCCAAATTTCCCCTGGAGCAAGCCAGAATCAATTTAACCTTGAACTCCTGGCATCTGTTTGAAGGGCTGACGTACAGAAAGGAGATTAACCTTGTACTGCTTGGTGTCAGGTGGATGCAAAAGGAGCAAGGGGTGGGCATCGAAAAAGCCAGAGGCTTGAGCCCAGGAGAAATGCCTCAGCCATCTGAGATGCCCAATGGTGGGAGGGCCCACCTGTCTTGCGGAGTGGTGGGTTCCCCTTCCTTGAGGATTTCAGATGGAAGCTGGAAGAAAATAGTGAGGATTCCTTTCAGGTATGTGTCTGACCAAGTGACCAGTGAGGTCCTTTCCAACTCTCAATTCCATGGTCCTGTGCCTCTGGACCCAAACTATAAACATGGGGCGGGCCTGCTTAAGTCCAGAGTAAAGCTGTTTTTTCAGTGCTAGAAGGCAGTGTGGACATGATCTTCTCCACCCATGGAGACTTTTAGGTTCCCTAAGGATCGTCTGAATGGATGGCCAACCTCTCTGACCATGATTTGGGTAGGATCCAACTTCCCTGTCAAGCCCCCTCTATAAACATCAGTCATTTGGTCAGGACCAGTGATAAAGACTGCCCAAAGACACTAGTCCAGCTCTGGTTTTTATAGTGTGTTTTCTTAAGTGAGGATTTCCTTGGTAAAGGCTTGACATCCAAGCGAGGCCTTTGCAGGGGCAGCCAGTATATGCCTCAGATGTGTCTACACAAATCCATCTCTAAAGTAAATTTCTCATCATTGGACAATATTTTCCTCTTGACTTATAAAATTACAAATGCATTTCCATGGAAGGAATTGGCCTGGAGATTAAATGAAAATCGCGCTGAAGAAGCAGCAAACCTTTTTAAAAAATCATCTGCAGAAGGACAGCTGCTCATTTTCTGATAAAAAACATCAGTCCTTCTTCTTGCTGAGAAGAAATATTGTGGTAGCAATGGCTCCCTCTGGGCACCCATACTGTGGGGAGAAGAAGGGCTCTTTCTACCCTGATTAATTATCCCTGTTTAAAATGCCAATCTATCAGATGGAAAGCTAAAACTAATGAGCTTGTGCAGACTAATGTTCCCTGGTCTGTTTGTTTAATTCCTGAGATTCAGTACCTTGAAGAGGCTTTGCTGCAGCCCAGTTGGCTGTGTCCCCCCAAGGCCCAAGTCCCATCATTTCATCCCATCATTCATCAGTGGAAGGCAGAGCTCCCTAATTTGTTATTTCAGTTGGCTGGCATGATGGGAGATGGGAGCTTTGGTCATCTTCGAGGGAGGACAGGAGAAAACTGGGCCCCACCCTGTTGTCGCAGTTTCCCAAATCCGTGTCCGTGGGTACATCCTGTGGAGCAGCATGGGGAGCAGGCAGGGACAGGAGGCTACAGTGAATAGGAAGCTAGCATGGCGCTCTCAGGTGCGCCACATGTGGGAGATGTGCTCTGTGAAACAAGATAGCAGAAGGATGTAAAACCGAATGCCCCAAGGATGCCAAGCAGCGGAAATGGGGTGAAATTATGCTCAGTGCACTTCCCTCCTAGAGGGAAAAACCCATGTCCAGCCCTGGCCAACCAAGCTCTCTCTACTTCAATGGATTTTATGGCCTAGGTTTACAAAAAAGCAAAGTAAAATCCAGAATTCATGCCTCATTTAATTTTGAGAGTTGTGGGAGCTAATATTTTAACTTGGAGTGGGGGAAAGCAGCGAGGGCGTGTTTCCTTACTTTTGCTATTTTTGTCTTGGTGAATGACCAAGAGAATGCTCCACAGATGGCTTCCAGGGTGGTTCTTGGTGCTCATGTTAGTAAACGAGCCCCACCCCACCCCACCCCAGGTCCTGCCGGGTAATGAATCCCTGGGCCAGCCCTGGGCAGCTGGATTGGAGACAGGGAAGGGACCAATCTGACTTCACTGAGTTGTTCTGCTCACCCTTGCCTCACAGTGAGGGCCTCCCAGGGCTGTTGTAAGGACCAAATGAGGGAATGATAGTAAAGCATTTAGCGTAGTGCCTGGCACACAGTAGGCACCGTATGGATGTTAGCTGTTGCTGTTGTTCATTAGCTCAGTGCCATCCAATCCCTGGGGACAGAAGCTGTTGGAGGAGCCACAGCCCAGTCACCTGTGCCCAGCCACCTGGCAGCAGGGGCGGGAGGCAGCCCGGGTGCCCTCCAGGCAGCTGTGAAGGAGGATAGGCCCTGAGAGCTAGAGCTGCCTCAATGCTCCATTTCCCCTGCCAGGGGCAAGTTTGTCAAATATACCTGCTGTAGGTGAATCTGTAAGAAGGCCGGCAGCCACCAGGGGCAGCCGCGCGCCCTCTGGCTCCTCTCCACGGCCTCTGGCTGTGGGTGGTTGATGGAGCCACATCAGGAACTAGGAGCTGAATTTGGTTTTTTTCTTCCATGACAAACAGACACATGTGTCAAGCTTCGAAAATGTTCTTCCTAACCATTCCAGTGGCCCATTAGAGGGGCCTTCCTCCAAATATCTACCTCCATTAGATGCATTGAGAGTTAGAAGTGACCTTAATAGTGGCCTAGTAAAATAGCCTCAGTTGACAGATGAGGCTCAGAAATTACCTTCCCAGGGCCCCTCAAGGACTAAGAAGCTGGGCCAAGGTTCAAACCCAGCATCACCGACTTTGTGCCAAGTGCTCTGTGCTCTGCTCTCTGACCACATCTGCAATAAGCCAGTTGGGTTTTCTTACCAATGACCCCTCATGTGAGATTGCCCCTGAGGCAGGGAGAAGTGCCCTTGAGCCAATCCAACATTATGGAAACACTTCTTTGGGGGCACAGCTACTCTAACTCCTAGGGAAGCATTTTATTCAATGTGCAGTAACCACTTGACTCCAAGGATTTGGGATGTGATTCCACATTCAAAAGAACAGTTAAGGCATCATAGTCACACCTAGGAACCTTACAGCTCCTTGGAATGTTGCCTGAACAAATAGTTGACCCTGTCTCTGCCCTAAGCTAGCTCTCCATAAAACAGAGGGCTCCTGTACCCTGCCTAAGATCACAGCGCCAGGCCCTGTGGCCATGCGCTGCAGCCTGTCTAGAGCTGCCATGTAGATATCTCTCTGCAGCCCCTTGGTGACCCACAGTCCTAATTCTTTGGAGATCGTGGTGTCCCATGACTCAGCCATACAGCATAACCAGAAGCATGTTGATGTTCGAAACAGGGGTTTTGTTTCACAGAGCATCTAGGGACTGGAGAAAATGCTGCCCAATTTCCTAAACGCCAGCCAGTCTGCAAACTCCCTCCTGTTCAATTCTGGGCCCAGATCATTGCCCATCTAAACCCCCATTCAAATACCTAGACCGAATGCCCACTCTGTAAATCTGTAAGGATGCTCCTATAAAAAAATAGTTCACATTTACATAGCATATTAAGGATTACAGGATTAATATTCTCCTATTCTGTTCTCAAAACAACCGTAGGAGGTAGGTAGGTGCTCTGTTATTATCCTCATTTTACACATGAAGAAACTGAGGCAGACAGCAGTTAAGTGACCTGGGTCACACAGCTGGGAAGCATCTGAGGCTGGACTGAGCTCAGATTCTCCTGACTCTACGTCCAGCTCTCTTTCCATTATCGTGCCACCAGCTGCCCAGGCACCAAAGAGACAGTGAGATCTCATGCCATCCAGCAGATCTGTGCCTCAGACAAGAATGATAGCCCCGCCTTCCCACTGACCAGATGATATCCCAGAAAAGTAAAATCATTGGCAAAGATGGCAGCTGATCCACGTGTGGACCAAAGACATCTTTGATAAACAACAGGCAGGGCTTTGCACACGATCTTCTCCAGCAGACCCCCTCTGCATGGGCACACGAGAAGATAGGGAGGGGTGGAAAAGGAGAGTCCTCTGTGTCTCTTGTTCATTGACTTTCTGAATGGATTTGACTAAGACATCCCCAGCAAGGTGCCATCCTGGGTTGGTCCTGGAATGTCCCAGCCCCTACCCCCCCCAAGAGAGGGCAAAGGTGAGGGGGGTTGAGTGTCATCTGTGATGGCAGTTCTTCTGGTTGCCCAGCTGTCCGAGGCGGGTCCTGAGAAAGTAACCAATGGTGATCGTTGATGTCTTTTCGATCACCTCTTTTTTTGTAAAAACTCCTTCTGAGATCTTTTTCTTATAAAATCTTTATCTCTTTGACATATCTTAATTATTGATGCCCAAATGCCTTTAAACTTGTGTCTATCCCAGAACAGATTCCTTCCATCATTGGTCAGGGCCAATTGTTCTTCCTACCTTCTCTGCCATTTCTTCATGGAGTACCTGTGGTTGTTGAGTAGTAAAATTCCAATGTGATTTTTTTGTTATAATCATAAATAGTTCACTAAAAATAGAAACCGTGGCAAATCCACTTCATTTTACATATTTAATCCTGGTTTCATGTATCTATATCCACATTTCCTCTAAAGTCTAGGGCAGGTTCTCTGAGGCTGCCTGGAAAGCACCACACTGCATGTGTGCCTCCTGATTGGATGAGAGATCACTGTGAACAGAGCAGGGACTTCCTCTGGGCGGTTGGAGACAGACTTTGAGAGAGGTGGGTCGGGGGAAAAGTGAGGCATGAACTCTGAAGAGTGAACTAGAGGCAAAGATATGTAGGGAAAGACAGTGCCCCCCATGTCCCTTGACCCCCAATGCCGGTGGTTCTAGAGACTACTGAAAGTGGACTCTTGCTCAGCTTGAGCTGAGAGCTTCTCCCTCTCCTACTTGGTGAGATCATTCTTCTCAAACGTTCTTTGGAATATTCTAACCCATTTAACTTCTCTGATTTGGGTTTTCTGCTTCCTTTGATAAAGAAATGGGCCTCTGCCCCTAGACTGAGCAAGTGAAGAAAGGACATTCTGCGTCATCTCCTAGGGCACGATGTATGCTCCTCCCAGCAGTTCCCTGTGACCTCTGAAATCAAATATAACATCTTCCTCCTTTTAAAGCCCTTCAATAGCCTGGCTCCTTCCTGCCTTGCCAGTCTTATTAGACCTTCCCTTCCAATATGGCACAATTCAATGATGCCGGAATCCTCGTCTCTTGAACATGACATTCCATCTCAATGCCAGACATTTTCACTGGCTGCCTTCTATGCCTGGAACTCTCTCTCTCCTCCTCTCTACCTCCTAGCTCCCCCGGCTTCCTTCAAATCTCAGTGAAAGTCTCATCTTTTGTAAGAAGGCCTTATGGATCACCTTTAATTCTAAGATCTTCGCTCTGAGAATACCTCCTGTTCATCCTTTATATCTTCTTTGTGCATAGGAGTTTGCATACCGCCTCCCCTCTTAGACTCTAAACTTGAAAGCAGGGATTGGTTTTGTCTTTCCTTAGATCCCCAATGCTTAGCACAATGCCTGGCACATCATATATGTTTAATAAATTCTTGTGGTTGTGGTTGTGGATTCTCAGTGGTTGTTGTGATATAGCTAGAAAAGATAGCATGATTGTTCATCATACATGATTGAGACTATTCTGGATATTAGCAGGAAAGTTTTCACTGGTGGGGATTGTTTTCCATCTACTTGGTTTTACTGGCTTATAATTAACTTATTCATTCCTTTAGCCTTGTGAATCTCTGTGCTCGCAAGGGGAGCTGACTGGCAACTCTTTAGGTGGAGGGAAGGGAGTTGAGCTGTTGAAGTTTTAAGGATGTCTGGGTAGGACAAATAAACCATAGAAACAAAATTCCCTTCCACTACAGAACGGTCACATACGTAAGTTAAGTGTGCGGGTGTAAGCATGTAAGATGTCGCTTGGGGGCTTCATGGACCAACGGGACCTGGAATCCTGTTGATCTTTGCAGAGCAGAGAGGAGGACTCTGCTATCAGTGGCAGCAGCCTAGTTGAAGGGAGGGACAATAGGCTCCTGGAATGCCTAGGCTGAGCAGTTTCTCTTCCTGTCTCCAAGGGCGTTGGACCAGAATGATACTGATCCACCAGAGCTCAAATCGCTCTAGTCTAGGGGGTCTGATCCTGAGCGGTTCCAAATGGGGAGCCATCGTCGGCATCCTGATCGATATCTGGCCGCTGGAACCAGATGACTCTGGAGGAGAGAGTGAGGCTGGTGACTCTGCAGCCTTCCTTCACTAAAATCCAGTCAACTTGCGAGTCATGGCATCACCTTCCTGATGTCATGCTCCTCTTTGGGAAAGCAGGACAAACATGAATGAACTAACAAAAGCTTCCAAATGAAAGCTACTTTCGTCACTCTCAAATGGGATGAGAGGTCTTAGCTTACACTGATCAGCTTGGGTCCTTTCCATCACTGCCAATTTCCCAACCACCAGTGTTGTGCCCCAAAGAATAGCATTCTTGGTCTTCATAACATGGTAAAGATCTGGCAGCTTCTTGCCTTGTGGTGGGTGGTGAGTCTAGACATCAAGAGCCCTCCACTTTCATTCCAGTAGAAACCTGGCTCTCCACCCCTCTCTGCTAACTGTGTACCTCCTTCCTGCCTTCTTTTTTTTTGCAGGGTTGGGAGGGAGGGCAATGGGGGTTGAATCATAAAAACCTGTGCAGCTTACTACACTCTCTGGAGAAAGAGGTCAGGGAGGAGAAAAGCCAAACCTTTTTTCACAGCACACCCAGCCAACAGCCCCAGGGAGGGAAAAGTCTGCTGGCCAGCCATATCTACAAACATTCAGGATGCTCAAAGTTAGTTCACTCACCCTCTCTCCGAGCTTTCTGCATGCTCGTTTTCTCCTCAATCATGGCTTGATTTGGTTTTTGCTGTTCTGCTTTATTTGAAGCTTCTCCTCAATGCTTCAAGATTTCTTTTTCCATGTATTGCTTGATGCTTTTGAAGGATTGTTAGACACTTTTAGGATGTTGAGTGAGTGTGTGTATATGTATGTGTGATCACAAAAGCAAAAGAGTACCAAAACGCATGGGTGTAAGATAGCACATGTAGTGAACTGAGGCAGCTGACAGATGTTTGCGGTGTGTTCTTTGTGTATCCCCACACAGCTGGCTCAACTGGGTGAAATTTTCTTTCTGACAGATGAAATCGAGCACATGCAAATGCAAAGTTCACATTATGCTCAGACTGTTCTTATATCTATCTGACTGTACTTGGGTGGAGGACGATACCAGCTACTCAAACTCCTCTGTTCACTCTCAGCTGAAGAGCAGCAAGCCGTCCTTCTGTCTGAGCTCTGTTTTATATCCATGGGATATGGTCTGCTCCTTTCTAGGATGGCAGGTACAGACATGGTGTGCACTTGCTGGGGGTTCTTTTTTTTTTAATTTATTTTTGACATGTTTGGTTTTCAGCATTGATTTTCACAGGCGTTTGAATTACAAATTTTCTCCCCATTTCC
>CM053624.1:376565420-376615234 GCA_028646595.1 Phalanger gymnotis | reverse complement strand
TAGCACCTCCCCCTAGGACCTTGAGGGCTTCACGCCCACATCAACTTAGCACCTAATAGTTAGGGGTTTTGGGCCTACTTGGGAGCAAAGATATAACCAGACCTTCCTTCATGGGCCCCACCTGGAGCCCCACCTTAGTTACCTAATTTAATCAAGGAGATAAAGGCCAAAACTCTTCAAGTACACTTGGCTGAATAAGTACTGAGAGCCCATCTCAATGGCCAATACAAGGAGACACCTGCCATGGGAATTTACTGGATTCTCCAACTTGTAGGCAAGATCAGAGCATTCAAAGTGGTTTCTGGAAAGACGTCATCTAACACAGTTGTTCATTTGGCAAGTGGATCTCTCTCTCCCTCTCCCTCCCTCCTTCTCTCTCTCTCTCTCTCTCTCTCTCACACACACACACACACACACACACACACACATGCATACACATGCATATGCACATGCACACATGCACACACTCATACACATATATACATATATATATATACATATGCATGGGCACATACCCTCCTTGGTTTTAACCAGACAAATAATAAAAGGCAGGTGCAGACCTAGGGGCTGCTGGAACTGGAATTCAGGTGGAAGCTGCTCTCGTGCTTCTCGATGCAAGTTTGCATTGGACTTTGAAAGCTGCTTAGACAAAAACTTAGCTGCCAACATCTGTTACCCCAAGGGCTGCTGACAGAATCTCGAACTCTTCCACACCAAATGAAGGAACTAGTTCTGTAGAGCTCCAGCAGCCCGACTCAGAGAATCCCCAAAGCTCAGATCAGACTCAGGTAAGACCCCGTCCAGCACCTGATCCAGCTCAGACCCAGCCAAGACTCCTATCTGCCACCCCTCCCCCACTCTCAGGTCACCCAGCCTCCACCTGAGAATCTCTGAAAGTACAATCCACTGCCTCCTGAGGTGGCCTCTTCCACCCCAGGGTGACACTAATGTGAGGAAGTTTCGACTGGAATCAAGCTTAAACATCTCCTTGCAGCTTTCCCACTCCTCTTCCTCCCCCTGCCCCCTCCTGGTTATGCCTTCAGAGGACCAGCAGAAAAAAACACTCCTTCTTCCCTAGGACAGCCTCTCAGATGGTCAAAGACAGCTGCCGCACGGGCCTCAGCTTCTCTTCTCCAGTTCCTTCAAACGATCACAGGGCATGAATCCTTCACTATCCACTATCTTCCATCTACTGTCAATGTGTTCATGTCCTTATTGTAGATTTAGAGCTGGGAGAGACTTAGAGAGGAATGAGGAAACTGAGGCCCTAAGAAAAGTTAACTGACTTGCCAGGGTCGTACAGCTAGTCAATATCTGGGGTGAGATTTGAACTCAGGTCTTCCTAACTCCAAGTCCAGTGCTCTCTGCCCTACGCTATGTCCTCCCTAATCCTCTGGAGGTAATCTGACCAGGGCAGAGGGCAGAGAGACTAACTCTTTTCTTGTTTCTTTGAATGTAGCCCAAGATCAGCCCCTGTGCCTTTGGTCTGCTCAGCCTTCAGTCCAGTGTTACCTCCTGATCTCCTCACATCTAGGGAGCCATAATTCCCCCATATTTTTTGTAGATTCAGCTCAGCCTGTCTCAATCCTTCATGATTCTGACTCTGTCTCCCAGGATGTTAACCATCTTTTTCAGCTCAAAGTCAGCTGAAAATGTCATGGATGCATTCATTCACGTCACTGATAAAAATGTTGTTACCAGGATCACCTGGGCCAGCCACAGATCCCTGAGCAAGTCCCCTGGAGACTCCCTTCCAAGCCAGCACCAAACCCTCAAAGACCATTCTTTGGTTCTATCCGTTTAGCCACTTAGGAAAATGTCTACTTGTGCCGTCATCCATGTGGCATCTCTCCACCTTGCCCACACAAATAGCAACAGATGCTGAATCCAATACTTGCTAAAATTGAGGCAAACCAAAGCTCTGGCATTGCCCTGTTTACCATTTTAACAATTCTGCCCCAAAAGGACCTAAGCTCTGTCTATTAAAACCAGCCCTTAACTAACGTTTTTTGAGATCTACATTCTCTCTGTCCCACCTCCTCCTTCCCAAGTAAGAAAGCAAGAAAAACCAAACCTCTGTTCCAATTTGTAAAGACACGGCTGTTCTTAATCCAACTACATCTAACTTAGGGATCCTTTTCTAGGGGTTCACCAGCTTCCTCTTTGATCAGACATTCTCCAATTTCACTGCAGACTCAGCTCACTGACCTAGAGTTCCCAGACTCTTCTCTTACTTTACAAACAACAACAAAACAAAACAAAAATCAGGACTTTGCTATTCCCCACTTTGCTGCTGCTTTTCTGCCTGATTCCAAGGTCTCCCTCCCAGGGTAAGCTCATCACCTCTGATCTCACCACCACCAAACACCACCTCCCTCAGCTTCCTCTTCTCTCTGGTTGGAGGGCTGGAGAGTGGCATACCAAACTCTTCCCAGTGCATTCCTTTACTGAGTGCAGAAACTGGACTTTTCAGCTCAAGCCACTCTACATCTGATCCCCCCCACCTTGTTTCAACTGCACAGAACAAGATGCTCCTGCACCAGATACTCCTGGGCCTCACCCTGGCTTTTCTGGCCCCTTTCATGCTTTATCTCCCCCCCCACCTCGAGGGCAAGGATTGTCTTTCATTTTATTATTAATTGTATCCCCAGCATCTAGCACAGTACCTGGCACCCAGTAGGTGCTTAATAAGCGTTGATTGGATTCCCTAGGCCTGCAATATCTCTCCTGCACTAGGATTGCTATGGTGTCAATAGAGACAAGGGGAGAAAAAGGAGAGGTGTGGAGGAGGGGAGATGAGCACAACTCATCACAACAGTAAGGAGTGGAGGATGATGCTGAGGTGGTGAATGTGGGGGAGGAGGATTGTGCCTTCACAGAAACAAAGAAGTCAGAAGGAGCAATGACTTGGGGGTGGGGCAGGGGAGATGATGATTTTTCTCTGGGGCTTATTATGTTAGAGAAGCCTCAGGAGACTCTAGGTGGAGGGATCTACCAGGCAGTTGGAGGTGCAGGGCAGGATCCTGCTCAGGAGAGAGGTGAGGGCTGGATAGAGAATTCAGAGTCACCTGAAGAGAGAAGCTATCTAGACCTATGGGAACTAGGAGGTCAGCAAGAAGAGAGCCCAGGAAAGAGCCCTGGGGGACGTGGACCGTGGTCCTTCAGGGATCAGTCCAACAGCTTGGATGGGAGAACATGAGCAAACAGGCTCTTTTTTCTGCCCCCTCCCTTCTCCCCCCCCCCACCCCGAGACTTCCCTCTCTGAATCCTCTGGGAAGTGGGCAGGACAGATGTCACTATTCTCATTGTAGAGATGAAAAGACAGGTTCAGAGTTGAAGTAGCCTTCCCAGGGTCACAGGACAGGTGAGAGACAGCTCCAGGACTAGGGCTCGGGATTCTTGATTCAAAATAACAAACTCTTGGATCTGGACCTTCACGATCCCCACCCCACCCCCAATACTAAGGAAATGGGGGCCCAGGAAGAAGTAACTCATTCATGGTCTTATGGGGAGCCAAGGCAAGATTTGGAGGGGGACGGGTCCGGGTCCAGATTGAGCGTGCTGACAGTATCCCAAATCACAGCTGGGGCCTCCAAAGTGAAGCAAGTTGTCTAGCCCCCTCATGGACCCTGGTCTTCTTGTGTGGACCTACCCACTCAGCAGCAGCCAAAGTGAGCTGCTTTTTACCCGACATTTAGCCTCTGGTATGTTCCACAATGCCAGTGGATTTTTTTTTTCACTATAGAAGCTTTAAGCTTTATTAAGGAAAATTTCCTAACCATTAGGGCGACTTCCCACTAGAATGGGCTGTCTGGAGAGGCAATGGATGGGCACTTGTCCTTTACGTTCTCAGATTAGGTTGGGCCAATGTCCCCAAGACCCATTCCGGCTCCGAGATTCTGTGGTGTTCTGTTTCCAGGATAACAACTCCAGTCACATCCCGGGCTTGGCACTGGAGCGAGCAGCTCTCTGGAGGTTTGTGGGGAGGCTGGGAGGCACAGGAAGAGCAGAATGATGTAGGCTGCTTCTCCAGCCCACCCCCGCCCGCCCGCCTGCGGACGTTATACTCGATCGCTGTGGTCCAGGCTGGACCTGGAGGGACGGCTTCCCTTCACTGTGCCCACGTATCACTCCAGACGGGGAGGTGGTAACTCTGGTACCCTTGGGGCATGAGCGATGCCAGGGAGACCAGGCAGGTTCCGAGAGCACAGGAGTCCGAGGGATGGCAAGTAAGAGGGACGCTTCTGTCATTCTGTTGCAGCTCCAGAAACTGAAGCGGTCGCTTTCTTTCAAGACCAAAAGTTTACGGAGTAAAAGCGCAGACGACTTCTTCCAAGGGACCGTCGCAGACGGAAAGCTGACAGCGGACGCGCTGCCCGAGCTCCCCGCGAGCCGCGGCGACCAGCCCCGCTTCGGCGCCGGGAGCCTGAGCGCCACGCCCACCAGAGGGCGGCTGCAGCCCCCGGCCCACAGCGAGGCCCACGCCTTCCAGGATCACGTCTTCAAGAAGCCCACCTTCTGTGACGCCTGCAGCCACATGATCGTAGGTAAGGCCTCGGTCCAGTCCTTGGGCCATCCGCGAGCCGAGGCGGCAGGTGGGGCTGGCCTCTCAGGCGTGGCTTGTGCCAAGGCCGTGACTAGTCCACGGCTGGGCCAGTGACATGCGATTGTAAGGGAAGGGAGGCTGGGGACAGAAATGTGCTGAGGATTGGAGCAGAGAGGGCACGGGCGATTCTGCCGAGCTGCATGAGCACCGGGTGCGCTGGGATGCCAGCATTAAGAACAGACAACGACGGGGCCAACGACTCTGCATCCAGACTTCCTTGTCTGTTAAAAGGGAAATGTGGCCAGGAGCTCCTGTAGAAGTGACCTATCTGTGACCTAACCCTTCTTCCTCCTGGCAACCCTCCTCAGGCTACTCTGGCTGAGGTGCTAACCTAAAGCCAAGGGTCTGGATAGATGGGGAGAAAGAGGGAGGGAGAAACAGAGATAGACACAGAGATAGAGAGAGGAGGGAGAGAGAGACAGAGAGAGGGAGGGAGAGACAGAGAGAGAGAGAAGGAGAGAGAGAGAGGGAGAGGGAGAGGAAGAGAGAGACAGAGACAGAGAGGGAGAGACAGAGAGAGGGAGAGGGAGAGAGAGAGACAGAGAGAGATAGAGAGAGAACAGAAGAGAAAGGGGGGGAAGAGAAGTTAAAGGGAGTTTCTCAAGGCAGCTAGAAGCAAAGCAACTGCCTATGGTAGTAATAAATGTTGGAGCAGGGTGTGAACGCAGGGCTTCCTCAGTTCTATAAACATCTTTTCCCCTTTGCCAGGTCCCCTCTTTAATGAAGATGGGTTTGGGGGCCAGAACCAGGAGGTTAGTCTGCATCGAAGGCTCTCTCTTCATTAGAAGGTGAACTCCTTGAGGGCAGGGATCATTTTTCAAGTTAACATAAAGTGCTTGGTGAGCCTTAAAGAGCTCTGCTCCAAATGCCAGCTCTCAGATGGCTAGTTTGGCTTTTCTTTGGATCCCCAAGGCTTAGCTTGGTGCTTGGCACATGGTAAGGTCTTCAGTCATTCTTGGTTTAACCAGGGAATTTGATTCTGCCTCTCCTAGTGTGCGAATTACCTTGTCCGAGACAACCATTAAAAATGCTAAATAAGGGGCAGCTAGGTGGCACAGTGGTTAGAGCCCAGTCCTGGCATCAGAAAGGCCTGAGTTCAAATCTAGCTTTGAACATTTGACACTACTAGCTGTGTGACCCTGGGCAAGTCACTTAACCCTGATTGCCTAGCCTCCCTTCTCCCCACTCCCACAAAAAAACTATGAATAAGCATTGAGCAAGGAGGCTAAAGGAGACCAGAAATTTGAACTGAGGTGAAAATTACTAACATAAACCTGCCCACAGTGTCAGAGTGAGTGGGAAAAACCGTGTCTATTGAGCCTGGGCATATGGAGACACCCTCATCCCAGTAACTCCTAGGTTCATAGATTGAGAAGAAACCTCAGAGACCATCTAGTTCAGCCTGTATCTGAACCAAAGTCCATGCTACAAAAGCCATGATCTGGGTCCATCCAGCCTTTGTTGGGGCTGCCCTTCACCCCTTCCATGCCACAATGGAGTATCCATTGTGACTTGACATCCTTACATTTCTCAATAAAATACACACACACACACACACACACACACACATGCATACATGCATACATGACCTCCATGACAAAGAGGAGAGGCCCCCACAGAATTCAGTCTCCCATAGAATAATAGGCTATTTCAAGAGTACCCTGAACTCAGAGTAGCTCTCCTGGAGACAAGCCAAAAGGGAGGGGAGCTCAGGCTTGGCAGACAAGGTAACAGTCATCAGGCATCAAGGGAGAGTTAGCTCCATGATCAGAGGTTGCAGGGGCTGAGAGCAGGGTGATGGAGGGGACAACTGAAGCTAAATATTGAGAAAAGCCATGAGATCTATGTAGTCACAGTAGCAGCTTCGAGGGGAAGCTATCCACCCTCTCTCACGGAGCCAGCCTCCCTGGAGATGTGTAAAAATAGATGGCACAAAGCCCTGGAAAGAGGGGGAAGAGGGAAAAATGTCCTGGAACAGAGAGGGCTGCTAATCTGCCTGCCCAATATGGAACAGCCATGACTCCTCTGCCCCGCATTCCCTGCACCAAGCCTATGGGCTCTATCAGCCTCCAGCAAGCTGCCCTTCAGCAGATGTGTGGAGTACTCCTGGCATCCTGCTTTGGTTTTCTTTTTACTCCCTCAGGGGTCAGAGCCCCTTCTGTGAACCTGAGGACAATGGCTGAAACTTCAGCTAAAAGAAGTGGTTATTTGTGTCTTAAAATGGAGCCAGTACAGTGGCTTCACAGCTTACCCATTTACCCACCAGATGTCGCTGCTGCCCCTAACTAGGTATGGCCCTGGGGAAATCCACCAGAGAGGAAGAAGATGGTGAGTGGAGTCTCCTGCTCCAAATCGCCACAAGAAACAGATTCTGGACAGGGTCATGCTCACCTGGTGGTTCAGCACTCCACTCCACACCAGTAGAAAGGGCCAAACTCTTCCTGGCTCTCAGAGAACTAGGGACCTCCCGGCCCCAGCGCCACCTCTCTCAGGGTGGCAGAATTCATCCCTTTAATCCAAGGGTACAGTACAGCTTTATTCAATAAGAATAGGGCTCAACACCCCACACACCAGGACAACTCGGCATCCTCCCAGCCCAGTGGATTTCATAAAACCCTAGTCATGTGAGGAAGGCAACTTTCTACTGTATAACATTATTACTCAATAGAGTATAATCAGAAATATATTTTCACAACTACCACTCTAGCCATGTGTCTGAAGCTTCTCCAAGAGGTAGGTAGTCTATAAGTAGTCTGTAACTAAAATCTGGCATTCAAGGGCAGTTCAAGAGGTCTAGATGTAGTTCAGCTACTCTCACCAAGAGCTATAATCAATTCCAAAGAGGGAATCAACAAAGCTCCTCAGTGCAGAATTAGTAAATCTCTCCAGAGCAGTCAATGACCCTCTGCGCTCAGCCACAGATTCTTCCATAGGTCCAGCCCAGCACATCTGGGAGCTTTTTAGGTCTTGCCAGTTCAGGGGCCAGTCTTTTCTATTTGATCTCCTATCACTGGCAGGGTCCTCTAGCTCTAGCTGGTTCATTACTCATAGAGTTGGACAATGGACATGAAGGCAGCCCCCAGCATGAAGACTACACATTCTTCCCTCTCCTCTGTTCCTCAGTTCTATCCATCCATCCATCCATCCATCCATCCAGCTAGCTAGCTAGCCACCCACTCATCCATACCCTTAGTCCTCAGGTTAGCACCTTAACCAGAGTAGTCTGAGGAGAGTCTACATCCTTTCTACAACCTGGGCCACAACTTGACTCCCCTAGTCTTTGCCTGTTTCCTCTTGGTCTTTGCAAATGATATTCTATGAGCAGGACCCATAGTTTGTCAGGGGGGACATTACCAGAACCACCACTACCCTGGCTGCATGATGGCCCTGGCACACTGGGATACCAGCCCCAGACAACAATTTGTTCAGTGGCTCTTCATCTAAACTTTCCTGTCTGTTAAAGGGAAACATGGCCAGGGACTCCTATAGAAGTGGCAAGGTTTGACTTGAATCTGTTACCTATCCCTTCCTCTCCTGGCAACTCTCCTTGGGCTACTCTGGCTGAGGTATTAACCTGAGAGCTATGAGCTATGAGAGGTACGAGTGGATGGATGGATAGATAAATAGATGGGTGGATGGATGGATGGAGACAGACCAAGAGGGGGAGAGAAAGAGAGAGAGAGAGAAGGGGCAGGTATGCAGATTCTCATTTATTAGGCATTTATTATGTACCAAGAGCTGTTAAGTGTTATAGATGTAGTTTGACTTGCATCTAAAAGGTAGATTTATGCCCAGTGATTCTGCACTTAAAAGCTAAATGGCTCATTCTTATGCCCCCGATCAGAGAACAAAACTCCAGCAAACAATGGGCTGGTGATTGAGCTCCTAGCCCTAAACTAGGAAGTGTCCTCCTTTCCTGTGTGGCTTCTGGTACATCCTCATGACACAGACAAAGGGACTTCTAGCAACATATGGACAGGGTTTGTACCCTGTCTCCATACCACCCTGACACCCCATCCCCATGTCATTTTGTCCACATGCCACCCTGGAACTCTGTCCCATGTCACCCCATCCCCATATCACCATGTGGCCATGCCACGCTGGCACCTGGTCCCCATGTCACCTGGTCTCTGTCATTCCCCGTGTTGCTCTGTCCCCATGTTACCCTGTCTCCGTGTTACCAGTTTAGCCGAATTTTATGTGATAATCACAAAAACAAAACAAAGGATAGAAATGAAGACAGATTGCATAGTTTTGAACCCAAATAATTGAATAGTATTGAGTAAATGTTCAGTCGGAGCCACACAGCTGGTAAATATTCACTTCAACCCCAAATTGAAATTCCCTGCATTGTCTTGAATTCAGGATTCAGTGTTTGTCCCAATCAGAGAAGCAGCTGGTATTAAGGCCTAAAAGTAGTTTTTTAAGGGTGATTGTTGACTAAATCAGAAATGAAGAATCAAGAAAAGGAGATCTCCTCACACCCAAGAACAATCCTGATTGTCGTACAAAGTGTGCTGGGTGTCCATTTTTAGGACAGTCCCTTGTAAATTCTTGTATTGAATTTCAGAGCCTCATCTCATACCTAGAAGATGAGGGGAGCGGGGAGGAGATGAGACACAAACATCCTTGAGGTCCTGTCATGTGAAGTATTCTTGCTACCTGGGATGTGGTGCCTCACCCTCCCTGTGGGTCTTCAGTCAGAGGCCAGACATCCACGATATTATAGAAGGAATTCTTGGCCAGGGCCACGTTGGGCTCGGTGCCCTTGAGGGTCGCATTCAAGGGAATCTGAAAGGCTGTGAGTCCGTGACCCAAAGAGCACAGCTCTGTAATACTCCCCAGCTCCTCCCCCTGCCCCAGTCCGAGGCAGCATGAAAGAAAGCACGTGGTCTCCATTTTTCAGGGCTAAGGATTAGCAAAGTAGGAGGAATGGCAAGCCAAGAAAGAAGAGACTGCTGAGAGGGGCCCAAACATTCTCAAAAAGATTGGAAAGCCACCCTGACATCATGTCAAAGGCACTGAATCTGGGTTTGGAGAGCCGGGTCTGGATCCTGACTCTGTTACCTGATACCTGTGTAGGGCCACCCCCTCCCCTGCTTCTGGGCCTCAGTATCCTCATCCGCAAAGTAAAGGGGTTGGAATAGATGGTCACTCGTCTCCCTTCCCAGATTTAAACCCAATGATTCATTCATCAAGGAGATGTAAGCGAGTCGTTGAGCCCAGGACCAGTGTGGCTGAGCCCAGGACCAGTGTGGCTGAGCCCAGGACCAGTGTGGCAGACTAGGAGAATCCAAGGGCTCATGATGCCCAAGATTGTAATGAGAGGCAAGAGCAGTTCAAGTAGGGGTAAGGACCTGGGAGAGGGGGAGGGACAGGAGAGGATGTTCTCATAGGATCTCATAGTCTGGGATTTGGATGGGGTGGAAGTGATAGGTAGGGTGGGTGGAGGGGGGACCAGAGGAGCTTGGGAAGCAGAAGATCCAAGAGCGTCACCACATGAGAATGGGGATGAGCT
Organism: Phalanger gymnotis; assembly: GCA_028646595.1. Lineage (NCBI taxonomy): Eukaryota > Metazoa > Chordata > Mammalia > Diprotodontia > Phalangeridae > Phalanger > Phalanger gymnotis. The sequence continues at coordinate 376,605,110 of CM053624.1, read as the reverse complement.
CTGAGGATGTGGTGGAAGGAAGTCTGTGAGCCAGGCACTAGTCCCGCATCAAAAGGAGGAAGGTGTCCTGGAGGGCAGTGGATGGCAGCAGAGGAGGGAGAAGGGAGCTGAGGCATAAATGGGCAGCACAGCCTCCACCCTGTAGCGCATAAAACACTTCGGGGACTATTTGTATGCAGGTTTTCCTTCTGAAAGTTCTGATAGCAGCCCTTCTCCTGCTATCTGCAAGCACAGGCTTGATGGCCGCTTGTCAGGTGTGGTGTAGACAAGTTTCTTGTTCAGGTTGTTGGGCTAGATGCTACTAAGGTTCTCCTCAAGCAGCAGGAAGCTGGAGCCCCCTCAAAGAGGCTCTGGAGACCTCATTGTTAAATGTTCGGTGTGCACACATACACTTTGGAAATCAGCAAATGCCACAAATGAGGGCTTAGTTCATTGTTCTGTTGATTTCTAGACTTAAGAAAGTGATGATAAAAATGTTAACGATGCACATTAAACTTCCAAAGTGTGTACATTTTTAGGAGAGTCTCTTGTCAAATGTTTACCGGTTTACACTGCTTCCAACTCCGTGATTCTATGATTCTGTGAAATGTGTGAGTCTGCCCCACAGCCATTTTCATCTGTTTCAGTATTCTTCCTAAGAACACTCATCCATCACCAGTCTTTGGTGTTACTGCAGCTGCCACAGAACAAGGCCACAAACTCGAGGATCGTTCTATGGGGTGTCAGCCCACTTGTTTCTTTACCTAGACTGTGTCACCTCGGGTAAATGCATTCCCCTCTCGCACCTCAGCGTCCTCTCCTGTAAAATGAGGGGATTGGTCCCTCGTGGCTCTGAAAGCCCAGGATTTTGACTTTGTCCAGAGGTCCCTAAGGGTCAAGAGTTGCTACATGTCTCGCCTCCTAAAGATGAGGAGAAACCATGTCCCACAGAAAGTCTCCTGGGCCACTGAGAGGAGGCATTCCTTCAGAAGGGGCCTACTCTGCTGGATGTCATGCAGCCCACGGAATGCAAGCAGCTCTAGAAGCGGAGGAGAAGCTTGTTAGAGCCAAGAGGCCATGTGGGAGGCCACCGGCGATGAACCCTGGCGTCCAGAGCCAAGAGACAAGAGGGGAGGAAGGGTCTCCTCGTCTATGACTGCTGGAGACACGAGGCAAGCCATTCATGGACAAACGCTTGGCCAAGCTGTCCTAAACCTGTGTGGCAGTGAGTGAGGTCCTCTCTCGGGACTGCTGCAGAGAGCATCCATGTGCCGGCCAGAGTAGTGGGCAGGACAGCCTCTAATGGCATCACCTTCGTGTCAGACTTTGAGGTCATTCACATAATCCCAACCATGGGTCTAGGAAAGGGCTGGGCATATTATCCAAGAGCACTTCATACAAAGCAAAGACCACCCTACAAGGCTGATATTCTCCCCATATATGGAGGAAGAAGCCAATACCTAGAGAAATCACATGACCTTCCCAGTATGTGTGCCGGGATTTGAACACAGATCCCCTGACTCCAAGTCTAGCGCTCTTGTTTGCCCCACTATAGTAATCAGGGTAGGAGAAATATGTGGGGAGGTGGTCACCAAGGGATCATCCCATTTTTTTTTCCCATAGCGCCGGCTACATGGTATTACAGATTGCCCAAATCTCAAACAAATGTAGAAAAATCAGTTGACGTGACTCAGAGTCAAGTCCCTGTGATAAGGTCTAAGGGGTTAGACAAGTCGGGTAGCCAGCCATGCTCCCTGACTTGGTGGTTCAAAGCCCAGTAGCAGACCTGGGGTGCAGAGGGGCCTGTGCTGAGAGGGTGACCCCTGGGAGCGGAGGCATGATGGGGACCATGGCGCCAAACCAAAGTAGAACCCAGGAGTCTTCTTGGAGAGCCAGTTGGTGGGAAGACTACAGCTGAGATTAAGGAATGACAGACCCAGTTCACAAGGGTCAATGGCACCGTCGGGTTTGGAACCAGGCATGAGGATCCAAGGGCAAAGGATTGGGGAGAGCACCGGACCAGCATCTGGGCTCAGCCCAGGCCTGCGGGGCTTAGGGTAGGCTCAGACATGAGCCGACCTGAACAGGAGTGCCTGTGCCTGTCAGCAGGTGAGAAGTGACCTCTGAGCGTGGAGGACGTGCTCGAGGACAGTGATGGGGGCGGCGACATCCAATGCAGTTCCCTTCCAAAGGCTGCTCTTACAGTGGCCGCCCACTCTTATTGGGGATTGCCACCAAGGAGAAATCTCCCCTCTGAGGCCCCGAACACACAAACCCTATAGCCTACAAACAGCAGGATTTGAACTGGTGGCCTCAGGGTGAAAGGCTGTGGACTCCAGATAACAGCCTGAGGCAGCCAGCCTCCTACTATTTTTAAAGACCAATGAGAATGAGGGAGGGAAGGAAGCAGAGAGAATTTTTCCACTAGCAGTCAGGCCCTGAAATAGGAAAGACCCAGAGAGGCATTTATAAACAAAGAATACCATTAATGTTTTGAAGGGAGATGGGGCTGGGGAAGTGATCATGAGAGGAGGGGGGAGGGCTCCAGGGGCTTCACTTTTCTGGTAGCCCCTTGGGGTGTCCTTCATGGGCTCAGTGACTGTAATGCTCACAGCCCATACCCTGAGGTCCCACTTTCCCAGAAAGTCCTGGAGTCATGCCAGGGATCCCATAGCCATCCCAATTGTGTCCTGGGTAAGGAGGGGGCTCACAGGGGTTATTTTTAATCAATCTTCCATGACAAGGAGCTGGTAGGATGGAAAATATGTTCCTTTTTTTCCTTTCACAGAAATCCCTAGAAACATTGACCCAGTGTCTTCTGCAGTGGAGCCATCTCCATTGTCATCTGTCCAAGACACGCAGAGAAGTGGGGTGATGGGGGAAGGGTGGCGTCATTGGGTGCCCTATATGGAGAGTCAGGAAACCTCTGTCTGAATCCTAGTGCTGTTGCTGAAGGGCTCGCTCAGTGGCCCTGGGCAAGTGATTTCCCTTCCATGGATCATGATTTCTCATCTTTTAAGTGAGAAATGAGAGGTCCTTTCCAGCCCAGGATTCTGTGGTCCACTTCCAGGATCAGGGTTGGCCCCAGCTTGGGAAACAAGGCCAATTCTCGCCTTCTGCTTTGGTGGTGATGGTATCGGGTCAAATGTAAGAAGGAGTCATTTGGGAGAAAGTAGGCTTAGGGGTGAGGGAGGCCCTCGGGAGAAAATCTAATTTGGGAATCTTCCTGCACTTAAAATTTTCTCTCATATGAACATGCATTCCCTTCTTCCAAGTCATCTCTAGTCTTCCTCTGCAATCTCTTTTAGTTTAGCACAAGACTGGTGTGCCATCTTTTTTTTTCCCAGTGACAGAGGTGTCATCTCATTAATCTTGTCATCTCTTCCATGGCATCACCTCCTCTGGTGCTGAGAACATCCTTTCACATACACATAGTAGGAACCTCATCAGACCTTATAGGATGGATGGATGGTTGGGTGGATGGATGAAGGGGTAAGAGGATGACAGTCTAGCCTGAATTTTCCAGCTCCTTTCTCATTTGCCTTTCCCTTGGTCTTCCCTAGAGCCATTTCCCAGATTATTACCATTTCTTCTTGAGGGAACTCTTCCCTTGAACCAGAAGGGTCAGAGAAAGTCAGATTGGGGGAGGGGTGCACAGTGCTTTATCTCCTTAGCCCAAAACAAAGGATTGGCCCTTTAATTTAAGAGAATATTCAATTTAGTCCATTACATTTGGAGTCCTCTATTGCAGACAGAGAAGAAGGAACAGGGAGCAGGGTAAAGGGTGTGGGGGACCCCGAAGAAAAAAATGTCTTTCTAGTGACAAATGTTACTTACAGATACAGGGGGTTGGATGACCAGCCACAGGCTACAGTTAAGGTGAGACCTTAGGATGGTTTTAGAAATGTGAATTGGAAGGAGGCAAGGAACAGGCATTTATTAAGCACTCACTGTGCATTCACCATGCACCAATATTATCTCATTTGAGCCTCACAACAACCCTGGTCGGAAGATGCTGATATTATCCCATTTTATGTTTGAGGAAACTGAGGCAGACCAGGTGGCACAGCTAGTAAGTGACTGAGAAGGGATTTGAACTCTGGCTCTATGTGCTACAGCACCATCCAGCTGCAATGGTTAAAACATGGTGTCGAGGAGAGTGAAGAAGGCACTGTGTCCCTTCCAGCTCTGCCTCTCACTCATACTCAGCTTGAGGAATCCATGCCAGCCTCACCACGATGAACAGCAAGAGAACTGAACTGGCTACAGCCTCAGTGACCCTGGGCAAGTCATTTAACTTCTGTGTGTCTCGTTTCCCCAACTGTCAAATTAGGGAGTTGAATTCAGTGACTTTCGAGATCCCTTCCAGATGTAAGGGGACACCTAAGGGTCTCAGTGGGGAGAGCGCTGGGCCCAGTACCAGGAAAACCTGAGTTCAAATGCAGATGCAGAGATGTATAAGCTGTGTGACCCTGGGCAAGTCACTTAACCTCTATTGCCTCAGGGTTGTTGTGGGGATGAAATCAGATCCTGATTGTAAAGCACTGAGTACAATACCTGACCTACGGTAAATGCTCTGTGAATGTTAGCTGTTCTTATCATCATCCTGACACACACTTCCTCTGTGCTGGGCGCTGCACATGCGCCAGGTCTCCTATGATGTAAGCCTGTGATGGGACTGTAGCAGGGCTGAGGCCCGGCCAGAAGGAGCTTAAACAGCGACAAAGGAGGCCTTGGGTCCTCGAGGTGCCTGGGAAGCCCTGGGGTCTTTCAGCGGGGCCTGACAGTCCGGAACCAGGACATCAAGCCCCAAGGGCCTGGCCTAGGAGAGTGGAGGCCCTGTGGACCAGAGACAGCCCTGATAACTGACCACACTATAGCGTGAAGGCTTTGTTCTGAAGGCTTTGTTCTTCTTCCGGGTGATAGATTATGAGGGAAGGCCCAAAGCAGAGCTTCCTGCCCAGCCAAAGCCGGCTCTGGGAGGCAGGTGGGTGGTAGCCCCTGATGTCAGCCTACGGAGAAAGATACCAAGGTTTACACACCCCAGTCCGGGGCAGACCCCAGGACTGCAGCAGGCAGTGCCCTGGTGCATGAGGCCACACATACGGGGTCAGTCCTGGCCCCAGCACCAACCTTGGCACCTCCTCCAAGGAGAGCCAAGGCAAAGACCCGGATCACCGGCCATCTTCCCTTGGTCTCTTCTTCCATCCTGTGTGCAAGGCTGGGAGAGAGGTTCTACCTCAGTCCCCGCCACCCTCCTTGAGGCTCCACCAGCACCGTGCTTTGCATCACAGAGGTGGGGTATGGAGAGCCTGGTCCAGATCCTGGCTCTGAGCCTTGCTTCCTAGCTGGCCTCAGGCCCATCCCAATGCCTTTCTGGAGCTCGACTTCCATATCTGTATGAGGAAGGGATTGGCTTCTATCCCTCCCAGGTCCCTTTCCAGCTCAGAGATGGGATTCTGCAGTTATATTTCTGAAGTTCCAGGAATCAGGCAGCACCTGCTTCATTTGGCCTCACAGCTTGGGTTAGAGCAAAGATCTGGGTTCAAGGATTTATAGGAAATCGGTACAAGCAAGCATGAGGTTTATTCCTACGCAGCACAACAAACAGGCAAAAAACAAAGTGCACACAAACACACACACACACACATGCATGTACACATGCTCCTACATACACACACACCCACACACACATGCTCACTCACTCACACACCCTGGTAATACAGACAGATAGGGATTAAGCCAAACACACAGATAGGCCAGCATCACTCGACTGAGGGAGACATGTACAACGACAGTGATCTTGGTGGGAGGACATTCTCAGAGAGACGTCTGGGCAGCGAAGGTTGATACCTTAAAGACGGGCTTGGTTGAGAATAGGTCATCGATGCCAGATGTTGGAAGGAGAATCCCCAATCAGACCCAAATGTGACAGGGAAATTCCCAGCTCACTTATCAATTCCACACTCAGGTGGGGGAATTTCCTAATCAGGACCAGAGTCAGTGATGGGGACATGAGAAATGGGTGTTGGCACACAGTCTCTGCAGTGGGCCAGAAGCCTGGTCCAGTGAGGAGCTAAGATCATATGTCTGACTGAGGGTCAGAAAACTCAAGACAGTTGAAAAGTACAGGCTATGTATGGTCATCAGAACACTTAATCTAAGTAACTCCTTATTGGAGTCCTGTCACTTAGAACTATAAAGCCAAACAGTATATGTTTTTGAGGCAATCAGGGTTAAGTGACTTGCCCAGGGTCATACAGCTAGTAAGTGTCTGAGGCCAGATTTGAACTCAGGTCCTCCTGACTTCAGGCCTGGTGGCCTCTGTACTGTCCCACCTAGCTACCTATCAAACAATAGATTTCAAAAAATCACGATTATCATGCCACCTCACCCAAGAGTCTCAGGGTTGTCTGAGTTTTGCTTCTAACCCCAGTAACTGAGGCTGCATTTACTCTCAGAGACAGACAGCTGACTCACTCTTGGCACAGGCCATGATGAACTTCCAGCCTGAGAGGCTGAAAGGCATCCAAGACTAGAAGGAGTCGGCTGAGGCTTGAGATTCCAGAGGGGACAGACACAGCCAAGTCACCAATGCCCGAGGCTCGGAAGGCCAGAGTTTATCATCACAGCCATACATGTGCTGGTCAGGCTGGAAGAGAATGGGCTAGAGTCGTCATGGCCAACCCAAGCCTGTCCCTACATAGGAGAGGGAGCTGGGCCTCCGACTGCTGGCAGGAGTGAATGTGGAGCCTGGACTCAGCCCAGACCTCCTGAGCCCTAGGCTGCCCTCTGAGAGAAAAAGATGAGTGTGAGACAGACACATGAAGAAGGTAAAACCCAGCAGCCTGGGTGGCTGGAGGAGTGAGCGTGCCCTCCACTGAAATCCTCAGTCGAGGGAGAAGCTGGAGCTGCAACTGCCTGGGGGCTGGGGCTCAGGCGCACTGGGGACTGATCTGGGCAAAAGGCTCTAGCGACAGTTGTGGGAGGTAGCCCAGCATGCCCCAGTCCCTCTCACTCCCCCAGCAGTGCCCAAAACAACTCCCTGATGGGCCAAAGGTGCCCCCACCCCAAGGCTGCCCAGGTGGATCGAATGCATCTTCTGGAACCGGAGTTCGTGTCCACCTCCTGCCTCCAATCTCCCTGCCCTCAGTCCTTCCCACACACCCTGGCAGGTGAGCCCCCTTCACTCTACTCCAGTAACCTTGACTAAAAGGCAAGACCTCAAGCGTGTCGTCGGCATTTTGGTTAATTTCTGCCCCTGGAGATAAGGAGGATTGGCAGGATCCGGAACAGATGAACACAGTAACTTCCAAGTCAAATCTGTCCCACAACGCCAAACTTGCCACTCCTGACTTCAGGTTGGGGACCTTGGATTCTCTTGTTGGTCTCTCAGATGAGTTGGGGAAACTCGATAGCTTCACAGACGGCCTTATAAAGCAGATGGCTGAGTCCATGAGAACCTGTTGGCCAATGGAGTTGAGAGTTCCTTTTGTGACCCGCTTTGAATGGGCCATGGCCAAGTATCCTGCCAAGCAGCCACTTCTGCCTGCAGTGGGCACATTAGCGAAGCAACTGGCACAAATAGAAACAGACCTGAAAGCTCCAACAGCTGCCTGCAACACTGAAAGGAAACCTGGAGAATCTGGAGAAGAAATCCTCAGGAAGTCTCTTCGCTCATACATTAGCTGATATGATGAACAAAGAAGACTGTGCTAGATGCAGAGCATCTCCTCACTCTCCTGGTGACAGCGCCAAAGCCAAACCATTCACAGTGGCAAGACAGGAATCCCTCTCAGAGACGGGGTGCCTCGATCGACCAGACTGATTGCAGCGAACGAGGAAGGCCTCTTCACAGTCACAATGTTTCAAAAGGCAATCAATGATTTCAAAGCCAAAGAAAACGAGTTCGTTGTCCGTGAATTTTTCCATGATGAAAAAGAAATTAAAACTGAAAGGGAAGAGATGACTAAATTGCTCTCTGAAAAGAAGCAGCAGTCTCTAAGGTCATGCCGGCGGGGAGTGAGCTCTGGCTGGTTCCACCACACCAGACAAGCTTTGAGAAGAGCTGGCTCACGGTGAACTTGCGTGAAGCGTTTATTGCCCGGATTCACCAAAAGGCTTTGAGAGGATTCGTGAATCTGTGCTGAGGTACGGACTAGTCGCGAACGTTCAGGCAGTGCTTTTACATCCCCATGAGAAGGCCGCAAAACGTTTAAGAGAGGTTCTAAACTCAGCCTTCCAACACCCACACGAAGAAGCAGCAGCAAGTATACCGGTTGCTTCTGTGGGTATTCCTGGATCCCAACGGAATAACCAAGATCACTTTCCTCATGTCTGCTTTCACATTGGCCTTGGTCTTCTTGCCTAGCTTTTTAAAAATCTGGTGACCCTTATTAAATCTTAAAATAGACTTATTTCATGTCTTTATGTAATCAAATTAAACGGTAGATGCTGTCTTCTCTAAGTTAGAGAATTTTTGCAAATAATTAACCTTCAAAATAGAAATTACTTTTTTTTAAAAAATGGCTTAGAATTTAGAATTCAAAAATTACTCACAAAATTAGTTACGGTTGTATCTATTTTTTGTAAGTTATAATAAAGAAAAGCTCCCACAGTAAAAAAGAGAGAGAGAGAGAGAGAAGAAATCCTCAGTTGGGGGCAGGGCACTGCTTGTCCCCATGGGGGCCCCCTATCTCCCTGCCTGGCTCACACACCCTGTCCCATCATCTGCTCTCCCCCTTCCCAGAGCTGTGCTTTCCCCCGCCCCACCCTATCCCCCAAGCAACTCCTCGTGCCAGTCACAAGTCATAGTGAAGCAGTGACAAGCAGGAGTCAGAAGGAAAGGTGATCTCGACTGACCCTGGGACCAGCAGCAAATGGCTCCTCCTCCCACTGGGCCACTCTATCTATCTCTCAAAGATGTTTGTAGGATGGTGTCCCTCCTAAGAAAGGATTCGATAAACCTAAAAATACTCCAAAAATGTGAGTTCTGGACATTGTCTGCTCAGGGTAAGTGGCTAATGTAGAAGCTGACCAGCCTGCTTGAGTAAGGCAGTACCACCCTCTGGACACTAGGATCTCTCTCCAGATCTCCCGACACAAGCCCTTCCAGCCAAGGGCCCTGCCATGTTCCAGGTTCCACTGGAGCTTCAGGACTCAAAGGGAAAACCTTTTGAAACATGTCTGCTTACTAAGATCAGAGAGGCAGGAGGAAAAGCTGATCATTGGCTGATCATTTCACCTGGGGTCATCCTCTTCTGTCCCATGCCTGAAGGACCTTCCTAGGGGAGTGGGGGATTGAGACTTTACTGAGGGTCCAGAGCACCAAGGGCTTTTGTCTTCGAAGCACTACCTCTGCAGGGGGGTCTGCCCCAAGGTCTAGGCCTTCAGGATTATTGCTGCTTAGTAGAGCCCGGGGAAATACTGCCCTCCGGTGTATGGAGCAGACACACAGAGACCACACACAGGCATCATGGTGTGCCATCTGCATCTGCTTGCTTGCTTGTCTCTTTGCCGGCCGCCCTGGCAGCAAAGGTGGTCCAGAGGTGCCCCTGGGATCTCTAAGGCTGTGCCAGCAGGGAGTGAGCTCTGGCTGGTTCCACCACACCGGACAAGCTTTGAGAAGAGTCCCTGGTCCCTGGCTGGGCCCAAGATCAGCCTGGAAAGGCTCCTGCCTAGCAGGCAGAGCTTGCTGTAGACAGAGGGGCAGCTTGGCTTCTATGTCCCGTGTGGCCCCTTCCGCTGGGATGGGGAGGGAGGGAGCAGAGGGTGCTGAGATGTCCAAGACTCTATAAACCTCCAAGTTACTGATAGCCTCCTCCTCCTCCTCCTCCTGCCAATCAAGGGCAGTCAATTCATTAAATCAGCAAACATTTCTTTTTTTAATTAGGGTTTTTCACTTTTCAGTTTACAACACTCAGTTCCACATGTTTTTGAGTTCCAGATTTTCTTCCCCTCCCTCCCCTCCCCCTTCCCCCTCCAAGACGGCATGGAATCCGCTATGTCTTCTACATATACCTTCACATTAAACTTACTTATACAATAGTCAAGTTGTAAAGAAGAATTATGACCAATGGAATGAATCATGAGAAGAAACAAAGCCAAAATAAAAGAGGAAAAAAAAGGAGAGCAAACAACTCGCCTCAATCTGCATTCAGGCTCCGTAGTTCTTTCTCTGGATATGGGTAGGCTCTCCATCACGAGTCCTTCGGAGCTGTCTTTGAGCCTTGTATTGCTGAGAAGAGCCAAGTCTATCAGGGTTCGTCATCACAGAATCAATATCACCATGGTTGTGTATAACGTTCTCCTGGCTCTGCTCCCCTCACTCAGCATCAATTCATGTGAGTCTTTCCAGGTTTTTCTGAAGTCCTCCTGCTCCCCATTTCTCATAGCACAATAGTATTCCATTACATTCCTATACCACAGCTTGTTCAGTCATTCCCCAACTGAGGGGTTTCCCCTTGATTTCCAGTTCTTTGCCATCACAAAAAGAGCTGCTATAAATATTTTTGTACTTGCGGGTCCCTTCCCAACTTGTGTGATCTCTTTGGTCAGCAAACATTGCTTAAGTACCTGCTACATGCTTAGTATGTGCTAGACACTGAAATACAAAGATAAAAGGAATTATCCCCTCCATGCTGTCAAAAAGCTTCCATTGTATGGAGAAGAATAACCCCCCCCCATGCAGTTGCAGAGTAAAGGTGGGGGGGTGGCAAATGCACACAGAGCAGCCAGAAGACCAGAGGGAGGCCTCCAGCAGGCCACCAAGATGGATGGGGCCAAGATGAGGACAACTGCGGGGGAGAAGGCTGAGCTCTGGATGAGGGGTGGGCAGTAGGGGAGAATTCTTGGGATCTCTATGAGGCCACATCTGTCAGAGGAGCAGCTAAGGGTGTCCCTGCTCGTGTCTTCTGGCAGAGGAGCTGCAGCTCACCAGCAGGATGAAATCAGCCCCGAGGCTGGGGGTCCAGGCCAGGAGGAGGCCTGGCCAGGAGCCCCTGGCCTGTAACAAACTTCTCCTGATGTCTTTGACAGGGGGCAATGCCAAGCAGGGTCTGCGCTGCAAAGCATGCAAGATGAGCCTTCACCACAAGTGTGTGGATAGCCTCGGACCCCAGAGCTGCATGGGCAAACTGGTAAGCTAGTCTCTCGTCAGGAGGAATGGGCATTCACAGGGTGCAGTGAAACCTGCTTAGCTCTTTACAGGCATCACATTTTCTGCTACTCTCAACAGCCCTGTGAACTGGCTGCTAATACTGTCCCCATTTCACAGGTGGGGAAGCTGAGGGGAGGTGATTGGCCCATGACGGCACACACATTAAGAGTCAGAGTCAGAGCGAGGGTTTCAAATCAATCTGTCTTCCTCCAAGCTCAGGGCTCTAGCCACCAGGCCACTGGGCTGCCTCAAATGCACAGGCTCCAGGGACCTCCTTCTGGTCCTTTGGAAATGTCCCCAATGTGGCCCTGCTGATCTCACGAAGAGGGGGTAGGTGGAAAGGGGATCACTGACCTTCAGGGAGCTGTCCCTGCTGCCCCCATCCCAGACACGGAGCGTGGGGAGAAGGAAGAGAAGAGACATAGGCCAACTGGCTGCTTGAGCCTCCGGGGAGGTTCGCTTCCTCAAGCCAGGTGCAAAGGGCCCAGTTCAAGGTGCTTGGAATAGTCCAACTTGGCCAAATGGTTCCCAGTGACCTTGTCTTCCCTTTGGTGAGAAGGCCCAAGGAAGGGGGGGGCCAGAGCAGAGAGGGGGAGACGCCCCCCAGAGACAAGGTCAGTGTCATGGGGTATTTTGGGTTAGTTTTGCCGGCACCGGTGACCCGAAGGCCTTCTCTGTCTCTCCAGCCCAAGGGGTTCCGGCGCTACTACAGCTCTCCCTTACTCATCCAGGAGCAGTTCGGGTGCATCAGAGAAGTCATGCCCATTGGTGAGTAGGGAGCACTCGCCCAGCTATGCCCACACCCTGAACAGCAGTGTCCTTCTCCACCCTTTACCCCGAGGCCCCCAAAGAATGACTTTCATTTCCCAGGGGATAAAGAAATCCAGTCTCTGAATCCTCTCTCATCTGTCGCCCTCTTCCTTGGGGAAGTCACCCTGAATATGCCAAGCTTTCTTGGGTTTTATCTCTGTTACATTCCTCCTGTTTTTCTCCCAACTGCCCCAATATCTCAGCATCACTTCTTTGCACTTTGGGGGATTTTTTAAGGCCCCAAATCCAAGCTGGTAGGACCGGCTTGTGACCAATCCATGTCCTTGAGTAAGGATAGTGTGTCTCTCCCAGGCCTTCTCTCTCAGGGAGTACAGGGCCTTCCATTCCAGATAAGAAGGCTAAGTTGACTTGAGGAAGGGAGGATTAGAGACATGAAACCCAAGAGAGAAAGTCACCCCGAGCCTGGAGTTTGGAAGGGCCCAGAACAAGAGGTGAAAAGAGGGCTGTCCCAGCGCCCACCGGCATTCCATGGACATCAGTCACTTGTGCCCAACGTGTCCCCACCAGAGCCAGGGTGAGGTCTGGGCAGAGTTGGGGGAGAGAGGAGGGAAGGAGCCCCTCAGGGACGGCCCCGAGGCACCATTTCCACCACCCTTCCCAATGGGGAGATGGGCAAGGGCCAGCCAACAGCGAGGCTCCTCTCACCGGCGCATCCTGTGTTCTGTTGTAGCCTGTGGCAACAAAGTGGACCCAGTGTATGAGGCTCTCCGATTCGGAACGTCCCTGGCCCAGAAAACCAAGAAGGGCAGCTCGGGCAGCGGATCTAGCTCTCCCAACCGGAACTCTGTAATCCTCCTCTTTCTCCAAAATTCTGATGTCTCCTCTAATAATAATTGCTGACGATGCAAGTCAATCAACAAGCATTTATTAAACACCTATTGTTTATTACCTATTTATTAAGCTAGGTACTAGGCTAGGTGACAAGGATACAGAGACCAGGGGAAGAGAGACAGAGATATAGACACAGAGAGCCAGAGACGGGAGGTGGGGGGAGGGAGAGAGGAGAGAAAAAAGAGAGGGGGAGGGGAGAGAGATACAGAGAGACAGTGACAGAGAGAGGGAGAGAGGAAGAGAAGGAAAGAAAGGAGAGAGAGAGAGAGAGAGAGAGAGAGAGAGAGAGAGAGAGAGAGAGAGAGAGAGAGAGAGAGAGAATCTGCCCCAAGGAGCTGACAGTCTCCTGAGAAAGGGCTTAGTAAGCCAGACAGCTGCATCTATGTGAGAGAGCCCAAGTTTCTGAGATACACCTTGAGTTAACTGTCACCATAATGCCTTTGAGGGTTAATGCAAGGAGCCTGTTGGTCCTCACTGCTTCCAACCCAAACGAAACAACCCAAACCAGGGCAAGACCCTGGGCTCCTCAGGCAGATTCTCTGTCTTAGCCAAGGAGATGAAACCCTCCCCCTCCAAGATTTAGCCCCCGAGCTGTAGCCCCTGCTCCTGCCCTCAATGGCCTGCCTTTCCCACCTGCACCCCTCTCTCACTGGGCAGTGCTGCCCACTTTCAGCCTCCCCTTCCCCCTCCTCATCTCCACCTGTGGTCATCCTAAGCAGGGGAGGGTATAGCAGTCAGAAGACTTGGGTTTAAATCTCAGCTCCATGGCTCTTTAGCCACACGACCTTGGACAAGTCTTCTCTCTCTGGTCCTCAGTTTCCTCATTTGTAAAGTGAGAGCAATCATATTAACACTGTCACCCTGCAAAGATACTCCAAGGCAGGAGTGGGGGACTCCAGGAGCTTCTGTTCCAAACTGACCTGGGCACTGAGAAGTAAATCAACTCAAAGAAATCAGAGGAGGGAGAGAGGTCTCCTGGGGGAACCAGGAAAGCTGCCCCGCTCCCCTCATAAGAGGCAGCAGCTGAATGAAGATGAGAATTCCGGGAGGCAGAGAGAAGCCAGGAAGAGCCCATGTCCAGTCAGACAGAGCCTGTGCAAAGGCCTGGAAGGTTGAGCTGGCAGGCTGGTCCATGGACCCATATGGGTGGACCATTGAGGGTGTGAAAGTGGATCGTGGGATAGCAGGCCAGGCAGGAAGCTCAAAGGGCTTTCGATGCCAATTCCAAGTGTTTATAGTTTGTCCTCCAGGCATGGGGAGTCATTGAAGGTTTGAGATGTTCATTGTCAGAATTCTGCCTTAAGAAGATGATTTGGGCAGTTGAGTGGGAGAGAGGGGGTGAACTGGAGCAGGAGATCAGCGAACAGGCTGTTGTCATAGTCCGTCTGAAACGTGAGGGGGTCTGAATCTGGCTGGTGTGAGGAGACCACTTTGATTCAGGGATGTTAGGCAGAATCATCGGTCCCCCACAGGGTGGGGGAGGGTGTGCAGAGAAGAGAGGAGGAGGAGTTAAGAATGGCTCTGGGCTCACCAGTTGGAGTGCTTGGAAATTCTGTTGGGTCACACCCTTGACAGAGATTGGGAAGCATTTCTCCCTCCACAGGTGCAAATAGTCTGGGAATTTTAAATGGACAGGGTGTTGTTTATTCACATTTAACAAAGGATCGATTTGCAATTAAAATTCCAATGATGCCTGTCATTTTTGTACAACAATTATTTCCTGGTATAATCCCCTCTAACCTTCCCTCCTAACCACAGCCAACCAACATGTTCTATTCCCATAGTCCCCCACCTCTCTACAGAGAGGAGGGAAAATGTGGTTCCTCCTCCATCTTCCTGAACCAGCCCTGGTCTCACGGTAGTTGTTCAGGGTCCGGCTGCCTTTAGTGGAATTTCCACTTACATTATTGTAGCCTCTGTCTGTACCGCTCTCCTGGTTCTTCCTGCTTCACTCTGCATCAGTTCATGTAAGTCTTCCCATGTTTCTCTGAATTCTTCATCTTCTTCATTGCTTCCTGCACATAACCTACCCTTCCATATTGTTGAACCTGAAAGTTTGGTTGAAGAAGGCAAACAAGCTAGGCAATAGAAAAATCCATGTTGCTTATTATTTTTCCTTAAAGCATAGCTAAGCTAGCTTACTTGTACGTACAAGGAGTCAGAGCAGAAGCTCTGGCTGTCTGAACAAAGGAATGAGAAAACTTATATACGTTATTTTAGCAGACTCAACAAGCCTGTGTTACCTCACATTTATGATCCCCATGTATGTTTAACCATCATACAAGAAGAGGATTTTCCTTAATGGAATAGATTTGTAAATACAATAAGATAAGAGTGTTGACAAGGGTCAGTTGAAACTACAACCCAGCGTTTCTGTGCTTCATTAACATTCCATAACATAGTATATGCCTGTAAAATATTAAGAGAGATAGTCTTTCAAGATTAGGGTCTCATCCTTTAATGGTTAACAGGAGAAAGAATGTTCTCGGATCAGCCGGATCTAGCCTTGTTGACAGAGAAAAGATATTCTCTGAGTAAACTTTAGAGAACAAAGAAGCCCGGGTGCAGGGTCTTCTTCCAGCTGGTCATTAATTCAGGCCCTAGCCCTTGATGGAAATTACAAAAATGATGTAAAATGGTATAAAATGTTCCACCACGGTATGTTCAGTTCACCCACTCACCCCCACCAATAGGCAACCGCTGCCTTCCAGTTTTTAGTTTCCCCAAATAATACTGTTAAATATATATGGGCACTGTCTGTCTTTGACCTTCTTAGGGTATAGTGGAAAGGATAAAAAGCAGGAGGGAAGGAGAGTGGGAAGGATAGAAAGCAGGAAGGAAAGAGAGAAGGAGGGAAAGCAGGAAGGATGGAGTAAAGGGAAGGAAAGACAGAGAGAGAGGGAAGGCATGCCGGAATGATGTGACTGTATGAGATGGACCTTGGTGGACAGCGCTTGGTGCCCCTGTGATCAGCCGATAATGCTATCGTTGAACCCTTCAGCTCCCCCCACTGGCTCCTTCCCTATCTGTTCCAGGAGGGTGAACATGGAATGTCTGTTCCTTGGGTGCAGAGGTGGATGGGAAGACAGTACAATGGTTTGCTCAGCTTGGGTTTCTACTAGATGGGTGGGCCTGAGCAGAGGGCCAGCCACATTGTATCCCTCAGATAGCATGAGCCAAGCCAGGAGTTCAGTTGATGCCAGGTCTCCCAGCCTCAGGCCACCAATTAAAATTTCTCCTGAGGTTTCTCTGATTTATTGGGTAAGTGTTATACCCAAAGGGAAGTCAAGGTGAGAGACTCATGGTCAACACTATGAATAGTGGTATGATTGCTTGTGATTAAATGAAAAAGGAAATGCTCCCATTCCATCATAGGGGAGGAGGACCACAGAGGGTCAAGCTTCCCTTTGGAATGATTCTGCACTTCTGTTTTGAGTGGAGGCTTCTCTTGCCCAGGGGCTCCTGCTGCTGGGACCCATTGAAACAACAGCACCCATTTCTATAATTATTCTAGGCAGCCCATGAACAGAGAAGAGAATTGCTTTGCAGAATTTCAGATCCCAGAACTCTTTCACCACCTGCATGACTGGGGGTGGGGGCGCGCCAGGGAGATTTTCCCCAATATTAGTGTGAACCTAGAGCCCCAACCCCAGGTGCCACTGTTCCCTATAGTCAGGCTACCTAAAGGCCAGACTCAGCTTCCCTGGGGCCAGCCCTGCAGGCCCAGACCTGTCCAGAGGCAGCTAATGCCCCAAATAGACCTAAGACATGAAGCCTTCGTTCATTTGGTTGAAAAAGCAGTAACGTCTCCAGCCAGTAACAAGCCGGTCCAAGCCCCCAGCTCTCCCTCCTCTCTTCTCATAGATCTCAGACCTTGGAGAGGTCCCAGAGGAAGTGCCTGGAGTATTCTTTGAGCCAAGCAGGAGACGCAGCAACAGTGGTGAGTAGAAATAAGGGTGGGGCTGGTCAGCGCACAGCAGGACTGCTTGAGTGGCCAGCAGGGGAGATGGGTGGGTGTCTTTTTGTCCCACTTTGGGCACCCAGCCACACTGCACAGGTGGGTTCTCCACTGTTCAATTGTGGGAAAGATGGTTATACAGGGACACAATGACCTCTGAGATATGTCCCCCCAAATTCTTTGCGTATAACCTCTGATTTCCCACCTTCTCCCACTTTAGAACCTACTGATTCTGTCAGCCAAGGGATCAACGTTCACTTACTGTACTGTGCTAGCATGACCTTATTTCCTTGAAATTGGGTTAAATTGTTAAGGCATTGTACCTAGAAGCTGATCGTTCCCAGAGATGGGGGATGAAAAATGTCCTGTGTGGGGAAGCGTGAACAGGCTGGTTTGGTTGGACCAGGGCTGGACCATGGAGAACATGGAGGGGAACAGGGTCCAGCAGCCTGGAAGATGGACTGGAGCCAAACTGTTTGTATTTTGTGTTTGATCCTTGGCACACTAGGAAACCAATGGGGCTTCACAAGCAGGATGGTGGCACGGTGGAGATGCTCTATAGGAGAATGGCTGAGCAGCCATGTAGAGGACAGGCTGGCGGGGGCAAAGACAAGGCAGGGAGATCAGTTTGCCATGGCAATAGTTCAGATGGAGGTGAAGAGGGGGAGGTGGGTGTGAAGATGCTGTAGCATTTGTGCTAATTGAAAACAAACTCTAACCTAGCTCTATAAATACAAAGCAAGTGAAAATAGAACCAGTTGGGGCGGAGGAGGGGACTGTGGGATGGTTTGGGTTTTTTCCCCACAATCAGATCCCTTTCCTTCAGATTGGGAGATTCAAGAAAATGGCTTAGAGCCAAAACAAGAACAAAGAGAAATGTGAACCTATAATTCAGAGACTGGCTGCTCCCCACCCCCACCCCAGAGCTCAAACCCCAGTACCCACATTTAGAAGAGCTGCACATTTGGGAGCAGAAGTTCTCCAGAGAAGGAAGATCCCAGGGGCCACCTAGAGGCTGGGCAGGAGAAGGCGGCAGGGTGGCCGAGGGGACTGGCTGTGGCCCCGTGTCCTGAGGTCCAGCTGTGTGTGATCTCTTCCTCCACAGTGTTCACATACTCAGAAAATGGCTCCGATGACGTCAGAGAAGATGCAAAGACCACAAATGGACCAGTATTTACCAAAGTAAGGGAAAAGTGCATTCCTTTGGGGCATCTAGGGGGAATTCTTCAGAAAACAGAGATTTTCAAGGGGATTGTTATAGAAAGGAAACTGGGCATTGTACAGTGCTGCCTGGGTCCATGGTCTTTGTGCATCAGAAGAGCTTCCTTCTACACCCCCCTCTCTGAGCCAGCCCTTCTCTTTAGTGGGCATCTGGAGGCAAGCAGTCATAGCACATCCCAAAGCGTGAGAGTAAAGGCCTTCCCAGGGCACAGAGGCCTACTGTTGGGCAGCCTTTGAGAAGGTCTGACACCTTCACATTTAGCGGGGAGAGCCCTGAAAGGGAGGGGCACCCACTGTCACATTCCCTTTCCTCTCTTCTCTCCCACCTGGCAGGGGCCTCTGCACAAAGACACCACCCAGACCAGCACCTACGTTGCCTTGTACAAATTTGTCCCCCAGGAGAATGAAGACCTGGAAATGAGGTAAGAAAGGTCCGAGCTTTCCTGGGAAGAGGGACAAACCACCTTTTGGGTCTCACCCACAGATCTGAGTGCATTCGGGACTCACAGAAATCACCAGCAGGCCCAAATCAAAGCTACCTTAAACTTGAGAAAGGGTGGACAAAGCAGCCCAAGCCTTTTGCCTTGCAGGAGGGGCCCTGCACAGCAGGGAATTCTGGGCAGTTTTCAGACCCACCAAAGCCCAGTGGCCTCTGGCCAGGTCAGCACTAACCACACAGCTTTCGGGAGGCTGATAAGCTTTGGTCAGTGATGTGCTCATATCTCTATGGCAAGTGAAAAGCTGTTTGTCTCCTTTCCCATCAAGACTAGAAGATATGAGTAAGTCTCATGAGGAGGTTTATGGATTTTCCAACCATGTTTTTCAGGAAAGGGGTGATTCTTCCAAACCAGATGGGCCCCTTTGGGGCTTGTCCTTTCTTCCTCTGAAGATAATGGGAAGTTAATTAGCAATTAAAGCTACTGAAATGCTCTGCTGGTGCTGCTTCTGGAAAAGTGGGGCATGGGAAAATTCCCTCCCACACTGGTTAAACTCCAGCATCCTCAGCTCTGAGGCACCATGTGAAGGATTATGAATAATTCACAAACCCTCCCCACTCCCCACTTCACACACTCGAGTCTTGGCCAGGACTTCTCTTTGATTCTGCAGATGGAGCAATGTTTATACCATCCTCACGAGTCACCTAAATTGTACCCATTCTCTCCTCCCTCTCTGTCTCTGTCTTTATCTCTGTCTCTTACTCTTTGTCCCCCTCCCCCTTTTCCTTTCTCCTCCTTTCCCCCCACATTCCATTTCTTTCCTCTGGCTATTCCTTCTTCTCTCTGTGACTTGCCCCAAGCTTCTCAGAAGGAAGGAGACTTGGTTGACAGGGTCACTTTGGGGATTCCTCTTGTCACCAACCTTTACTCCACCAGACAAAGGTGAACTCTCATTGAAATGTAGTAGCTGCTGTCTCGGAAAAAAGCTAATTGTTGCTGTTGGCTTGGGCCAGGATCAGGACTGCTGACACAGAGAATGGAACAGCATCATTGGTGGGATGTGGAGGCCTCTAGGACATGGGGCTGAATGGCCCTGGAGATGAATTGTGTGGCCATGACCGAGCTCCCTGCTCCAAGGTGTGATTTTAGATGGAGAGGGAGCCCTTCGGAGACAAGGTGGTCCTGGCCCAGGGTGCTCTCTTGCCTCTTCCTCTTTGTGTCCCAGCTGAAGAGCAGGACTCACTTAGAGACCCCTGAGATTTCTGCTACATGCTGCTGACCCCTGATCTAAGCAGCCATCCCAGAGGAGGGAGGAAATGAGGATGGCAGAGCTCAGGGGGACCAACAAGACACCCCCTCCTCAATGAACTCTAGCAGCTCCCTACAAAATCCTCTGTTTAGAGTTTAAGGCTTTCCCCTGGCCTGCCAGCTGCCTCACATCTTGGTCAGAGGCGCTGACCTGCTGCCGGCTTTTCCTCACTGGCAACATCTCCTTGAATGGGCTGTCGCCCCTGAACTCTCTTCCTCCTCTATTCTGCGTCTTAAGTCCCTGGCTTCCTTCAGACTCGGCTCAAATCCCACCTTCGGTGAGACTCTCCTGGTCTCCCCCTCCCCCAATGCTAGTGTCTTCCCTCCATGGGCCATTCGCACACCTTCTGCACGGAGCTCGGGTAGACCTATACATGTACATGTTTCACTCCGTTAGAGTGAGCACTCTTAGAGGGCAGACACTGGATGTGGGCTTGGGAGTTTTTGCCTTGCTTTGTATAGCATTTCTCAGCACAGGACCCACGACTTAATAAGTGCTTACTAAATGCTGTTACCTGATTGGCTGACTCTCCAGCCAGAGATTGCTTCACTTTATGAAGCCTTGTACCCTGCAGTCCCCAGGGCAGCGTGCCTCCTCCTCCCAGAATGCTGGTACACAGGCATTCCATCTTGTCTTCATTGTGAATAATGGCATGTTGGAGCAGAGTTAACAGAAGACCTACTTGAAGTAAATAACCTTAATGCCAACCAAATCTTCAGCCCAACCTTTGCCTGGGGCTCTTCCGCTTGCATAAATGTAGGCTCTGCCCTTTAACCAGCGCTCCAGGAGGGGTCAGAGTGCCCGGGGCACTGTGGACCTGTTGTGACAGTGGACATTAATTAGAAGGAGACAGCAGTGGGTGCTCAGGATCATCAGGCCAATCTGTCACCGAGGTCTTCTTGCAGTCGGCAGACAGGCCTGGTAATTTTCTGAGTCCCCCCGAGGTCATCTGGGTGATTGGCCCTCAGCCTGTACCCTCTAAGTCAAAGGGCCTTTGTCTCTTTCCCTCCAGGCCAGGAGATGTGGTCACCATCCTCGAGGACTCCAATGAAGACTGGTGGAAGGTAGCGTATTCCCATTCCATTCCTTTGCTGGTCATTTGCTATATTTGCCAGCAGCCTGAAGGAGATGGATTCGCTCTCCTCTTCACCTTGCAGGGGAAAATTCAAGACCGAACTGGGTTTTTTCCCGCCAACTTTGTTCAGCGCGTGCAGCCCAACGAGAAGATTTTCAAGTGCGTCCAGACCTTCATTGGCTGCAAAGAACAAGGCCAGATCACCCTGAAGGAGAACCAGGTGAGTGAATGGCCCAGATGCCCAGGAGTGGAGACCCTGATTTGGCGATCTGATCAGTGATCATTTAGATTTAGGCCTGGCACCAGATGATGATGGTAATTAGTAATAATTATAATAATAATGGCTTTAACGCTTGTGAAGCACTTTACAATATCATTTCATTTAATCCTCACAAGGAAGGAGGGGCTCCCATTTCACAGATGAGCAAACTGAGGCAGAGAGCAGTCAAGTGGCTTACCCAGGGCCCCACAGCTCCAGTCTGAACGCAGATGTCAGCTGAGGCCTCTCTTGGCCCTGGGGCCAGCTCTCTGCCTGCTGCACCCCCAGCTGCTTCTCTCTTCATCCAGAAGAGTTTCCGCTTCAGTGCCGGGGCATTTGGGGTGAGGTGAGGAAGGCCAAGCAGTGTCTTGGGGATGGCTTTGGACAGCAGGCAGGAAGGGCTGGATTGCTGCAGCTTCACCTCTGGTTCTCTGTACCCTCGTGGGTAAGACCAGCCCCTCTAAGAGTTTGTGTGAGGTTTCACCAGGTGAATGAGCTGAAAGGGCTTCCACGTGCTCTAAACTCATGGGGCATTGCCATCATTAGCAGTTACTCCAAAGCTGCTCCCAGCGGCCTTGGGCCTCAGGCCTCCCGACAGCCTTTCCCAGGCAGCTCAGAGGTACTCACAATCTAAGTGCCAGCTGCTTTGGGGCTGCCCGGCTCGCCCACCCAGCCTTCTTACCAAGCTTGGCTCTGATGACATTGGGCACTTCTGAAAGACTCTTCCTCATCGCAGGCCCCATGGTAGAGACCCCTGAGGGGATCCTGACCTGGTTGGTGCAGGGATCAGTCCTGAAGACAGAGCCCAAGGAGCCCTGGGAAAGGAAAGGCCAGAGCCGAGACCGAGCTTCATCTTTCTGCCTTCTCCCACTTTGTCTCTGAGAGCTCAAGGCTCCGTGTCCCCAGGGACCCTTCAGGCCCTGGCTCCCTGCTGACTTCCTTTCTGGCCAGGGGCAAACCTTAGACAGCTGTAAACAAAGGCACATTGTCCAGACTTTACTTCTCTGCTCGGGTCCACCCCAAGGCCCTTTCGGTTTTCCTCTCCCCAGTACATCAGAAACAGAGGCAGAAGGATCCATGAGTCATCTGTACTGATTGTTTTCCAGGTGCTTAAATTCCCTCCATTTTCCTCTAAAATTTGGAGCTTGGCATCCCATATTTCCTTCTGTGGCCCCCCAGCTGCCCAAGCCACTCCTTGAGCTCAGCCATTGGGAGCAAGTTGCCCATTTGCTTCAGAATACCTATTTCAAGTGATCCTGGTTCTCAAAGATTCATCCTTTTGCCCAGCCACAAGTTACAGACCCAGGGAGACAGTTCTCCCTGAGTGTGGGGCTGCTACCAAAGGGAAGGGTTTGTCCCTGTGAGACTGTGAGAGAGCAGAAACAGACAAAGCCAAGATGGAGAGCTGGGCATGGTGGTCACAGTGCCACAAAGGGAGTGGGGTCTGCAGCAAAGGACCCAGGAAGAGACTGGGAAATGGGGTTGCTACCCTTCCTTGGGAACCAGCCTCTGTGGGACTCAGTGGGATTCCATCTGGATGCATAGTGGGTCATCATAGCCAACTCTAGGACAGACTTTCACTATTGTGGCCACAATGGGAACTCCACCTCCCCACAGGCAGAATCCCCTCTGTCCCCCCTCTTCTGAGACAGGTTCTCAGGACTGAATCTCAGAGCCGAAGAAAAACCACGTGTGCTTTGGGGAGGATACAGACAGATGGAGGGTCCAGCAGGGCTTGTGTGGTCTTGGGAAACTGCCTACAGATCCCAGCCCCACTCCCCTTCTTTGGTCCTAATGAGCCCAACTCCAGGGTCCAGGACCGTTCATACCCTCCAGAGGTACTAAGGCATTTCCTCCAAGCGCTTGCTATAGAAACATATCCCACTTTTATGAGGAAAAAGATTTCACCTCATAAAATATCCAGAAGCTTCAGGTTCCCCAAATTCCCCCAAATAATCAGCCAGAACCTTTCGGGGTTGGTTGGTTCTCTCTACAATGCAAACAGAACATCTTTTGACCAGCCTCAGTTTTTCTCAGAGCAGTCTCCAGCCCCTTCGTTGAGCTGAAAGGGCTTTGGTGCTAGTCAGTTTAGTCAGATTCGACACTTATTAAAAGCCCCTCTGCACAAGAGACAGCATTTGGTGCAGGGGTTCCAAAGATGAAATGCCCCAGTTTCTGCTCTCAAGGGGCTTACCTTCTGCTGGGGGAAGAAGGGGATGATGTGTACACAGTGGAATCTAATACATGGGCAAGTGTGGTGGGACCAAGATGAGATCCCAGCAGAGGGCCCTGGGCAAATAGAAAGCAGGACGACGGAAAGTCTCCTGGAAAATATGGCAGCTGAACTGAGCCTTGGAGGAAGTGAGGCTCAGGATGGGCCATGAAGAGGAGGCAGGAGCAGGAGGTTATCAAAAGGGAAGACACTTAAACAAAAAAACACAGGTGGGAATGTGCCAGAGCCAGCTGCTTTAACATCTGTGGCCTCAATTCTTCAGCCAGAGTCCCAAGGAAAACATTCTGTGTGAAGGAGCTTCTTGGAGCTCAGATTTAGAGCTGTTCACCCAGAACAACCCCTTTACCTTGGAGGTGAGAGGGAGGGTCACCGGTAGTGAAGAAGAGAGCCAGGTGCCCCGACTCTCCCCTTCATTCCCTGGCCTCCCCACCCCAGCAAAACTGACAGACTGTGGAGTGGGTTTGAAGCAAGGACTTTGTCTAGAGGCAGGCAGCCTAGGCAGGAGAAAAAGAGCTGCCCTCAGGTGTTTAGAAGATGGGCCCGCTGGGTGACCTTGGACAAGTCACTTAACTTCTCAGAGACCCTGGGCAGCTCTAAGGCTGCAGTCATCTGCCCTGGTGGAGGGCAGGCCCAGCACCAACTGAACCAGAGCTCCAGTCCAAAATAACCAAAACTTTCTCATCCTCTTAGGGGACGCATGCACAACCCATTAATCCAGAACAAGATGGATCCACCTAGATTGTGGTGGGAATCCATGGTTTCATCATAGGGCACACCCCCTCCTCTTCTCATTCTAGTCAGCTCTGGCCTACAGTTTTACCACCAATCCTCCTGCCAGGAAGGGGGCCCAGCCATCGGGCCAGGGGCCTTTCTTGCCCAAAGGATCATGTAAGCTTCCCCGGGCTGTCCCTGCCCTTTGTGTCCTGAGCCACTCACCTCCTTTTCCAGGTCTGGAGCCCTCTATGTAGCTTCTCCGGTGTCATTCTTTGGTGCAAACAGGCTATGCCTGCCCTCTGCCCCCATCTCCCCATTGCTCTTTGGCCATTCAACATACTCAGAAAAAGACTGATATTAAAAAGACCAGCCTTTGGTTTGGCTATCAGAAGGAGGTTGTTCAAAGCACCATGCACTGTGCCCTAGGCAGACCAACCCCCGGTCCTCCTCTGCTGGATTCTGGGCAGTGCTGTTCCCACCGGTTCAGTGTCTGGTCACTGTCTGCTCATTAACAACTTCACAGATGAGACACTTTTCAATGTACCACTAATTTGCCTTCATGATCCATTTTTTAAAGATTCCAAGCACTTAGCAGAAAACCTGCATTTATAAACCTATAATTAAGAGTAATTTTGAGGGAGCACTGTACTTCAGTGCTCCCCACACCATTGGGCCGTGGACTGCACCAGCTGTTAGTCAATGATGGAGACCATAAGTCTAGTCTCTCCACACTACTGCAGTGTTCATGGAACCCACAGATGGCCAGTGATGCTTGAAATTAGGCCATGTGCCCCATCAGCCCTTAAAACCTAGAAAACATCCTGTTTATAATTCCAAAAGGGCCTCGCCACTCAGGCCAAGGGCCACAGGCAAAGCAATACAAAAGGGAGAGGACATTCCATACCTTTGAACTCCCTTCTGGGCCATCCCCGTGAAGATTCCTTCCAACAACTATGGGATCAGGGTTGGTAAGGCACCATGTTATGTGGTCAGCCCACTGCCCCTTCTCAGACACACCCTGTCATTATGAGCAGCTCTTATCCAAAGCCTCCCCTCTGCTCTGTAGAGAAGATCCAGCCAATGTCCTAAGGACCATTTTCCAGGTCTGTGAACATTGCCATCGGTCCTAGTATGGCCTGAGCTTGAGCTCTGCCCCACTCCACCCCCAGCAATCTTCTCCCTGCATCCCTTGGAGAATTTCCCTGTCAGCAGGGGCAGGAGGCTGCTGTTCGTTAATGTCCCCAGCCCCCCGGCTTGCCCACAATCTTAACCCTTCATAGAGTGTGCCACCCCATGATTTCTAGCCTTCCAGCATCACCACAACAGATTGCCAAGGAAGGCAAGGTCTTCCGGATACTGGGCATTGACAGAATAATGTCTGGAACTGAGGAGGTGAGAGACTTCCTCCCTGCTGCTGTGGTCAGAGCCCATCTGTGCACAGACGTTCACAGCACCGCTCTGTAGAAGGATAGCGATGGGCTGGAGTAGCTCCATACTTCAGTCATACTCGTGTGAATTCAGTTCCACTCACACATACCCCAAAAAGTCAAGGCCACATGTCCCAAGCTCACTCTTCTGGGCTTCTCTTCTCCCATCCCTGCAACGTCTTCCCTTGAACCCAGTAGTGTCTGGAGGCGGCTATCAATCACTGAGCCTCCCTTCTTCCTCCTTCCCTTTGAATTCAGATCTGTGTGGCCTCAGAAGAAGGACACGAAGGCTTCATCAAGGTCTGCAGTGGCAGAAAGAAGGGCCTGGTGCCTCTGGACGTCCTGGAAAACATCTGATTTCTGTGCCCCACTTTGTGCAGTGGAAACCTTGGCTGGTGATGGCCAAAAGCCTCTTCATATGGACACTGTCAGTTCTGATGACCCCCAGGGGACAGTGAGAACATGAATGCGGGCATGCAATTGCTCAAGCAAGCACACACACACACACACACACACACACATACACACACACGTGCACATACACACATACACACATACACACACACACACACATACACACACACACACACACACACTCCAGGCTGTTGAGAACAATGAGAATCATAACAAAACCAAGGGTTGGTTGAGGAAATGTACTCAGTCTACCACTGAGTGTGAGCAGAGACTGCAGTTGACACCCTTCACAGGGAGAATTTGGTGGAGGAGGACAGGAAGCAGTTGGAATGTAAACATGCTTGTCTAAAAGATGTATGTGTGTGTGAAGAAACCCACTGGCTCCTGAGGCAGCCTTGTGTTACCTGGGACCCAGGCAGTCGAATCTGACCTTCTATGGACTAAGGACAAACTGATGCTTTGGGTCCAGTGTGACATTCAATCCACAGTATTAGTCAAACAGTGTAGCATTTTAAACTGGCCAGCCTCACCAGGAAGCTGTTTGGAGCCCACCAATGGGAGAGACAACTGGGTCTAGAATTTCATTATGTTATCAGATTGTCAGGAAATACAGTGGCCCATTGGGGTCTTCTCTCTCTCTCTCTCTCTCTCTCTCTCTCTCTCTCTCTCTCTCTCTCTCTCTCTCCTTTCTCAGTGTCTAGTATGTTACATGGCTTTGATGCCTTGTATCTTACACCCATCAAACCCAGAGGAGACACCTGTCCCAGCAGGTCTCCCTTCCTTCCTTCCTCATTCTACTTTTCCCACAGATGGAGAGAATTACATGAGACAGCAATGGAGATGCCATACATCCAATGGTGGTTGGGTGAAAAGAGCCTTTATTTACTATCAGAAAGAATTCATTTTCTTCTTTCTCCTTGGTTTCAAAGCCAAGCAACCTCCCAGGGGCCATGAGGTGGGTGGTCAGGGCATCTGGTGAAATCCCCTTTCATTTCCAGCACCCTCAACTCCATTTGACAGAGAGCCTGGCACTCTTGTGGGGTTCTTAGGCCTGTCAGATTCAGGGATCAGAGTCAGGGGTGAAAAGGAGCCCAAATCTGGGGTTGCCAAACCAAATCCCTATTTCCCTAGGACCATTTACTATAACCTCCCTGGTGGGGAAAGGAGACGCTACCATCTCTCTTCCCTCAGAAGCCAGAAGGGCTAAAGGGGTCCATTTAGTGTCTCCTAAGAAAAAAAGGCCCGGCTCTTCTTCCCTTCCCCCACCCACTGAAGGCTATAGTTCACACAGATATCTTGTCCCAGAACGTTCCCTCCCGCTTCAGTCTCCTCAAATTCCTCCTTGTATTGCAGCCCAACATGTAGCACCTAGCTAAAGAAAGAGGAGGTGAACTCTACTCCACAATGGCCTTGAAATCAATGTCAGTTAGATTTATTTTGATACAAAGCAATAAAGCGATTATAGTGATTGCCCAGTGGCTTCTATCCTGCCCACCGACATGGCGCTTTTCAGAACCAAAGCCTGGCTGTCTCCACTGATTTCTCTTCTTCATTGTGGCCTGCGACTGAACAGGGGATGAGGAGTGAATGGGAGGCTTCATGTCCCTTCTTTGGATGCCTTACCCTCAATTCTGAGGCAGCCCCCTGGGTTCCAGCCCTGCCGAAGATAGTGCAGCAGATGAGGTCCAGGGAACACATGGACTCTCAAAGTGAAATAAGATGCATCTGCTTGAAAAACTGAATGTCTAAAGACCAATGCTGTTTGTCTCTAACTCAGTGTTCTATTTAATAATAAAAAATTCTCATTGGTATAAGAACAACCTGTGTCCTGGTTTCTCTTGAATTCCAGTGGTGGCCAAGAGGAGGCCAGGTTTGTACCAGCATGCCCTGTCTGTCCTTCTGTTTGCCTTTCAACAGACGAGACCCTTCCGGACTACAGAGTCATTCACCCAGGCGGCACGTGGCAGGGCAAGATTTAATTCCAGGTCCAGGGCTCTTCCCACATATCTCTAGGGGCACCTCATCAGCTACAGGCTCCACCAGCAGTGGGGTGGGGGGAGGTGTGGCGGGGAATAGCCAACATCCTCAGCCAGGGAGGGCCTGGGAAAGAACATGGCTATCCTCTCCTCTCTCTGCACCACCCCTGGCCCCCCTCCCTGGAGACTGGGAAGCTGTGGGGTCTCCTGGGTGCATGGACCACATCCAACAGCATCCATCACAGTCCATCGCAATCTCTGCACCTTTGTGGCTGCTGGTCATGCCTTCCCTTGGGGCCTCCATTGAGGAGGCCTCCTTTCCTCTGGGTCCTTCCCTGGGTCTTGCAGCACTAGATAGTATCAGAGCAGCCCTCATGCTGTCCAGCTATGGTCCTGACTTCTTGCCACATGACCGGCCCGCCTCCTTTTTGAATCACACACGTCCCTTAAACTCTCTGACGCTTCTTGTATCCAATCGTAAGATGGGCAAATAAGCTGGATTGAATGAATACTGAGAGAGAACATGGGGTCACAAGGCAGCGAAGGACTCCTTTGGTGGCTAAGGGCATCAAAAGCCTGGTGACTTTGAGGGTGAGCAGCAGATGCTGGCAGACTGTTCCTCAAACAGACAGTGAGGAGAGCCTGGAATCCTGATGCAGCCCAGGAGGGCAGCAGACAGACAAGAACAACCCACTGGGCTATGACAAGGAGACTCACCAGCATGGGAGCAGTGCAGCCAAGCTGCTAAGGGGAATGTATTCTGGCCTTGGAGTCATGAGTTTGATTTCAGCAGATCCCAAAGTGGGCACAAGAAATTTGGTGTGAGTTGGTACCTATGAGCACTTTGAGAACTCCATCTCCATGACTAGCCTGTGTACACACACACTCCTTCCCTCTGCCAGAAAGACCTACATGCCCTCTGTCTCCAGTTCTCTGTCAGGCACTGACTAAGGAGACTGACCAAAAAACTTCATCAAACCAGCTCATGGGAGTGCCCCTAGGCTACAGATTTCTTAGAGGAGAGAGGGGGGGGAGGGAGAGAGAGAGAGATTGAGAGAGTCAGAGAGAGACAGAGAGACAGAGACAGAGACAAACAGAAAGGCAGACACAGAGACAGAGACAGAGAGGATATAAAGACAGAGAAAGACAGAAAGGCAAAAAAGGAGACAGAGACAGAAAGATAAAAAGATAGAGAGATGCGGATAGATAGACAGATAGATAGACAGACAGTCAGACAGACAGAGACAAGGACAGAGACAGAGAAGGATTCACCTCTGAGACTCTGGGCTGCTCTTGAAGCTGTTAGTGGCAGGGAAGGTACTGAGCAGCATCGGTAGAGAGTTCCCTGGGCCAATAAGATTACAGGTCCAGACCGAAAAAAGAAAGTCTCTGCACTCTCATTACTAAGTTTGGCTAAAAGAGGAGAAAAGAAAGGATGCAAAGACTTAAGCAAGGAACAGTATATACAAATGCAACTCAGAGAGTTGGGCTTCTTTCCTTCTTTCCTTCCCTCTCTCCCTCTTTTTTTCTTTTTTCTATTTTTCTTTCCTTCCTTCTTTGTCTCTTTTCTTCTTTCCTAGTTTTTTCTTCCTTCCTTTTTTCTTTCTCTTTTCTTCTTTCTTTCCTTGTTTCTTTCCTTCCTTTCCTACTTCTTTCTGTTCTTTCTCTCCCCCAGATATGGAGCACTCCAAGTTTCCACATATAAATCTCAGGCCTCAAGGATCTCAAATACCAGAAAGTCCCCCCAGTAACCAAAGGGATGTTGAGCTTCCTGGCATGTAGTAGGTGCTTAATAAATGCTTCTAGAATGATTGGTGATGATGGATCATTCATCTCAACATCTTTCTACCAAAGCTCCTCAGTGGCCACCCCTATCACTAGTTCCACCCACTTCCTTCCCTCCAATGTGTATCTGCTAAGTGTAAGGCAGGAGCCAGCTGACTAGCAAGACACCAGAGAAGCTTGGAGAGTAAGACCTCATCATGCTACTGGCTCTATGCTATAAGTGTCCTGTTGACCGCCCCCTACTATACTGCTGCTCCCAGGTGATGGCCCCACTGGCCCTGGAGAGGCTTCCCAGAGAGAGAGAGACAGGCAAAGGGGCTCTGGACCTGAGCTCTGAGCAGAGGCCACCCCATACCTTCCCTCCCACACCTCTAAACATGGCAGGGCCTTGCTACCATCCAGGCAATCCCAGCAGTGCTGAGGAGTCCACCAAAGAAAAGCCCAGAGGACAGAACCAGGATCAATGGGGAGTGTCACAGAAAGGCAGGTGTAGACTCAAACCAGACTGCATAATAATAAAGGCTGCCCAAAGGTGGGGCAGGTTGCCCTGGGAGACACTGGGCACCCCCTTCTTGGAGGTCTTTAGGCATAGGCTGAACAGCCATCTGGTGATGGGGAGATAAACCTTGAAGAGCCCAAGAAATGTCCATTGGTCTGAGGATCCTAGATCTAGACCTGAAGAGGACCTCAGAGGTCTCTGAGTCTGCCTGCTTCATTTTACAGGTGAGGAAATGAAGTCCCAGAGAAGTGAAGACATTTTTCCAAGGTTGTAGAGACGGTGATCAAAGGTGAGCTTGGACCCAGGTGCTCTGATCAAAAGCAGATCGGCTCCTTCTACTGCATCTCTGTGCTGCTGGTGGTGGTGGTTATTATCTGTGTTCTCATCGTTGGTTTGATGAGACTCCGTAGAATGGTCCCAGGACAAGCTGGCAGCCACTCTGTTGTCACTATGACTGTTGTAGGGGCCTCCTTGTTCAGGTTGGACCAGGTAACCTCTGAGTCCCTCCTAGCTAAAACTCTGCAGAGAATCCTGGGGCCATCTCTGGAGACAGGAGGGTGGGAGCTTGGCTGGAGTCAGAGTCAGGGTCACAGGGCTTCACTGTAAGCCGCCCAACACAAGAGCGACCTGGATACAAAGTGCTCCCCAAGGTACGCGCTCCTTTCATCAATATGGGAACAGATGGAGAGGGTTTTGCGTCTGGGTTGTGAGTGTTCTTGTCTCATAATGTGATGATTTAATGATCATCGCTAATGCTCTCAGACATTAATACAGTCTTGGAGGGAGGTTGTGGCCATACAACTTGCTCTCCTGGTGGCCAGCTTTCTGGTGATGAGCATCAGAGCCCCTGGGTTCAAATCCTCCCGCTGATGTTTTCTAACTGTGAGATCTTGGCCTCCCTAGAGCCCAGTTCAAGGTCTATAAAAAAGGAGATCAGACCAGTCGGTCTCTGAGGGTCCTTCAGTCTCTAAGTGTATCCTGGATCCCCACAGGCAAGGGTAGGAAAGGTCTCTCATTCTGACCTGGGAGGGGGCGCCCAGGGAGACCTGTGCCATGACTCTCCTCTCTCTGAGATGGCCTAGTCTATCTGAGGGAGCCCTGGAGCTCTCTGACCAGCCTCGGACCTCCCTCCACACTGAGCTGAAGACGAGCCTGAGGACCACCACCTGACAAGCCAGCGACCGGCCGTGGCTTTGGCTGGATGAACCCCCACATTCACTAGTGATGCCAAGCCTCGCGGTCTCGGATCGAAGCCGCAATAATCAGCTTCCTAAAGCCTCCACTGGAAGGCAGCCAGAGCTGTTCGTTTCCTGTCAAAGCCACAAAGACGCCTCCCAGTGGGAGGTAAAGAAGGGCCTCCAGGCCACCTGCCTGGCCAATCTCTCGGGCAAGATTTCTCAAGGCTCCACCTCTCACCAGAGTGCTGACCTCGGAGTCAGGAATCTAGCCCCAGACATTTACTAGCTGTGTGACCCTGGGCAAGGCACTTAACCTCTCTCAGACTCGGCTTCCTCAACTATAAAATGGGGATAATAATAAGTCCTACCTTCCAGGGTTCTCGTTAGGGTTAAATGAAATAACTTTGGTCCAAGTGTCTGGCGCACTATATAAAGGCTGGTTCTTTTACGTTATTGCTCACCATCATGACCATTGTTGTCTTTCTCAAGTCTTTAGCGCAGTAGGTGGCATGCAGTAGGCACTCATTGCCTGCCCTCTCTCCCCGCATCTCCATCCTGGGGTTGCTGCCGCTGTTCTTGTCTCTGCCTTGGCCCCTTGCCATGGGTGCTCCAGCCTTTCCTGTAGCTGGCTTCTCTCAGCCCTGGAAGCCACACCTGTTGATTTCCCATCCTGCTCCTGTTTTGCTTATCCATCCTCCTGCTGCTGCTGCTGCCCCTTCTGCTCCAGGGAAGTGACTGCACTCTTTTAGAGGCAGACTACCTAGTGTGTTGACTAGCACTGAGGCACAATGTGCTAGTCAACACCTCATCGTCTTGATTGGCAGCCATCATCATAGGGCTATCCCTACTGACACCAAAAAGACAGCTATAAGACTTTACTTACCCCCTCAACAAGCTGCCCCCCAACTCCTTAGCCTAGCTGAATGAAGGCAGAACTCCTTTCACTGCCTCCCCAAAGATGCTCACCCCACTCCCCACCATCAGCAGCATCTCCCAATGAGGCTGAGACTAGGAGCACGCGCACACACACACACACACACACACACACACACACACACACACACACACACTTTTCCATTTGTTCCTTCAATTCCCATCATGCCATTGTCCTAAAATGGTTCCTAGCCTCAAAAAAGCACCAATTTCCCTAACCATAAATTGTGGATAAACCTAACTCACGTGGCTGCTGTATTTTGTTCAGTTTAAAGCAATAGAGACATTTGAATCATCATAAAAACAAGCATTCATTGAACTCCTACTCTATGCTAGCTGCCAGGCTAGGTATTGAGGTATACAAAGAATGAAACAGTCTTTTCTCTTAAATAAGTTCCAATCTATTGGGAGAGACAAGCACTTATATAAATACATACAGAATAAATCAGAAGATTAGGGGGCGTCGATCAGTATAATGGTGGAGGGATCAATGGAGTAAATCCGTTATCCCAACCTACTTAAACTGAGAAGATGCTACACCCTGATACCTTTGTCAGGAGAGAACAACCAATTGGTAGGAAGTGTGTGAGTGAATAAGGCCTAAACAACTCTATTGAACCCTTAAAAGCCATGAGATGAGCTGGAGTATTTCCACAAAGAAAGCATGTTGGGATAAGCTGAGGGACAATGAAAAACCTATTACACAGCTAAGCCGTTTCAGAAACTGGGGCACATTGTGTAAATAAGTTCAACGTGAAGTCATATGTAGAAGATATATCGGATTCCAGGCAATCTTGGGGAGGGAGCGGGGGAGGGGAGAGGAAGAAAATCTGGAAACCAAAATTATGTGGAACTGAGTGTTGTAAACTAAAAATAAAAAATCTCAAAAAAAGAAAGAAACTGGGGGCATTAAGCATTTGAAGTCTCCAGCCAAGCCTCTGTGACAGAATTGCTTGAGGGGTGAGAGGAGAAGATGGTGCCTTAGACTCTCCTTCTTGGCCAAAAGAAGCCCTCGTAAACTTCAGAGGAGCAGCGAATTTCACCATTTTCATTCAGGTCCTGAGGCTAACGGGCCAGAAGCAACGGCTGCATTGGGAGCCAATAACAAAGTAGATACATTGAGGAAAGGCAGGTTCCAGGCTCTGCACCAACTTAAGGGGGACACCCTGAGGAACATCATCCCCTTTACCACGTGTGCCATTGAAGGAAGAGAGGACTCCAGAAAGTGGAGAGGAGGGAGTGTGCTCCTGGCATGAGGGACAGCCAGGACAAACAGGTGGAGACAAGAAATGGCCGAGAGAAGGCCAGATTGGCAGGGTCAGTGCCAGGGAGTGATGTCCTTCTTCTGCCTGAGCAATGCCGAGGTGGATGTCTTCCTGGCTGAAATGAGATTCTGGATAGAAACGTGCTCTATTTGTAACAACCCCTGGGGTATCATTGACATCCCCACTGATAGGGCTCATTATCAAGAGCTAGGGGCATTTTGGAAGCCAGCCATCGCGTGCAACCTTCTCATTTCACAGATGGGGAAACCAAGGCTGAGTTAAGTGGCTTGCCCAAAGTCACGTGGTTAAAAGAAAGAGCAAGGATTTTAACACAGATCCTCTGATCTCTTACTGAGTCCACTTTCCACTGAAACCCGAGGATTCTCATAGACTTGGAGATAGCACAAGTCAGAGGACATCCCTCAAGAAAAGGCAAAACTCTTCATTAAAAGTCAGCTGATAGTCAGGTATTAGCCCTATCCCTCAGGGACCAGTGTAGTCACACAGCAGAATCACGGAACTGGCCTCTAGTCTAGCCGTGGGACCAAGGGCAAGACATTTAACCTCTCAGGGCTCAGTTTCCTTATCTATAAAATGGGAACGATCGTATTAATAACAACCCCGCCCCCGCCCAGGTTGGTCTGAGGATGAGACTCATGCTTTATAAACACTAACGGGGTCACTAAAGGCCAGGTATGCTGATGACCAGACGATGCTTTCTCTTCCAGGAAGCACCTGAAAGACAGCACTTTAAGAGCCACAGAGGTGGTGGCCCACCAGCTGGCCACTCTGGCCATCTCCTGGCCACGGCCGCTGTCTGCAGTATTGGTCCTGGCTGGCCCAACTGCTGACCTCCGTGCAGAACTCCCTTCCCAAGCTGCTGCTGGGATTCTTTCATTCACAGAGACCCTTCCTTGGAAATGCTCAAAGCACTTTTTCTGAGGTGAAATCAGACCTTTGAGGATGACTTTGCTCAGGACATGCTAAAACACCGGCAACGCCACAGCCCCGGCTTGTGGGGACTTGGAGCCTGCAGACAAGGAGGCTCAAGCCGGGGGTGGGGACACAGATCATCCTTGCAGAATCCCAGCAGAGGCAAAGAGAGCAGAGCAGGGAGTGTAGCCCACTGAGCGGTGAGGCCGAATGCTGCTGTCAAGGGGTTGGGGAAGGGAAGAAGACAGAGGGCCCCAAGCCCGGAGTCACGGTCCTGAAGTCCCAGCCTAAGCCCATATCAGGAGGCACCTCCCTCCAGCTACCCTCATTACTTCATTGTGCCATTTATTCAGCACCTTAAAGTTTTCTGGGTTCAACACTTGGGAGTGAATCTAGGACAAAGGTCAAAGCATGGACTGAGTTCCTATCCAGCCTTGGACGCTGACACAGAGTCTGGGAGACTCTGGACAAGTCACTTAATCGCCGCCCTCCTCAGTTTCCTCATCTGTAAACTGGGGATAAAAACAACACATTCCCAAGTGGTTGTACAGATCAAATGAGAATATTTGTAAAGTGCTCAGCCCCAGTGCCTAGCACATAGTAGGTTGTTCTGACCCTCAGAACAATGGGGGTGCGGGGTGGGAGGTAGGGCCGCTATTATGATTATTCACATTTTATAGATGAGGAAACCGAACCCCAGAGAGGTTAATAAATGGTCATTCTCCTTCTTCCAGCTCAGTGGAGTTCAGGGAGAAGTAAATGAGTGAGGGAGCCTCCTGGGCAGGGCAAGCTCTCCTCACTGCACTGTAAGGCCTCACACCCTCTGCCAGCACAGGGGAAAACCCTGGGAGCCCAGCCTAGACTCATCCTGGGCCTCTGGAATAAGCCATCCAGGACCTGGAGCTTTATCCTCCCCCAGAAGGGCCTGGGCCTCTGGAATCCCTTCCATATGAGGGGGGAGACCCTCAGAAGCAGCAGGATCTGGGAGAGAGGTCAGGAGGAAGGCTAGTGCAGTGACCTCAGGCCCAGAGGGCCCTTTGGGGTTCAGACTGTCAGCCCAGGACCTCAGACTAGTCCTGGCTTCCCTATAAATAAACAAAGAACTTGCATTTAAAATGATGAAGTTACCAAGACCCAGGATGCCTTGACCTTTCCATGGTCACTACATGTCCCTTCTTGAGACCAGGAGGGCCTGGCTCCTGAGCTCCCAAAATAAATATTTGAACTCTGAACTTAAAATCATCAGAGATTTGAGGGAGGGAACTTTCCCCCAGATGTCCCCATGACACAGGACTATTTGTCTCGAAGCTGTCCTGTCCTGGCAAAGTAGATAGAGCTTGGGCCTGCAGTCAGGAAGCCCCAGTGCAAATCTGGCCTCATGCACTTACTAGCTAGGTGACCCTGAGTGAGTCACTTCTCCCCAATCTGCTTCAAGTGTTTCAACTGAAAAATGGGGCTAATAAGAGCACCCCTCTCCCAGGTTGTTGCTCAGATCAAATGAGACAGCCCTTGTTTTACATGTTTTAGCACAGCCCAGCCTGAGATAGGTGCTTAATAAATGCATATCCCCCCACCTACCCCAACCCCCACTTCTGCTTCAAATCTCTGGTTCTGCTCCAGCCCCTGTCTCTGACACCACCTGGTCCTTAGCTCACTGAGCTCCCTCCCGTCCTCATTCCTGGCCTAGGGGAAGGTTCCGTTCAGCTGGAGGTCCCTGCCTTCTCGGCTATGACCTCTCTCAATCCCCAGGGACCTTTCCCAGGGGCCAGGCTGTATGGAGGAAGAGGGAATTCAGATAAAACCCCTTAACTTTTCTACAACTCAGAGTCTTCCCTTGGAGAAGCCATTTGCTGCTTTGCCTCTGAAGGTCATGTTCACGACAGGCTTGGAAATATCAGGCAATGCCTGAGTTGCCTTGGTCTAGACTTTCTCTACTCCAGGGTCAGATCACCACCATCTTGTTCCCTAGGAAATGCTGTTAAATGGAGATATTTGATGGGAGACCTGAGCAAGTTTCCTGGTCTCATACTTAGTTGACCCACCCTGGACAGCTCACTTAACCTCATCTGCCAAAGGGAAGAGACCTTCTCCATTTGGCCTCAGAGCACAAAACTAGGAAGGGATAGGGGGATGGGTGTTTGCCAAGAGACAGATTCAGGCTCCATGTCAGGAAAAGCTTCCCCACAGTGACAGCTGCCTCAGAATGGGATGGGTTTCGGGAAAGGTAGTGAGCTCCCTGCCCTCAGAGGCCTCCAGCCATAGGCAGACTAGCCATCGGAGGATGCACTAGTGAGCCTCCTTTCAGGTTGGGTGGGACTAGAGGCTCTGAGGTCTCTGCCAGCTCCAAGCTAGGCTTAATCACCCGTGAAATCCTTCATGATTCTGTGAAACCCTATGAGGTGACCTTTGTTTTTCTTTTTAAGAGTACTAGTGCAGGATTTGTCCAGTAATGGAAGTATCCAGATGAAGAGTGGGAAGACAGATCGAGGATGAATAATGCATGGCAAACTAGTTTGGAGAGAGCCCATTTTCCGGAGCTAAGCTCTAACAAGCAGGCTGTGCCCTGAGCTCAGCACAGCAATAATCTTTGCACTCAAGATGGCGTCACCCTCTGGCAAAGTGATTGCTTGGACCAGCACCAGGTGTTCCTGAGACTAGCTCTCCCTATTTCCTGGGCCATCCATCACCTGTCCACACTTCCTGTTCTTGTCTCAGAGCTCTAGTTCTGTATGTGGCAGTGTGGCCACGACCCCAAAGACTTGAGACAACAATTGTTCCCACAGGACCCAGTGTTGTCCCAAGAGATGCCAACCATGAGAACTGCCTCGAGATCTAAGGATTATTTTGTTGTGGTCCAACCCCTTGCATGTATAGAAGTGGCCCTGGCCTTCGCAGCCCTAAACCCTCCTTTTTAGGAGCAGGGCAGGACTTCCATTTACAAATATCATTTTCCTCACTCTGAAATTAATTAAACTTTTGCTTGTATCCTGCCTCTCCTGTGTCCAGCCTGCTCTTTGTTTGGCTCTGGCCACCTACGGGTTAGAGACCAGCTCTAGTCCGGTTGACCAGTGATATAAGTGATCAGTCCGGTGTGAGAACTGAAGATACGATAGAGCAGGACAACGTGAACAAAAGATCATTTCTGGTGCTGTGGCAATTTCATCCAAAAAGCACAAAACTCAGTTTATATGGGAGACCATAAGACCTCAGGCTTGGCATTCAGTGCCCCAGGGGCCTGGAAGAGAGCCCGAGAGCAGCTCTGGTCTTGCCCATAAGGAAGGAAGACCTCAGGATCAGTCACATTAGGCCCAATGAGACCATGAGTTTGGTGTCACTGCTCCTGACATGGTTTGGTGGGAGTTCATTCTGTGTGCTGCCCAGGCAGAGGAGGACCTCAACGGGTCAGCCTTGTACATGGATGCCAGGCTGCCTTGGCCTCTCTTGCCTTCTTCCTTCCTTTGGTACTGACCTTGTAGGAAGGGCATCAGAAAGTCCTGGATGGACTTTGAGTCTGGAAAGCAGCAGCAGCAGCCACTGAAGGGCTGTGGATGTAGCATCAGTGGGGGCAGGCTAGTGGTGAGGGAAGAGTCAGGTCATTGAGAAGAAAAGCCCAGTGGCTCCTTCACTGCAGATGCAATGTTAATCGGGTCATTAGCAGCCTCGACTAGAGGCTGTTTGGGTCCTGCTCAAAGAGGTTGGGGTATCCTAGTAGTGAGAAAGTACCAATCATCTATGGCTCTTTGCTGCTTAGCATGCATTTCTCTGGGGAGTAAAAGTCACCAGTTCCACACCTGGCTTATGGCATATATTGACCACTTCCTTTGCCACCCCCTTTGAGAGTCTGGGGAAGCTGGAGGCTGGAGCCAAAGGTGGGCTGATTTGTCAGGAATCCAAGGTGGGGTAGAATGAAGTACTGGAGAGTTTGATTCCCCAAGGAGAAATTGGGTAGCCTCAGGGCAACAAACCCAGGACAGGTAAAGGATAGGCCTGGCTAGCCACCAGTAACTGAGGGAACCATCCCCAAATGAGCACCAAAGGCTAAGGCCTGGCATCTGACAGAAATCACATGGAAGCTCTAGAAGAAATCTGCTGCAGCTCTTCATGGAAAGTCATTTTGGTCATTTTAAAAGACCGGGCCACACTTCTGGATACATTACATTGGCCCTCCACTTGGAGGGAATGAAGCAAGACAGTTTAAAAAACGAAATAAGAGCTTGAGAAAAAAGTGGGAAGAAAAATAAATACCCTAAAACAGAAGAAAGAAAACTTTGTGCAAGAAGTGGAGCTCTGAAAATTAAAACAAACCAAACTCAATTTGATTCATGAAACAAGAAACATTAGAATAAAATCAAAAGACAAGTTTGGAACTAGGGTAGACCAGAAAAAGAAAGATGTGCGAGGTATCCACTACCAAAAGAATCAGGTGACTCTATAAAACCCACAACGTGCCCCAAAATAGAGTTTCCTTTATCTTCACTGTAACCCCAGCCGTAGCTGCTGTAACATCCCCATCTTACGGGTAAGGAAACTGAGAGGCTGAGTTGTGTCTGAGGTGGGACTTGAACCAAAGTCGGGAAGACTCCACATTCAGCACTCTGTACTCCGTGCCACCTTCCTAATAACTGATAAAGGATAAAAATGCTTGCATGTTGAGCCGAGGCCTGCCAAGAATCATTGATGAATTAACTAAAGTAAATTCTCCATATTTCTGCTTGTCAAGTGAGGGACCCGGACTGACTAGTTTCCCCAGGCCTTTGGAAAGGCCATTTTTAGAACCTGTGTTCATAATATCCCCAAATAATCAACAAAATGCCACAACAGGAGAGAGCATAATTACAAAGACCAGCAAACATTCTGCTAACTTCATCCAATGGGACAATAAAATCTGGGGCACACAGGGAATAATGGCCCCACCGTCATCATCTCTTTTTCCCACTCCCTCCTTGGATTCCTCATTAAGCCTGGTCAAAGAGAACACACGCTCTGTTTCCATTCACTGAAGTAAGCGAAGACGTCTTCTTTCTCTTAATCTGACAATTACTCAAATTACTTCGAGGAGTCCTTCGTGAGCCAATCAGTCGGGTGGGGTCCTCAGGATAGCTTAGAAGCTGTTTAAAGAAAGAAGACTATGGGGCGGAGCCAAGATGGCGGCCGGGAAGCAGTGACTGGCGTGAGCTCCCCACCAAGTTCCTCCAAAAACCTATAAAACAATGGCTCTGAACCAATTTTAGAGCTGCAGAACCCACAAAGTGGCAGAGGGAAGCAGGGCTCCACC
>CM053624.1:376548472-376564920 GCA_028646595.1 Phalanger gymnotis | reverse complement strand
ATGTTGAATTGCTTGACTTCTTAGGGAGGGTGGGTAGGAAGGGAAGAGGGAAGAGAATTTGGAACTTGAAGTTTTAAAAAAAAATAGATGTTCAAAAACAAAAATAAAAAAGTTTTTGCATGCAACAAGAAAATAAGATACACAGGCAATGGGGCGTAGAAATTTATCTTGCCCTACAAGAAAGGAAGGGAAAGAAAAGGGGATGGGAGGGGAGTGGGGTGACAGAAGGGAGGGCTGCCTGGGGAACAGGGCAACCAGAATATATGCCATCTTGGAGTGGGGGTGGGGGATAGAAATGGGGAGAAAATTTGTAATTCAAACTCCTGTGAAAATCAATGCTGAAAACTAAATATATTAAATAAAATTTATTTTAAAAAAAGGGTGGAGTCCACTCCTGGCCAGGAAAGTTTACCAATTCCTTTGGATTCCTCAATAATAATAAATCGTCCTTGATACCTGTATTTCAGGGTCAAGCTTATTTCTAATACCATGACTGCCCTCATCCCCTTTGGCAGATAAACATCGATCCTCAGTGTCAGAATGTCTCTGTGGCCCTCTCTAAGTTCTCCTCCAACAACAGTTGACTGGTTGTCTATGGCTCTAGTCCAGCCTATATTTCAGAACCTGATAAGGTGCTACATTACATTACAGTTTGCAGACTTGAGGCTAAATGTGCTCTTTTTACTCCCACTCCCACTTCTAGATCTTTCAGACCAATGGGAAGGCCCCCTATCAAACTCCCAGGTATTTGGAGCCATGGATTAAAACCCCCAGAGTCTCAGAAAAGAGGCCCAATGGCCACCACCAGCTGCAAGCCCAGCCCATCCCAGGGGACCTTCTGATGGTACAATGATCATGCAGGTTCTCTGCCGTTGGCTCCACATTCCCTACTTCTGCCTGGAATTCTCATAAACAAGGGCTACCATTCTACATCTGTAACCACTCAGACAAGTCCAGTTAACATAAATTTGAGGCTTTTTAGGAGCAAGATAATGGCAGAAACTAGATGGAAAGACTGCTTCTCTCTGAGTCTCCTCTATAGAAAGGAGGGAGAGAAGGTTAGGGACCTAGGAGATGCTCAGGTGACATGAGAGGCCAGGGTCACCATGGGAAGCACATGGGCCTGAGAGCTGGCTCATACCCTGGACAAGCCACACTTTGTGGGCCTCAGCTTCCTCCTATGAAAAGTGAAGGGGCCAGATGGGTTCACCTCTTAGGGGCCTTGATGGCTTTAAAATTCCTTGAGTGACAATGCGCAAACCTCACGCTACAGCTACCTTCCCCTCCCCCTTCCTTTTGCCAAGGATGGACTCATCAAGGCAGGGAATCTCTCTCAACCTTAGGAAGACTTGGACCAAGGGTTTGACTCATATGAATGTTACTCCAGTCGTGTCTTGGCCCCTCCAGAGCCACAGCCCTGCCCAGCAAAGTCCTAGAGCCTGGATGATACTACCTCCCAGCCCTCCACTGTAGGGTGCCCCTGGGGGTGCTGTCCTTCCCCTCACTCCCTTTCACAGGTCTCTTCATGCAGTAAGCTGCCTAGCTACCTGGTCCCAAGAAGCCCAAATCCTTTCTCAGTACTTCAATGAAAGGAAGGAAAAGAGGGAAGAGGCTTCTATAGGTACCAAACAGAAACCTTAGGGTTTGTGTCAAGCTTCTTTTCCCAACAATGGCAAACTAGCATATCAGTCATCTGTCCTTGATGACTCACACCCTTTGCTTTCAATCAAATTCAAGGCACTCCCTCAACCCTCTCTCCCAATCCTTCCTTAGACTTCATAGATGCCAGCTCCACCTTCCCTCCAAAGTATTCCCTCCCCCCAAAAAAGACAGCTTTCCACCCATTCTTTCTCCACCAAGCCTGGGTCCTGAGCAGAGAACATGGAATAAATCCCAGTCCCCACCTAGAAATGGGATCCTCATCAGCCTTGTACCCGCAACCATAACTACAAACACCTGGCCAGGAGAGAGGACCAAGGCTCAGGAGGAAGAGGGGACCGGGAGGGA
Source organism: Phalanger gymnotis (assembly GCA_028646595.1). NCBI lineage: Eukaryota > Metazoa > Chordata > Mammalia > Diprotodontia > Phalangeridae > Phalanger > Phalanger gymnotis. The sequence goes on along the minus strand of CM053624.1, from coordinate 376,562,913 downwards.
CTTACCACCTGCATGTGCTCACACACTATGAAGGGTCTCTCCTCGTCCTGTGTAAGATAGGTTAGAAGTCTAGAAAGCTCTGCCAGGCACAAACACATATAAAAGCCCAGCCATGGGCTTACTCCTACACAAGAGTAAGTCAATGACCTTGACTCATGGGTTGGATTTTGTTTCTGTGTGTTTTATTCCTCCCACTAATTTGTGTGAGAATTGAGAAATTTGCCTTCCTCCCACCCTTTCCCCAATTACCCTTGGCAATCGGCTTTTAGATGGCGTGAATGGATTCTGACTGGGATCACTTTAATCATTGGAAATTAAAAAGAAAGTACATGGACTTTCTGATTTGAGGTCAGACTCCTGACAAATGCTCTCCTTGGTGACCGGAGGGAAAAATAGAATAAAATCTGAAGGCACTTATTAGCTGGGGCAGCTTTGCCCAAAGATTTTGGGGCCTATGGTCTCTCTCCTCTCTCAGTATGAGTCAGTACCATGCTCTGTGAGGAACCGAATGGGATCTTGAGTCACTGTAAGAGACATCACTTCCAAGAATCAAGAATCAATAGTCCTTCTGTGCTCTTCCCTGGTCAGACCCCAGCTGGAGCAATGAGTTCAGTCCTGAGGCCACACATCATGGAGGACTTTGATGAGATGGAAAGTAGACAGAGGAAGGCAGCCACGCATTGAAAGGGTTCAAGTCATGCCACAGAAGGATGAATTGAAGGAACTGGAAATATTTAACGTAGAGAAGAGAAGGCTTAGGAAGGGGGATGGTGATAACAATAATGATGACGATGATGGTGGTGATAGTCATGATGATGGTAATCATTAGCACTTACAGAGCTCTCTGAGGTGCCAAAGTACTTTATAAGTGTTATCTCATTTGCTCAATGTTGGGTTCAAGGGGAATGAAGAAGAATGTCCCAGGGAAGAAGTTCTAGACTTGCTTTCCTTCTCTTCGGAAGGCAGGAATAAGAACAGTAGGTGGACGATGAAAAGGAGAAAATTTAGACCTGATATAAGGAAAAGCTTCTCAACTAATTAGAGCTAAATAGAGCTCACAAGAGGTGTTCAAGGAGGTAGTGGGTTACACACACACACACACACACACACACACCAGATCATCTAACAAAAATTGGATGACTGCTTGGGAGGAGTGTCATTCAGGTCTGGATTAGATTAGATAACTATGGAGACCCCAACTCAGGTTTTGTTGGTGGGTTTTGAATGAATCCAAGGATGTGAGAGCCATCTGGATGCAATATCTGTCATCCCATTGACAACCAGGATTGATTAGGCAAATCTGGCTGGCTAAGCAAGTGTCCCCTTCCTTGCTCACCACTCCAGTGAATCCCTCCCAAAGCTGAACATGCAGGAGGCAGAGCCAGGATGGCAGAGTAAAGGCAGGATTCACCTAAGCTCTCCCTCAAACCCCTCCAAATACCTTTAAAAGATGACTAAACAAATTATAGAACAGCAGAAACCACCAAAAGGCAAAGTGAAGCAAATTTCCAGCCCAATAAAACTTGGAAGGTTGACAGGAAAGGTGAGAGAGGAGTACAGTCCAGCACAGGCTGCAACAGCACAGACTGAACCCCAGCAAACCAGGAGCAGGCCTTGAGAGTGACTGAATCATCACTGGCAGTGGCTGCTTCTGGAGTCCTTAGCCCACAGATGGTAAAGGGTGTCAAACAACTGGTCAGAAGGGATTACAGAGGTCTCTTTGCTAGCACTGAGGCAGGACTCCATTGCTTTGCCTATTCGCAGGTCTGGGTTGCAGTCCTGGGTGGCAGTCCCAGGGTGAGGAGAAGGACTAGCATAGCAGAGTTTGTGATAGCAGTAGAGAGGTGGCAGGTTTCTCTTCACAGTTCCAGAGCAGAAAAGAGTGTTTTTGGTTGCTCACAGACCAGAGCACAAGCCAGGAAAATAGTAAACATCTCTCCTTAGATCATACCCCCTTGGAAGAACTGAAAATTTACAGGTCCCTAGAAGCATCTCTGAAAAGAACTGCACAAGCCCCTGAAACTTGAGACAGTGCACCCTCCACCCTGGAAGCAGGGCCCTACTTTAACAAAAAGTTAAAAGTCAACTAATAGGCTGGGAAAATTAACAAGCAAAGGAAAAAAAAACCTCTGAATATGGAAAGTTACTATGGTTAAAAGGAAGATCAAAACACACACTCAGAAGAGGACAAAAAAAATCAAAGCTCCTACATACAAAGTCTCCAAAAGAGTATGAATTGGTCTCAGGCCATTGGAAGAGCTCAAAAAAGATTTTGAAAATAAAGTAAGAGAGGTAGAGGAAAAATTGGGATGAGAAATGAGAGTGATGCAATTAAATCATGAAAAATGAGTCAACACCTTGGTAAAGGAGACACAAAAAATACTAAAGAAAATAACACCTTAAAAAACAGACTAGGCCAAATGATAAAAGATATACAAAAAGCCAATGAGGAGAAGAATGCCTTAAAAGTCAGAATTGGCCAAATGGAAAAGGAGGTCCAAAAGCTCACTGAAAGAAATAATTCCTTAAAAATTAGAATGAAGCAAATGGAAGCTAATGAGAAATCAAGAAACAATAAAACAAAGTCAAAAGAATGAAAAAAGTAGAAAATAATGTGAAATATCTCATTGGAAAAATAGCTGAGATAACTTTAAAATTATTGGACAACATGAAAGCCATGATCGAAAAAAAGAGCCCAGATGTCACCTTTCAAGAAATTATCAAGGAAAACTGCCCTGATATTCTAGAACCAGAAGGTAAAATAGAAATTGAAAGAATCCAATGATCACCTCTTGAAAGAGATCCCAAAATGGAAAATCCCAGGAATATTATAGCCAAATCCCAGAATTCCCAGGGCAAGGAGAAAATATTACAATCAGACAGAAAGAAAAAATTCAAGTATTGTGGAGCCACAGTCAGGATAACACAAGATTTAGCAGCTTCTACACTAAAGGATTGGAGGGTTTGGAATATGATATACTGGAGGGCAAAGGAGCTAGTATTACAACCAAGAATCCCAGCAAAACAGAGTATAATCCTTCAGGGGGAAAAATGGACATTCAGTGGAATAGAGGACTTTCAAGCATTCTTGATGGAAAAAACCAGAGCTGAATAGAAAATTCGACTTTCAAATATAAGACTCAAGAGAATCATAAAAAGGTAAACAGGGAAGGGAAATCATAAGGGACTTAATAAGGTTAAATTGTCTATATTTCTACACAGGAAGATGATATTTGTAACTCATAAAACCTTTCTCATTATTAGGGTAGATAAAAGGAATATATATATATATATATATGTATATACATATATATATATATATATATATATATATATAGACAGAGGGCATGGGTGTGAGTTGAATATGATGGGATGATATGTAAAAATTAAAATTAAAGGGTGAGAGAGAAATGTACTGGGAGAAAAAGAAAAAGAGAAGTAGAATGGGGTAAATTATTTCACATAAAAGAGGCAATAAAGAGCTATTACAGTGGAGGGGGAAAGGAGGGAGGTGAGGAGAAGTGCGTGAACCTTACTCTCATCAGAATTGGCTCAAAGAGGGAATAACATATGCATCAATTGGGTATAGAAATCTATCTTACTCTACAGGAAAGTAGGAGGGGAAGGGGATAAGAGAAGGGGGTGGGGTGATAAAAAGGAGAGCAGATTGGGGAAGGGGGTAGTCAGAACCAAAGCTGTGCACTCAGTCAAAGAGGATGACCTTTTCTGATAGAGGTGTACCATTCTTTGGGTCAAGGGCTGTGCTGCCCTGCTAGAACAAGCTCCCAAGTTCCATTTGAATAAATCCATATTTGTTCACAGGGATTGCTGCTTCCCTTTCCAAGTGCTCAAGAACCATCCCTGTTATAATGTGGTCTTGAAATCTCCAAGAAATTGGAAGTAAGTCCTTCAGTCTACAATTGGTCACTACTATAACATAATAGAGCCAAGGTGAACCAATCACATTCCATGGACTACCCTTTCATGTGTGAATAATCAATGACCTCATCCAAATGGACATTCTCCCTAATAATGCAGAACTCAACCCAACCATGGCTCCCACGACATGCAGTTCTTGTGTGGGGGTCCTCCTACTAATATTCCATAAGGGCTCCACCTAGTTGTACAGGGGCAGGGGTAGGAATCTTTCCCCAGTCTTCTAGATATGTCAATGGAACATAGAAATTGTCCACCATTTCCCCTTCTTCTCACTGCATTTATATGCACTCAGTCTATCCTTCTTTGCAGTCACACTGTTTGATGACCACCTAAGACAGACTTAGCTCTTCTCAGCAATGCAAGGATCCAAGACTATTCCAAAAGATTCATGATGGAAAACGCCGTCCACACCCAGAGAAAGAACCACGGGGTCTGAAAGCAGATGGAAGCAGACCATTTGCTCTTTTTTGGTTTTTTTTACTTTCTCATGGTTTATATGCTTACCATGATTGTACATGGATAATCTATATCGAATTGCTTGTTGTTTTGGGAAGGGGGGAAGGGAGGAAGGGAGAAAAATTTGGAACTTAAAATCTTACAAAAATGAATGTTGAAAGTTGTCTTTACATGTAATTGGAAAAAATAAAATAACATAAAACTCTATCCTCAGGGGAAAAAAAGAAATGATGAAGCCTGGAGAAGAGGAGAATTCAAGATGTGAGAGCTGAGTTCCAGTACTTTAAAAGATTGTCTTAAGAAAAAGAGATTAGATTTGTTCTGCTTGGGACAGAGGATAAAACCAGGAATAATGAGTGGACATTATAAAAATGCAGACTTAGATCTGATGGCAAGACAGCCTTCCTAACCATGAGGACTGCCCAAATATGGAGGGGTCTCCTTCAGGAGATGTGGGCACCCCCTCCACCAGGCTCAGGGAGGGTGAGTTGATCACCTATGGACTACGTTATCCAAGAAATCTCATTCGTCAGATTGGACGACAGCATCTCTGTGGTCCCTCCCGCCTCAGACAGTGTGCGATTCTGCTGGTCTGAGTTGTGCAGGCCAACAGAGAGGAAAGAGTGTGCTGGCTAAAGCAGGGGTCCAGGTGGGCAGGGCTCAGACCTTAGAGAACAACCAGCACAACAAACAACAAACATCAACGATGATTAACATTAACTGCCATTTCTCTACAAAGCACTCACCATCCATCACGTCATTTGCCCCCCCCCCCAACAAGCTCAGTATTGCAAGGAATATTATCCCCATTTTATAGGTCAATGACATGTGATGACTTAGTTATCTAAGATAACAAACAGGAAGGAGAGAGGGAGGGAAGGAAAAAGGAAGAAGGGAGGAAGGAAGGGAGGAAGGAAGGAAGGAAGGAAGGAAGGAAGGAAGGAAGGAAGGAAGGAAGGAAGGAAGGAAGGAGGGAGGGAGGGAAAGAAAGAAGGGAAGGAGGAGAGCACTCTGGACTGAACCCAGAAATCAAATGGGATTGACAGGGCTAAGAAAAAGGTCTCTCAGACCTAATCAGGACTAGATGGTTTCTAGTCTTTCATGTCAGAGCCTCCAGATGCACAGGACCCCTGTCCTTTACAAACAGCCTCCCATTAGCATGGGAGAATTCTCTTTCCTGAGAAAAGCAGGGAAGGGCACCCAAGCTCTATGCCCCCAGCCCCTTCACAGAGGAACAGGCAGTCATGGGACAATGCAGAGGAAGAAACTGAGCAGCAAGGCTTCTGATAGAGAAGGGTCTGAGAGCCCAGACCCTGTTCCATGAGACTGGAGAAGTGGCCACGTGGATGCCGTTGCCTGGGCCTCTGCTGGTCCCTGTCTGTCAGACCTGTGGTTCGCAAACATGCCTGCCCGGCCCTGTCCTGCCTGCCTCTTTGGGGAGCCAGGGCCCTTCCATCTCTTGCAGTGGTTATAGATTAAATGATTTCATAGACAAATTGGTTGTTTCCACATTTGGCATGGGGCTGACTTTGAGCCCTGACACTCTGTCATCACCTTTAATGAGATATCGACCTCCTTGAAACCCACACAGAAAATTCCACTGCCATTGAGTGAGACTTCAGCGCCTGGCCCTCAAAAAGGAAACTTAAGGAGAGGACTGGGTGGAGGGCTTTCCACCGAAGCATTTACCACTTCTCCACCAGCTGTCCTCGTGTTCTTGTACCAGACTAAGTACTCCAACGAATGTTGTTTCCCATCGGCCTCTAGGCATCTGCTCAGAATCCTGCAAGATGACCGAGGAGGCTGCCCGTCTCCAGGATGAGAGAACTTTGCCCTCTGGTCTCATAGAAATGTACCAGCGAGGAAAAGAGAGGGGTTCTGGGGCCAGGGTGGAGGCCCAGACAGCCTCCTAAGACCGTGATGGGAGGAGGGAGGCCCTTGCCATCACCACCTGCCCCCCCTTTCATCAACACCTGATTCCAGGTGTGTCTGGCACAGCTGGGAGAAGTGCCCACTGCCCTTACTGTCTGGTGGCTCCCAGAGCACAAGCTCGGGCTCTGCAGAGCAGAATCTGGGAGCAAAGCAAGGAAAGAGCTTGGCTTGGCTCATTCATAGGAGGTTCTGGGCCGTCACCGTCATGCTGTGGCCGGCAGAGCTCCAGCCAAGCCAGCGCCTGGGCTCATGCTATTCTGGTCCATTGGGCTTCCAACCAGCCAGAACCAGCCCGAGGGAGCAGTCCCTCAAGGGCCGACTCCCAGGGGACAGCGATTGCTCAGCGCCAGCACCAGGCTAGCTCCAGAGACAAAAGCGAGACCTGCTCTGTCCTCCCAATGCTGGCATCTGACAGAGAGAAGCAGCATGTGCATGCACGTGCAAGCATAGCGCTCATGCAGAAACAACCTGGGTCACTTCCCAGGCAGCCAGGGGCCACCATGGTGCACAGAGCAGGGCATGGTGTCACAGCAGGACCTTAACTCAAACCCGTGCACAGACACCTACAACCAGCCATGGAACCCAGGCGGGGCCCTTCACTGCTGGCGGCCTCAGCTTCCTCATTGTAAAATGGAGGTGACACTGCCCCCCCTTTCCCCATTGTTGAGAACATCCAATGAGAGCATATTTTTAAAGTGCTCGGCATATAGTAGGTGCTTAATAAGTGCTCATTTCCTTTCTTCCTTCATTCCACCTATGCTTCATTGAAAGACAAGCACAGGCCGCAGCCATGCCATGAAGCTGGCTCCACAGGAGCTTGAGGAGACTGCGCCACCTGCTGGTGAGCTCCTGAAGCACCTGAGATGTTCCCGAGGACCAGCGGAGGCATTTGAGGGGCTCGTGAGTCTCCTCCGTGGGGAGCCAAGATGCGCGAGGCCCCTTTCTCACCGACCGTCGCCTTGAAAAGAAAGGCGCAGGAGCCCAAGAAAGGGCCGTCTTCCTACTGAGAACAACAGCTGCCACTGCTCTGGCGGCGGAAGGGTTGCAGAGCATTTACCCCTTTCTCACCTGCTCCTCCACCAGCCTGGGGGGAGGGAGCCGTGAATAATCAGCCCGGGAAGACTGGCCCCCGGGTCAAAGGGAGCGGTGTGCGGCTCGTCCTGGAGGCTCTGGGAGGCCCTGGCTCTCCTCCAGTGCTGTAGTCAGACGTGAGCTTCAGGACGGTCACTTTGACAACTTGGGGGGAGAGCTGATCCGCAGCAGGAGCGTCCTGGGTAGTACGGCTAGACACAACGAACTGGCCCCTTCCGCGGTGCTACTGACCCCACAGCTTTGCCTTCTCTGGATATTCAATGCAATGAGGCTTCACGAGACGGGCAGACGGGACATTGTCCCAGATGTCTCCACACCCTGGCTCATGTATTCAGGCTGCGAGGAGAAGGGGAGCAAGACCCCGGAGGGTCTGGAGTTGGGTGACTTTTGGGGGTGGTGACAAGTGGAAGTAGCTAGATCCCCACCTCTTCCAACCACGTCCCTCTTGAACTCTCTGGCCAGCTCATCTCGGTTAGAGAAATTCAGTCCCTGGAAGGCAGAGCCGAGATGGCAGAGAAAAGGCAGGGACTCCCCCAAACAACTTTAAATGATACCTAAAAACGAATTCTGGAGTGGCGGCACCCATCCCAGACAACTGAGAAGGTCATCAGGAAAGGTTGGTTGCACCAGGGTAAGAGCGGAATAAAGTCCAGAATAAACTCAAGCAAACCAGCAGCAAGTCCTGGGGCGACTGAAATAGCAGCAGCAGCTTCGGGAGCTCTCAGCCCACAGACTGTAGGGGGTTCAGACAACGGATCAGAAAAAAATTGCAGGGGTCCTTCTGCCAACGCTGCAGTCAAGACTGTTGCTTTGCCCATACTTAGATCTGGGTCACAGGCCTCCTTGCAGTCCTAGGGTGTGGAGATACTAGAGCTTGTGACCACAGGGGAACAGGAAACCCAAGGTGCCAAAGCCTGCTTGTGGTCACTCACAGAGCAGAGTGCAAGCCAGGAGAGTAGTCAACATACCTCTCTTCAGATCGTATCACCTTGGAAAAGCTGAAAACTCACATCCCCCCAGAACTAGCTCTGAAAACAGCTGCACAAAAACCTGAAACTTGGGATAATGCCACCTCCATCCCAGGAGCAGAGCCCAGGCAACTTTAATATAAAGTTGAAAATCAAAAAATAGACTGGAAAAAATGGGCAAACAACAACAAAAGAACCTGATCAGAGAAAGTTACCCTGGTGACAAGAAGAGCAAAACACAAACTCAGAAGACAACAGAGTTAAAACTGCTACATGCAAAGCTTGCCCTCTCCACCCCAAGAAAAATGGGAATTGATCTCAGGGCCAAAAAGAATTCCCGGAAGAGCTCAGAAAGGATTAGAAAAGAAATAAGAGTGATGCAAGAAAATAATGAAAAGAGAGTTAACTGCTTGGTAAAGGAAGCACAAAAAAATACTGAAGAAAATAACCCTTGAAAAACAGAATAGGTCAAATAGTAAAAGAAGACAAAAATTCACTGAAGAAAAACGCCTTAAATATTAGAATTGGTCAAATAGTTGATTGAAGAAAATAATTCCTTAAAAATTAGAATTGAGTAAGTGGAAGCTAATGACTCCATGAGATATCAAGAAACAATTTTTAAAAATCAGAAGAATTTCAAAAAGAAGAAAATGTGAAATATCTCACTGGAAAAAAAACAACTGACCTGGGAAATAGATTGAAGAGAGAGAATTTAAGAATTATTGGACTACCTGAAAGTCATGATCAAAAAAAGAGTTGAGACATCATCTTTCAAGAAATTGTCAAGGAAAACTGCCCTGATATTCTAGAACCAGAAGGTAAAACAGAAATCAAAAGAATCTTCCAACCACCTCCTGAAAAAGATCCCCAAAATGCAAACTCCCAGGAATATTATAGCCCAATTCTGGAGCTCCAAGATCAAGGATAAAGAATAGCAAGCAACCAGAAAGAAAAAATTAGTGGGGCCACAGCTGGAACAGCACGAGCTTTAGCATATTCTATATTAAAGAATCAGAGGACTTGGAATACGTTATTCTAGAGGGCAAAGAAGCTAGGATAACCACCAAGAATCACCCACCCAGCAGAAGTGAGTACCATCCTTCCAGGGGAAATGGGACATTTAATAAAATTGGGGACTTTCAAGCATTTCTAATGAGAAAACAAAAGCTGAATAGAAAATTTGACTTTTAGATACGAGACTCAAGAGAAGCATAAAAAGACAAACAGGAAAGAGAAATCATAAGAGTTTCAACAAAGTTAAATTGTTTACATTCCTACATTGGAAAATGATACCTGTAACTCCTAAGAAGTTTCTCATTATTAGGGCACTTAGAGTATCCATGCACAGAGGGCACAGGAGTGAATCGAATATAGGGGGAATATATCTAAGAAATTAAGTTAAGGGGTGAGAAAGATAAATGCACTGGGAGAAGAGAGAGGTAGAAAGGGGTAAATCGTCTCACATAAAAGAGGCGTGAAAGACTGTTAACAATAGAGGGGAAGATGAGGGAGATGGGGAGAACATGCTTGAATCTTTCATCAGAATTGATCATAGAAGGAATGACACACACACAGCTGAGTATGGAAATCTATCTTACCCTAAAGAAAAGTAAAAGGGGGAGGGGATGAAAGAAGGAGGGAGGATAGAAGGGAAGGCAGATTGGGAAAGGCGATGGTCAGAAGGAAAACATTGAGTATGTACAGGGTGAAAGGAGAGAGAAGATGGATGGGAATACGCAGTGATCACAACTGAAAAAATTTTATAGCAAGTTTCTCTGATAAAGGCCTCATTTCTCAAATATAGAGAGAACTGGGTCAAATTTATAAGAATGCAAGTCATTCCCCAATTGATAAATGGTCAAAGGATACGAACAAGTAGTTTTCGGAGGGAAAAATTAAAGTTATCTATAATCATATGAAAAATGTTTTAAATTACTGTTTGTCAGAGAAATGCAAATTAAAACACTTTGAGGTACCGCCTCATACCTGTCAGGTTGGTTAATATGACAGAAAAGGAAAATGATGAATGTTGGATGTGGGAAAATTGAGACTCTAATGCATTATTGGTGGAGCTGTGAACTTATTCAACCACTCTGGAGAGCAATTTGAAACTATGCCCCGAAGGGCTGTGAAACCGCGTGTACCCTTTGACCCTGTAACACCACTACTAGATCTATATCTCGAAGAGATTTTTTTTAAAAAGATAAAAGGATCTATATATACAAAGATATTTATGACGGCTCTTCTTGTGGAGGCAAAGAATTGGAATTGAGGGGATGCCCATCCACTGGGGAATGGCTAAACAAGTTATGGTGTATGATTTTGAAGGAATACTCTTGTACTATAAGAAATGATGAGCAGGATGCCTTCAGAAAAGCCTGGGAAGGTTTATCTGAACAGATGCAAAATAAAATAAACATTACACACCATAAGAGCATTATTGTATGATGATCTACTGGGAGTGACTCAGCTCTTCTCAGCAAGACGATGAGCCCTGACGATTCCAAACGACTCATGATGAAAAATGCTATCTCCCTCCACAGAAAGAACTGATGGAATCTGAGTGTGGATCCACCTTTTTTCACTTTATTTTTGTGTGCTTTGGGGGGGGCTGTGATTTCTTTCACAACATGACTACTATTGAAGTATGTTTTGCATGACAGCACATGTATAATCTATATTCAATTGTTTGCCACCTATTTATCTGGACTGCTTCCTTTTACCCTATGCTATATACATTTATATATGTACTTGCTCTCTCCCCCATAAAGACATCAGCTCCTAGAGGGCAGAGCCTGTTTCATTCTTTGGACTTCTATCCCCAGCACGTGACACATAGCGCTTCATAAATGCTGATTGATTGACTCTGGGTAATTCATTTCGACTCAATCTGTTTTCTCTTCTATGAAATGTGTCTATTACAGTTGATGGAGAGTTATTCAGAGGAAAGGGAATATTTGTAGTAGCTCTTTTTGTGGTGGCTAAGAATTAGACATTGAGAGAATATCCATCAATTGAGGAATGGCTGAACAAGTTGTGGTATATAATTGTGACAGAATATTATTGTGTTATAAGAAATGATGAGCAGGATGCTTTCAGAAAAACCTGGAAAAACTTACATGAACAGATGCAAAGTGAAGTGAGCAGAACCAGGAGAACAGTGTACACAGTAACAGCCACATTGTATGATGATGTGAATGACTTAGCCATTCTCAGCGATACAATGATCCAAGACAATCCCAAAAGACTTATGATGAAACATGTGTCCACCTCCAGAGAAAGAACTGATGGTATCTGAATACACACTGAGGCATACAATTTTTCTCTTTCTTCCTCTTTTTCCTTTTCTCTTCCTTTCTTTTTTGTTGTTTGAGTCTTCTTGTAGAAAACGACTAACACAGAAATGTTTTATATGATTGCACATGTGTAACCTATATCAGATTGCTTACCATCTCAGGAAAGGGAGGAAAAGAGGGATAGAATTTAGAACTCAAAACTTTTATAAAAAAACAAATTTTTAAAATTGTTTTAACATGTAAATGGAGAATACAAAATATTATTTTTAAGAAGAGGGAAGGGAAGCATTTTTATAGCATCTACTATGTGCCAAGCACTGTACTAAGTGCCCTGCAAATATTCTCTCATTTGAAATAGGAGCTAGTTCCACTTTGGTGGGATTGCCAGGCTTGCTCTCACCACCATCACTGGCATGGGCTTTGGGAACCCAAGGCCATTGCCTCTCCTCCAAAGTGACATAGGGGGTGCTCATCACCACAAGCTTGGCCACCAAGTCAAGATCGCTTGTGGCTACAACAGAGCAGAATTCAGTTGGTTCTCTTGGGGTCAAAGGGCAGAACCATGAGCAATAAGGGAAGGCGCGATGTGGCAGAATTAGGCTCAGTGTCTGAGAATATTTCTAACACTTCGGTTTGCACTAGAGGAATAGGAAGCCTTGGGAGGTGGTGGCCTCCTCTTCAGGCAAACACAGGGTGAGCATGTCTCTGGGATGCTGGACAAGAGATTTCTGTCCAGGCATAGGTGGGACTTAATGGCTTCTGACGTTCCATCCAGCTTCAAGACCCTGAGAGTCAGTGACCTTGCCTCCTGAAGAAAGGCGAGGCTATGCTCAGCGCCAGGTGAAGAGTTGGGGCAGCTAATTCTGAGACTTTTTCGGTTTTTAGAAGGAGGAAGCCAGGGCAATTGGGGTTAAGTGACTTACCCAAGGTCACACAGCTAGTAAGTGTATCGAGTATCTAGGGTCGGATCTGAACTCAGGTCCTCCTGACTCCAGGACCAGCGCTCTACTCACTGGGCCACCTTGCTGCTCCCAAGACGTTTTTAAAGCCACACTTGGGCTCCCGCCTTCATGCCTTGGGACTGGTCATCCTTCAGGCCTGCACTGCTCTCTCTCCTCCCTTCTACCTCTTGGAATCCCCAGCTCCCTTCAAGACTCAGCTCAAAGGCTGCCTTCTGCACGGAATCTTGCCAGGTCCTCCCCCTGACAGCTCCGTGCTCTCGACAGTGCCCTTTGATCTACATTTTGTCCATCAATAAATCACCCAACAAGCATTGGTTAAGCACCTACCACGTGACAAGCACTGGGCAGATGAAGGCAAAAAGCTCTCCATTGAGCCCTGCTCACACTCCAGTGGGGAAGACAACACGCAAGCAGTTGGGTTGAAACAGCCAGAGACAGGATGAGTCGGGGAAGCCAACAGAGGGAAGGGAACTGAGACGAAGGAGGACTGCGGGTGTTTAGCTGGAGGGAGGAAGGAGGGCATTCCAGTGAAAATGCCCAGAGTGGGGAGGTCGAGGCTCGTATCCCGGAACGAGGGGTGGGGGGGCAGCTGTGACCAGAAACAGCATGTTGTCTGGGGCACCTGTGGACAGATCTGTTGACCCCCTCCCCATTAGAGCGTCAGCTCCTAGAGAGCAGGGACTATGGCATTCTCGTCTGTGCCTGGCCCAGAGCAGGCATTCACTAAGTGCTGGACAGGGGGTGGATTCATCCGGGCGTTGGGGAGCATCAAGCCCAGCCCAGTATAAAGGCGCGCCAAGGACAAAGATGTGCCTGCTCCTCTCGCCCTCGTTCCAGGGACAGTAATTTAGGGGCTGGGGGAGGCTGAGAGGAGGGAAACCGAATCGTAGTCCTGCCCAGGAAAGGACTCGGAGCCAAGTAGGATGAAGACGCGTCCTTAAGCTCAGCGAGGGCCCAAAGAGCGTCCTGCGTTGGATCATCGCACAGCCGACGCCTCTCGGTATTATGGTGTAGAATGATTCTGTACCTGGAGGACAGGAGGAGTCCTGCAACCTCCTGGAGGGGAGGAAGGCAGATCGGGGTGGGGGCAGGGAGAAGGAAGCTAAGCAGAAGCCACGCTGAGCTCTCATGAAACGCTTTATTCCCCAGAAAGTCCCTGGTTATGTCACTACACTCCGGCTCGTGGTGCAGCTTGGGGCTTGGTTTGGGGTGTTTCCTTATCAGCACCAACTTTCACTCGTTACACCATGAAGTTCATTAAAAAGGGGAAACAAAACATCATGTTATTCTGTAACAATTACAGGGACAAAGTCATCACCGAAGTCATTTATACATTTGAAAAACTACCGGTTTTAAATACTTCAAATATACAAAAAAAAATTAATTCAACAAACATTTGCGAGGTGCCTGTTAGGTACAAGGCACTAGGACATGAGGATAGGCCAGGCAGCCTGCTTACCATCCTCTGGGGATGTGTGGAAGAGACAGGCATGTAAGGAGGGAGAACGGAATGTCTGTGCTGTTGCTGAATCTGAATTTCTCTGACACTCTCTCTCTCTCTCTCTCTCTCTCTCTCTCTCTCTCTCTCTCTGTCTCTCTCTCTCTCTCCCTCCCCTCCCTCCCTCCCTCTTCTCTCTGTCTCTGTCTCTCTGTCTCTGTCTGTGTGTCTCTGTGTGTGTCTCCCCCCCCCACTGTCTGTCTCCCATATCTCTCCCCCTTCCTTCCCTCTTTCTTCCCTCCCTCTCTCCTTTTTCTGACCATTTTTTGGGTCTCTCTCTCCACACACTGTACCCAAC
>CM053624.1:376527119-376547119 GCA_028646595.1 Phalanger gymnotis | reverse complement strand
CCCATAGGTCCACCACAGGAGACCTGTTCTACCCGGGGCTACATCAGCCTGCCCATCTGTTGGCCTCACTCTTCTTCCAACCTACTTCCTGAGAAGACATCTGCCCCAGAAATAGGCTAGAGCCAACCTGAAGCCCCCCACTGTCTTTCCATGGCCCTCAAAGTCATTCAATTGCCAGGGACAGTGGTGTCACCACTAAAAATGGGGGTTAAAGAGATAGGTTTGAGGTTGAGAAGCAGCCCATCCTTCCCGTGCTCAGATCTGAACCCAGCTCATTGTCTCACTGCAGGGCCTCTCCCAGACATATGGACTGACAGGCTAACTTGCAAACTAACCCTCCAATTGCATCAGGCTGGACAAGAGGTCAGCTTTATCCATTTAGCAGTGCCCATGTAGATGGAGAGGGCTTGTTCCTTAGAGTGACTGTAGGTCACTGAGGAAGCCCAACAATGTTCTGGGACCTGGAGTGACCCCCCCATCCTCAGGGCATCCATCCTGTCTTAGGTGGCAGCTGGGACCAGCAGAGGTCTCCCCAAGCTGCACTCTGCTTGATGTTAATAAGCATAGGTTCTCTTATTGGAGACCAAAGCAGGACACACTTTCTAGAGGCTTCCTGAACTATGCCACAAGAATCAATGTGAAGACACATCTTCAAGGAAATCAACTTTGTCCACAAGGACAGGCTTGCTTTGGGCCAGCAGCTCCATGGCAGTGGGGGCTCAGAGGTGCTCAGCTTTGGAGGCCAGGGGGCCTGGGGAGATGGGCCCCACAGCTCCCTCCCTTGCTTCGTCTCGGAGCCCCCAGGATGGCTGAGTCTCTTACTTACCCTCTGAGATGTTGTCCCAGTATGGGCTGAGGAAGTCAAAGTGGCCCTGCTGAATGATAGCAAACAGCTCCTCCTGGTCCCTCTCTTGGCTACGGAAGGGAGGGAAGCCACACAGCAGGATGTAGAGAATCACGCCAGCTGCCCACATGTCCACCTCCAGCCCGTACCCTGGGGAAGAAAGGCCCAAGAGGCTGAGGTGGCTCTACCCCAAGACCAGCCCCTGGCATCAGGAAGAAAGAAAGGAAGCCAGGGGCACAAGCGGCCCAGCCCTTGCCACCTAGTTCTGGGCTGAGAAACCAAAGAAAAAGGAGGTGGGAAGGCCGTCTCTACTCTCCTCCTTGGGCATGCTCTCCATTCTCCTCTTCACTCTGCCACCCAATTTCTCCAGCACCTGGTCTGGCCAGCTGCCCCCACTGCCAACCTCCCCATTCATTCCTCAGCCTCCTGCACTTTGGATGCTTCTCTCACCAAGGTCACCCATGGAGAGGCCAAGTTCAATGTGTTTTCTTCAGCTTCTACCTTCCCCATCCTCCAAAGGATTGCATAGACAGGGAGGCTTATTTGCTCCTGAAAACACTCTCATCCCCAGGTCATGATGATGCCACCATTTCCTGGTTCTCTCCTCCCTCTCTGCCCTCTCTTCTCTCTCCTTAGCCAGTTGCATATCCTCCTCTGACCTTCTAAAGCCAGGAGGGCTTCATTAAAGGTAAGTCAGGCCAGATGAGTCAGGTCAGACGGCAGGTGCCTCCTCCCCCTAGAGGCAAAGGTGTCACATGCAGTCAGTGTAGCTGGATCAGACAAAGTTTCTCATCCCTGGCCTCGTTCATGAGCCCAATGGAGAGATGGGGTTGAATGAGAGTAAAACTCAAGAAATTCAAATGTGGATGAATCAACCAAAAGTATTTATTATATACCTATTATGAGGCAGGAGGGCAGCCATGCAGTGTAGTGGATAAAGTGCCAGTCCTGGAGTCAGGAAGATTCATCTTCCCAAGTTCAAATCTGGCCTCTGACACTTACTAGCTATGTGACCCTGGGCAAGCCACTTCACCCTGTTTGCCTCAGTTTCCTTATCTGTAAAAAGAGCTGGAGAAGAAAATGGCAAACCACTTCAGTATTTCTGCCAAGAAAACCTCAAATAAAGTCACAAAGAATGGGGCACAACTGAAAAATGACTGAATAACAATAAAATGTGCCAGGAGCTGTGCAAGACACTAGGGAATAAAGACAAGAGGGAAGCTGTGGAGTCCTGCCCTCAAGGGACTTACTCTCTAGCCAGAGAAAACAACTCAGACATATATAGAAATATGCAAAATGTATACAAAGTACAGACTGTGGCAACAGAATTTTAACAAAAGGGTAAACTGAGGCAGATCTTTGTGGAAGATAACATTTATTAGCAGGGACATGCTACCTGTTAATAAACGGGTCCATTGCTTGCCTCCATTAATGCCAAAGACCCTGAACAAAAGGACAGTTCCACTTTTATAGGTTCTGGGGCACACAAGACAAAGCGTGGTGACATCACGGGATTGAGGGCAACACAGAGCTCAGCGCATCTGCAGACAGAACACGGGTGTGGGCAGTTTGTTAGGAAGCTAAAGTGAGGACATGTTGGGGAAGCTGTGAAGACTCTGAAGCATCATCAAAATGTCAATTGTTCTTGCCCTTCTTACCATCACGACACCAAGACTCAGAAGCATCTTGAGGATCTCGACTCCCTCCTATTTCCCTGCTGCTGTCCGTGGTGCCCACACCAGCCCAGTTTCCCAAACAGGGAGCCCAGGGGCAAGCGCTGCCCCTGGCTTTCAGCTTCCAGAATCTGTCACTGCTTCCGTCCAATCCACAAGCTTTTGTTAAAGCCCCACTCCTGGCTCACTCCCGACTTGCTGTCCCCCTGGTGGGAGCCATCCCTTCCCCTCTGGCCTGGATCCCGTCAAAAATTTAGTAATCCCTCCTGCTGCACCCCCTCCAGCCGATCCTGCTCAAAGTTATCCTGGCTCCCTCCAGCCCGGCCTTCCAGGCTCTGCATGAACTAAGCAGCCTCTTTCCCTGCTACTTAAAACACACTCTGCTGTATTCACCTTGGTCTGCAGTGTCCCTGGACAGCTGTGCTCATTCTGGTCTCTGGGCCTCCTGAGCCTCCACAAATCCTACTCATCACACTTGGGAAAGGGAAATAGAGCAGCCCACCCTGACCCCTGAACTAATGAGGGAGAGGCAACGAGGCTGAGGTCTTTCAGGAGAAATCGTCTCCTCTCCCCTTTCCAAGACAAGCTCTGGTGGTCATCCAGGTAAATGGCTCGCTTCATCTTCAGACGTGGTCTCTGAGTCAGGGGCAAAGGAAGAGCTAGACCCTGGCTCCCCAAACATCCTCCCCCACCAGCTGATCCCAGCTCCTACTGGTCCTCACATGTGCGGCCAGTCCAAGAGGTTCTCCCTAGTCCAGTCAACCCACCCCAGGCCTCCTCCCAAACAGTCTGACTTTACCAAAAGTTCCGACAACCTTGAAGTAGCAACAACATAACCAGCCGGCAGAAGGCAGCCAGGATCACCGGTGAGGGACAGGCGGGAAGCCTAAAGCCAGGGCTGGGACACTTGGCTTACAGTCGCTTCCCGCAGGTCTCCTGTTTACCTTTCTCCAAGAGAATTTCCGGGGCCACGTAGGTGGGCGTCCCACACACAGTAAATAAGGGTTTGACCACGTGCTTGGCGAGGCCAAAGTCAGCCAGCTTCAGGGTGCTGGATTTGTCTGCATTTCTCTGGACCTGTGGTGAAACAAAGTCCCCTCAATATAGCATCAATTACCCTACCCCATACTACATGCAAAACTCCAGCAACCCTAGCAAGGAACCACATGTGGAGCAGGACCTGCCAGAGAAGGACAAGTGCCTGGGGGCTGGAGAGTAGAGCTGGGGACCTTCCCCAGGGACACAAGGACACGACAGGCTACTTCTCTGTGAGAGAATCTGGAGCCAGAGCAGGAAACGAGGCAGGACACCACACCAGGGAGAGCAGTGAGGGACACAGCACTGCCAAAGCCCCTGGCCGATATCTCCAGCTCTTCCCACAGACTCACTCCTAGGAGGCATTAGGGGAGGGGTGTTTGCATTGTTAGAGGGTCATCTAGTCCCCTCTTTTTGTAGAGGATGAAACTGAGGGCCAGAGAGGAGAAGGGACTTGCCCAGGGCCATATAGCTAGAAAATGTCTGTGGCAAGATTTGAATGCAGTGCTTTATGACCAGACTATTTCTGCTATGGTACTGCTTCCTATTACACAGCCGGGCAGCTAGGTGGCGCCATAGTGCATAAGGCACTGGGCCTGGAGTCAGAAAGACCTGAGTTCAAATCCAACCCCAGACACTTACTAGCTGTGTGGCCCTGGCCAAGTCACTTGACCCTATTTGCCTCTGTAAAGTGAGCTGGAGAAAGAAATGGCAGACCTCTCCAGTGTCTTTGCCAAGACAACCCCGAGGGGGTCATGGAGAGTCAGACACAACTGAACAACAAAAATTCACAGCAAATCAGGCGAGTTGGAGACAGATGCAGGGAAACCTCTATGTAGCATAGGCCCGGCTTCTCAAATTAAGACACCAACGGCCACGTCTACGTCCGCCACCCAGTTATTCCAGGTTGCGGTTTGGTATCTTTCTTCTTGTCCCAGCCTCTGATTTCCTTGGCATATGAGCAGCTACCAGAGTGGAGAATCCTTCTACCCACACAGCACCAGTGCAGGAGCAGGGCAGGGGAAGCCTGGACAGTTCTGGAGGATGGACAGGGAGTAATGGAGGCCAGCGGCAGCAGGGAGTTTGCAGAGAGGAGTTATGGGACATGCGCAGGGGAATGCTGGGAAATGTTTGACAACCAGCTCTCCAGAACAAAAGTATGCAAGGCCTGCCTTTGAGGCTATTGACATTTTCTCTATTGTTTCTTTAAGTCTAGACTCTAAACGATCAACAAAACAGTCTGACTTGTGAAGTCTAAATGCTCACACTGAACATTTAACAATCAGCTCTCATTCAAGCTGGTAGCAGCACACCCCTGGACGTGGGAGGGCCCTTGAAGATCCGTGCTAGTGGGCACCATCACATACTTCGGCACTTCCCAGTATAACGTTCTCTGTGAAAGCCAATCTGTGCTTATCTCACTTCCAGAAGTGAGCTTCTCATCTATCATGGGGGGCAGCATGGGAATAGGGGACAAGCATCCCATGAGCCAGCCCTGGGACATGGCGACCAAGAACGCACACATCGCCTTCGGCTGGGCTTGGGCCCAAAACACGGGCAACAACAGATGTGCTGGACCCTGCCCTGGTCAGGCTCATGTTTAGGGGCTGCATTTGAAGGACATGAACAGACTCCAGATGTGCAGAAGAGCGCAGCCAGGAGCATGCAGCTCCTTAAATGAGACTGTGCCAAGAGCAGTGGAAGCTCGGCCTGGGCAGGGCCGGACACGATGCTGCCTCCAAATATCTGAGGCTCCCCCACATGAAGGATGGATGACTTCGTCCTGCTTGGCCCAGCAAGGTAGGACTGGGCTTGACAAGGGGAAGCTGCAGAGAGATAGATTTCTACTCTGGGTGGAAAAACTGGCTAATAATGAGAGCCAAGTGAAATTCCAAAGTGAAATCAGATGGCTTAGAGAAGGTCATGGGCTCCTGGTCACTGGAGGCTGTCAGGAAAAAGGCAGGTGGGCTTGTCTAGTGGGCTACCCAAGGACCCCTCATTCAGAGACAGCTGAACAAGATGTCCCCCATGCCCTCCCACCCTGAGCTGCCAGCATCTTGCCAACCTCCCATTTTACAGAACACAAAAAGGGGCTCAGGGAAGAGAAGAGATTTGTCCAAGATTCACACAGGGAACAAATGGGGAAGCTACCCAGAATTCAAATCAGGGTCTTTGTTCCCTCTTCATCACTCTCTCCCTTAGGGGACTCTCAGTTCCTCTTAGGACTTTGGAGTCCTAGGATTGGAGGAGACCTCAAGCCATTCAAGTCATCCCTTCTCTCCTGCAGGAAGGAGGCCTACTAGGACATTCCTCTGCTTCACTGAAGACTTCCAGTGATGGGGAGCTCACTAAGGCAACCCCTTCCCTTCTGGGATCACTCTAATCATTAACACTTTCCCTAGGCTGCCTTCCCTAGCTTCCACTCGCTGCTACTAGTTCTATCCACTAAAATCAAGGAGAAGAAGTCTTCTACCCAATAGCCCCTCAAATATCGAAGGCAGCTTTGGCAGTCCTGGCCACCTCCTCCCCACCTACACACACAAGCACCTGTGCATGCCCATACACACATGCATGCATACACTGCCCCAGGCCAGTGGTTCCCAGCCCGAGGCCCAAGGAGTCTTTAGATCAATCTGTGCCCCTGAATCTTGATTTTCAGTGCCATCGAGGCTGCTGGGGCTAAGGACTTACACTTTCACTTGCTGAGGCCAAAAGCCTCTAGAGGTATCTTGCATTTTCTCAATCAACATTGGCTAAGGAGATGACTATCAGAGGAAGGGAGAGATCTACGCAGCTTCTTGACATCAAGAGGAGCCTGGGCTGGATGTCCCCAGGGCACGTGGGCACTATTCTCTCGGCATGCCCAGTGGAGAGTCTTTCCATCTAACAGAGGATTATTGAATGGGATTCAATTTGAATGGAGTGGGATCATTCTAATGAGATGCCAGGATAGGAACTGTGAATTGTTTTCATCTCCTCAGTCCTTAGAAGAGGCCCCGGCACTTAAACATTGCAATCTGGCTTCTGGTCACAAGATGGCAGCACGTGCCTGCATCCTCATCTCAACCAGCCCAGAAGACACGACCCGCCCAGCTCAGCCCACACTGGAAGGCTTGTCCAGTGTTTTCATTCCCATTTTCCCCACAGCCCATTCAGCCCTGATCTATCCGCTCCAGCCACTAGAGCCCTCCCTCCTGCAGCTGCCTTCAGCTGGCCAAGCCACCAGCCCCCAAGCCATTGTTGACCCCAACCAGATTTCCCCTCTGTTTGTGTGATTTTTTCCTGGAATGGAAAGTGGCCCCACCCTATGCTCTTATTTTGAGCTGCCTGTCAAGGTTTAAAAGATCTGAGATACGAATTCATGATAGTGTTGATGACTAATACCACTGTTTGCTAACAAGAAATCAGTGGCCAAAATGGTGGGCTCCCCAGCTACCCCTGTGTCAGAGTTGGGGGAGAACTTTTGGGTTTCAAACAACTCCATGGAAACATCTGGCTTTTCCAAAGCCAGCCTAGATCCCAGAGTTCAGCTGTTTTGTTTTTTTTTTAACGCCCCCCCCATTCAATAGCCATGTATTGAGTGTTTACTGTGTGTATCTTGTGAAGCATTATGGTGTCATGGATAGATGGTGGGCTTGGAGTCAGGCAGACAAGGCCACGTAACTGAGGATGGCTATCAGAGCATGACACACTTCTACCAAAATAATGTCAAGAATGCTAAAGCTCAGGAGGAGCTGAGGTTAGCCAGATAAGATAGGGGGAGCAAGAAGCAGGAAATATCCATATGTGAAAGATAGGCAGACAGAGACAGAAACATGAACAGACAGAAGAGAGACCAAGAGCTAAGTTATAAGAGAAATGGACCCTGTGCTTGTGGTAGTTGGGACCATGACAACTGAAACCAGAGAGAAGGCAGAGATGCTCGGATCCTTTTTGCTTCTGCTTTGCCAAGGAGAATAAATTTGGGAAAAGGCAGAACAGCCTGGGCTAAGATAGGCAAGGAGACAGTAGGTGAACCTCTGACCCATGAATAAAATCAAGCCAAAAGTTCAAATAATCAGCTCCGTACTAGAAAGCAGCTTTCTGACAAAGATCTGGGGGTCTGAAAGGCCCACCATCTCCATACAAGTTGAAGTGGGATGTAAGCACCAAAGAAGCTAATGTCTTCTGGGGCTACATTAAGAAGGCAGAAAGGCAGTGGTCCCACTTTGTGCTGCCTATCAGATCTCATCTGAGCACTAGGGTCAAGTCTGGCCACCACGGTTTAAGAAGGACATTGGTGAACTGAAGAACGTCCAGATAAGTACAGTCAAGAAGGGAAAGGGCCTCAAGGCCAGGTTCAAGAACGACCAGCTAGAAGAATTGGGGAGCATTTAGGCTGGAGAAGAGGATACTCAAGGAAGATACGAGCTCTGTCTTGGGCCTGGGAAGGCCTGTCTTGGGGAGGGATTAGCCTGTTCTATCTGCCCAGAGGGCGGAGCAGATTGAGGCTTGAGATCAGGGAAACCTCCCTAGCCACAGAGCTGTCCCAGAGGGCTGAGTGTGTCCCTCACGAGGTCTTGGAGCAGAGATCCAATGACCACTTGTTGGAGATGTTAGAGTGAGAATTCCTTCCACGTAAGGGCTGGAGGTCCCTTCCAGCTCGCAAACGTTGTGACCTATGACTGCTGAAAACAGATGCCTTTGTGAAGGTAGAAAGACTCAGGAGCGCCAGCTCTGCCCCCTTCTCAAAAACTCAAGAAGCCAACACCCTCCACACCTAAACTCACATATGTAAGCAGGGGCAGGGAATGGAGATGTCCTAGTGAAGAGGAGAGCCCGGTGCTACAGCCGGTCTGTCAACAAGCATTTCTTAAGCCCCTGGTGTGGGCGAGGCACAGCGCCAAGTGCCACTGCTTGTCACTCTAGATGCTGCTGTCTCACCACAGCCCACCATCTCCAGGACACCTCCCCCACCCACCCACCCCCAGCTCCATTCTTCATGGAAGATTCCAGCCATTAGTTAAATGAACAAACCTTTATGTTTCTTTGACCAGAAGGTCAGGATAGGTGCAGTTTACAAGCCCTCTTACTCATTGTTCATGGATGCGAACCATCAGAGACACATGTCGAAGAAAGGATGACTATATAGGGGGTCAATTCATCCTCCAGAAGCAGCTTGTTCCCTCTGGTGTCAATAGGTCTTAAACTTCCCGAGCAGCTCCAACGGAGGCCCCACTAAGTCTCCTTCCCACTCTGAATGGGTGGTCCTAATTGTCTCCAATGCTGGGCATAGCCATTAGTACAAGCTGGGGCCTCTGCTGTCCATAAGAGTAGGCTGGATCCCAAGAGCTGCTCGGGGACTTCAGCGAAGGAATGACAGGTGGGAGCCTATCCCCAGAAGGTCAACACACTCTTACCTCTGGACCGGCACTCTAGGCCTACCTGCCTAAAAGCTGGAGCCCTGAACACTGCAGGCTCATAGATGGAATCTCTCCTGCTCCTTAGTCAGCTATCAATAGACCCTTGAATGAGCGCTGTTCCATTGTGCTCTAAATCTGAGCAAGCATCAGGGAAGGAGAGGCAGATAGTGTGGCAGAAGAGGCAGCTTCATCCCTTCAGCATGGAAAAGCCAAGGACAAGAAGATGCCCCAGCTGAGGGATCAAGGCTAATAAGCAGAGAGACCACCAGGGGCTGGAGGACAGCTGGCACCCTTCTGCTAACTGTCAGGGTTACTGGTGGGTGAATTCTATAAATCTGAGAAGCAGGGTTAAAGGGCTGGTCTAGGAGCCAGGAGGATCCGGTTCAAGTGCTTCTTGTGACGCACACTAGATGGATGACCCCGGGCCAGGCCAGGAGAAGACAGACAGCTGCCCAGCCCAGCACCTGCTCCAGACCCATTGGAGATAAGTTAGGCTCTTGATGCTTTGATCTTTAGGATCAGAGGAAAGAATTTTCAACTCATCTCAACTACTGACCCACCTACACATACCCAGAGGAGGTAAAGAGTTGGTGGGCCTCTGGGTGGTCATGCCAGGGAAGCCAAAAGCCCAGCTCTACTACACCCAAGGAATGGTCTCTGACCGAAGATCAAAGCAATGCCAGTTTGCCTTGTCCCCAAAGGTTCTGCTCAGTTGCATGATGGCATGCTTGCCTGGGTTCTGGATGATGGACTTTGATCTTACACTTTTCCAGTCACCAGTGGAGTGAAGCAAGACTGTGTGTTCACTCCCATGCTTTTTAGCATGATGTTTTCAGCCATGTTGTCAGACACCTTCAATGAGAATGAACACAGCATCAAGGTATGCTACTGCACTGATGGCAAATTATTTAACTTGAAAAGGCTACAAGCCAAGACTAAAGTGGAGGGAGAGTCAGTGCACGGTTTTTTGTTCTCAGATGATCGTGCACTCAATGCAGCCTCTGAGGCTGAGAGACAACAAAGTCTCAATAAATTGTCTGCAGCTAGTGATAATTTTGGCCTGGCAATTGACATCAAAAAAAGAGAGATTCAAGATGGTGGCTGGAAAGCAGGGACTTGCCTAAAGGTCTCCCCTAGGACCCTCCAAACACCTATAAAAATGGCTCTGAAAAAATTCTAGAACTGCAGAACCCATGAAATAGCAGAGTGAAGCAGGGTTCCAGTGCCCAGGACAGCCTGTATGGGTAAGGTCTATTGCACCATGCTAGGAGCAGAGCAGAGCCCAGTGTGGGCTATGCCCAGACCAACCAGACAGGGAGCCGGGCTGAATAGGCCCTAGCGCCCTGAATCAGTGAGATGTGGCAGTTACCAGATTTCTCAACTCACAAACACCAAAGACTACTGAGAAGGTTAGTGGGAAAAACTGCGGGGACAGAGTGAAAGGAGTTCGCAGTCAGCCACTGCCCCAGGGCCAGTGGAGATGGTGCACCTCTAAGGCTGCTTACAGAACTACAGCTGCAGCTGCTTCCAGGCCCAGGCCCAGCTGGTGGGAGTAATTAAGTGGCAGATCAGAGCAGGAGTGCAGAGCCTGCTTAGATCTGAGTCAGAGTCCTGGTTGGTGGTTCTTTGGGGAGGAGGAGCATTGGTTTGGCAGAGTTTGCTGTGTAGAAATAGCACTGAAAACAACAGCACAGACCCTCAAGCTTGGGACAAAGTACTCTCTACTCTATAAGCAGCTGTACTCCGACAAAAAGCTTAAGGGTCAAGTAGTTGGCTGGGAACATGGCCAGGCAGTGAAAACAGACTCAAATTCAGACTCAGACTTTGGAATCTTTCTTTGGTGACAAAGAAGACCAAACCATACAGCCAGAAGAAGTCAACAAAGTCAAACAGCCTATACCAAAAGCCTCCGAGAAAAACATGAACTAGTCTCAGGCCATGGAAGAGCTCAAAAAGGATTTGGAAAAGCAAGTTAGAGAAGTAGAGGAAAAATTGGGAAGAGAAATGAGAAGGATGTGAGAAAACCATGAAAAACAAGTCAACAACTTGCTGAAGGAGACCCCAAAAAATACTGAAGAAAAAAACACCTTAAAAATAGACTAAGTCGAATGGCAAAAGATCTCCAAAAAGCCAATGAGGAGAAGAATGCCTTGAAAGGCAGTTAGCCAAATGGAAAAGGAGGTCCAAAAGACCACTGAAGAAAATACTACCCTAAAAATTAGACTGGAGCAAGTGGAAGCTAGTGACTTGATGAGAAATCAAGATATTATCAAACAGAACCAAAGGAATGAAAAAAATGGAAGACAATGTGAAATATCTCATTGGAAAAACCACTGACCTGGAAAATAGATCCAGGAGAGATAATTTAAAAAATTATTGGGCTACCTGAAAGCCATGATCAAAAAAGAGCCTAGATATCATCTTTCAAGAAATTATCAAGGAGAACTGCCCTGATATTCTAGAGCCAGAGGGGAAAATGGAAATTGAAAGAATCCAATAATCGCCTCCCGGAAAAGATCCCAAAAAGAAAACTCCTAGGTATATTGTCACCAAATTCCAGAGCTCCCAGATGAAGGAGAAAATACTGCAAGCAGCCAGAAAGAAACAATTTGAGTATTGGGGAAACACAATCAGGATAACACAAGATCTTCCGGTTTCTACATTAAGAGATCAAAGGGCTTGCAATATGATATTCCAGAGGTCAATGGAGCTAGGATTAAAACCAAGAATCACCTACCCAGCAAAACTGAGTATCATGCTCCAAGGCAAAATATGGATTTTCAGTAAAATAGAGGACTTGCAAGTTTTCTCAGTGAAAAGACCAGAGCTCAACAGAAAATTTGACTTTCAAATACAAGAATCAAGAGAAGTACGAAAAGCTAAACAAGAAAGAGAAATCATAAGGGACTTACTAAAGTTGAACTGTTTTGTTTACATTCCTACATGGAAGGATGATGTCTATAATTCATGAGATCTCCGTATTAGGGTGGCTGAAGGGAATATACATATTTATATATATATATATATATACATATATATATATATATACATATGTATGTATGTATGTATATGTATATAGACAGAAGGCACAGGGTGAGTTGTATATGAAGAGATGATATCTAAAAAAGTAAAATCAAATTAAGAGATGAGAGAGGAATACATTGAGAGAGGGAGAAAGGGAGAGATAGAATGGGGTAAATTAGCTCACATAAAAGTGGAAAGAAAAAGCAGTTCATTGGAAGGGAAGAGGGGGCAGGTGAAAGGGAATGAGTGGATCTTGCTCTCATCAGATTTGACCTGAGGAGAGAATAACATACACACTCAATGGGTATCTTACCCCACAGGAAAGAAGGTGGAAGGAGATAAAAAGGGAGGACTATAGAAGGGAGGGCAGATAGGGAGATGAGGTAATCAAAAGCAAACACTTTCAAAAAAGGACAGTGTCAAGGGAGAAAATTGAATAAAGGGGGATAGGATAGGAAGGAGCAAAATATAGTTAGTCTTTCACATGGGTATTGTGGAAGGGTTTTGCATAATGATACACATGTGGCCTATGTTGAATTGCTTGCCTTCTTAGGGAGAGTGGGTGGGGAGGGAAGAGGGGAGAGATTTTGGAACTCAAAGTTTTAAAAGCAGATGTTCAAAAAAAAGTTTTTACATGCAACTAGGAAATAAGATATACAGGCAATGGGGCACAGAAATCTATCTTTCTCTACAAGAAAGTAAGGGAAAAGGGGATGGGGGGGAGTGGGGTGACAGAAGGAAAGGCTGACTGCGGAATGGGGCAATCAGAATACATGCCCTCTTGAAGTGCAGGGAAGGGTAGAAATGGGGAGAAAATTTGCAATTCAAACTCATGGAAATCAATGCTGAAAACTAAAAATATTAAATAAATAAATAATAATTTTAAAAAAAAGAAAAGAGAGATTCTTTACCAACTAGCACCAATACCATTCATATATGTTATAGCAAATGGAGAAATTTTGAATACTGTGGGTAAATCACTTACCTTGGCAGTATACTTTCCAGGCATGTACACATTGATAATGAGGTTGATGCATACATTATTAGAGCTAGCTCAGTGTCTGGAAGGCTCCAAAGAAAGTGTGGGAGAGAAGAGGTATTAGACTGACTACCAGACTGAAGGTCTACAGAGCTGTGGTGCTGACCACATTGGTGTATGCCTGTGTACCAGCGCCATGCCAGGAAACTGAATCACTTCCATTTGAATTGTCTTAGGAAGATTCTGAAGATCACCTGGCAGGAGAAGGTACCAGACACTGAGGACCTTTCTCAAGCTGAACTGCCAAGCACTCAGAGTCTACTGCAGAGAGTGCCACTCTGACCAGCTGGCCACGTTGTTGGAATGCCAAAGATACTTTTGCCTGAAAGACTATTTTACAGAGAACTCACACAAGGCAAGCGCTGCATGGTCAGAAAAGCACTACAAGGACACTCTCAACATCTCTCCGAAGAACTTTGGAACTGATTGTTAGACATGGAGGACATTGTCGCAGGACCACCCAGCATGGCCTGTCCATATCAGAGAAGGTGCTGTGCTCTACAAGAATTGCAGTAGCTCAAGGGAAAAGCGAGATGTGCATCTTTAGAGATATCTCCATCCCAAAGGTTGACCTGGATTCTGTGCCTGACCTGTGGCAGAGCCTTCTGAGCTCGTGTTGGTCTGATTGGCCACAGTCAGACGCGCTGGACATTGCCCCTGATATAGTGATGTCATTTTGGTCCTCTTAGAGCACGCAGGACAACCACTGACCATCTTTCTCTACACTAACTGGCTTCCTCCCTTTTGTGAGCTGGGGAGGGAGAAAAGGAGGGAGAGGTTCCCCCATATTACGAAATCATGGTATGAGAAGATGGTCGACAGGAAAGACCTACAGAGAAGGGTCAGGATCCTAGAATTTCCAGCCAAATACTTGACCAAAAGGTGACGGGGCGAGTGGGCTGGAGTGGGTAGAAATAAGAAGACATAGTCGATGCCTCCATTTGCTTTGCTTAATTCCTCCTCTTGGCTTCAGAGAGAAGCAGCGGGGAACAACAAATGGACTTAGACTCAGGAACCCAGGTTCAGACGCTGCCTCTACCATGGACAAGCCTGGTTACCGCGGATTTCCCGTCTTGAGCCTAAGCTCCCTTATCTGTATGATGGGGCTTCCTTCAGTGTCCGCCTCACAGGGATTTTGGACCAATCAAATGAGGTAATGAGTGTAAAGCACCATTGGAAACACGGTCTCCTATTATTCTAAGGAAGGGGTCTATGGGGGCAGGGGAGAATAATTTAGAAATGGCAGTGACCTCCCCCACCCAAGGAAAATTAAAAGCACAAAACAACATTTCCCCCTCCCCAAGCCTCACTCCGAGAGAGCGCGTGCCTTCTGCAGCCTCCTGCCCAGTAGCCCCAACCCACCCCCAGACTCACCAGGAGGTTTTCCGGCTTGAGGTCTCGGTGGACAATCTTCTGCTCATGCATGTGCACCAATGCCTTGCACAGGTCTGTGATCATACAAGCAGCATCGTGCTCAGTGAATTTCACATTTTCAACAATGGCGTCAAAGAGGTCCCCGCCACGGACGTACTCCAGGATCAGGTAGATTTCGGTAGCAGTCTCATACACCTCATGCAGCTTCACGATGTTGGGGTGAGAGAGGCTGCGGGTGATGAGAATCTCGCTGTCCACGATGTCCTCCTTGCCCTTCAGCTTGGATTTATTGATGATCTTCATGGCATAATCCCGCTGGCTGTGCAGGTGCCTGCACTCCTTGACCACTGCGAAATTCCCATCCCCGATGACCTTGCCAACCTCGTAATGAGCTTCCACATCTGACTTGTTAATGTTGGCCAGTCTCGGTTTCTTACCCGCTGCTCGGCCTAGCTTGGGCTCCTCTGCGGTCATCTTCACCTCCTTGTCTGCCCTGCTCAAAGGCCCCTCTCCATGAGGCATCCACCTGCCTCCCTGGAGACAGCCTTTCTGATCCCTATCCTCCTTCTCCAGGTCAGGCCTTCTCAGGGCCCTCTCCACTGAGGCCTGGCATTCACGAAGCAGCCAGCCATTCTGCCTAGGTCTGGAGGTGCTCCTGGGGTTGCTCTTCGCACCCTCTGGGTTGGCCTGAGCTTCCATGCCTTCCCTCTTGCCTCTGGCAGCTGCTGGTGCCGGAGGTGGCCCAGGATGCTCGTGGACTTCCAAGTCCCTTCTCTCTTTCTTCTCCATCATTTTGTTAGGTCTTTCCAGCTCCAGGCTGGGTGTCCTAGGGCTGTTCCTCCAGCTCTCCCCTTTCCACCGGACTTCCTCCCCAGCAGGAGAATTCCCCCTCAGTGGTCCCCTGCAGCTCTTCATCCTCACCATCCTTTCTGTATTATACCTGGGGCCCTTCCCCAAGTCCAGCTCGCTGCTGCCCAGAGAGAGCTCTGCAAGCCTCTGCTGCTGCTGAGTGCTACGAAGGGCCCTCTCTTGTTTACACTTCTCACACCTGATGATCTCCCCAGAGCTCTTCTCCACCTGGCTGTCCCGGTGCTTCTCTCCATTGGAATGGACCTCCTCCTGTCCAGCCTTCCTGTCTGGCTTTCCATGCTGCTCAGGGACCCGCTTCTTTTGGGTCCGCAGCCTCTCCTCAGGGCCCAGCTGAATCTGAGCTTTCCCTTCGGGCTTGGTGCCCACCTTGGGGAAGGAGGCCTGGCTCTGGCTCTTGGCAACCCCCACCTCCCCGAGGTGTTGCTCAGCCTTCAAGGCCTTGTTGTAAAGCCGGCTTTTCAGCCGTGGTGACGGCGCCCAGCTGTGTGGAGTCAGTGTGAGGGCCCGGGGCTTGGCAGTGGATAGTTCTTCCATGGCCGTCTGAATGCTCTTCAGCGTCAAGGGCTCTCTTCCCATGGCAATAAAGGCATCTCCTTCTCGGAAGAAATCTGACACACTCTTGACTTCCTTGCCTTTCAGGTTGTACAGCTTCCTTACCCGGTCATTCTTCCAGCGAGGGAAGCCCAAGGCTTCTGAGATGTCTGCCACCAGCTGCTCCAAGGTCTGCACTGACCTCCTATTCAG
This sequence comes from Phalanger gymnotis, assembly GCA_028646595.1. Classification (NCBI taxonomy): domain Eukaryota; kingdom Metazoa; phylum Chordata; class Mammalia; order Diprotodontia; family Phalangeridae; genus Phalanger; species Phalanger gymnotis. The sequence continues at coordinate 376,531,114 of CM053624.1, read as the reverse complement.
CAGCAGGGTGATTTTCCTGAGGGGGTGTCCCCCCGGCTTCACCACGGTCACCACCCTGGGCTTCGTGGAACTGTTCTCTGCATGGGCAGGATGGAAGCCACTCTGGGGGCTGAACAAGGGACACACAGACCTCTGGGGCCCCACGAGTGGTCTTCCACAGTCACCCCCTCGAACAACGGGTGCACATGATCCCTGTAGCCGTCTCTCTGTTATTCTTGAGCTCAAGTACTTTAAAGAATGGTCAAGGCCGCCTCGGTGACCTGAAACAAAGGAAAGGAAAGAAGGTTGTCATTCAAGGCTTATTCCAAAAACTATTCTTGTTTTCGGCAGCGGCAAGAGGACACATCTTCTACTCCTGTCCTCTCTGTAGCAGCTACACTTTGGAAGCCTAAGACTTTAGGGGCAGCTGTGTGGAGGAAGAAGGGTCAGCATTGAGATCGAATCCCCAGGTTCCTCAAATCCCCAGTTCCTACCGCCAGAGCTCACTCAGCCTCACGGAGGTTCCTCTGGTCATCACATGGAGTATCTGGACAGACTCTGTTTTCAAGGGTCCTCCCTTCATAAGATCTACACCTATGAGAACATCGCCAACAAAGAGGTCTGCTCAACATGCCTGAAGACTCTAACGCCAATGGCAACATGCGGGCCCACTCTGGAGCTTTGGGGTATTGCCCAAGCCCATTGTCAGCACCCTGTGAGAGAGAAACACTGCTCCTCTTGACTTTTCATTTAGAGTGCCAAGGAGACCCCTGACCTCAGCTTCAAGGACTCTTCATTAGAATGAGGCTGGACCACCAGGGTCACCACATTGTTTGTCATCATTATCATCTTCACCATCATCATTGCTACCATTGATAGAGCACTTCAGGATTTGCGAAGCCCTTTACAATACTATCTTGTGGGTGTGGCCTGCATCTTAAGCATTCTCAAATGATTTCTAGTGACTTTTTTAGTTATATAAATAGAAGTATTTGGGAGGAGGAAAAGCTACTACAGAAAAATTGGGAGTAAAATAGATGCCTCGGAATGGCTGAACAAACCATGGCTGTGATGAACGTAAGAGACTGAACCATCATAATCAACAAATATGAGGAATTTGAAGAAACATGGGGCGACCATGGCTGTGAAGGCAGAGGATCACAGAGACTTTGGAAAGTTTCCCTAGATAAGAAATAATCTTTGGCTGGCCAGTTAGGCAACATTTTGAATGGGGCTGGATGATTGGCAGGCTCTATAAAGGATTCAGTTTATCCTTGAAGCAAGAGACTTTCACCCAGATTTGGGGAAGGCAGAGAAAGGAGATAGAGAGGAGAGACCCAGGCAGAGAAGCACCAGAACCAACAAGCTCATGACAGGTAAGAACAGAGTGCTAGGAGAAGTGGCTGCAGTAATAGTCACAGTCATGGTAATAATTACTAATAATAATAACCACATTTAAATGGCACTTTAAGGTTTGCAAAGAGCTTCTCAAATAGCAGATCATTTGATCTTCCCAACAACCCTGGAGGTAGGTGTTATTACTCTGATACCCATTTTACAACTCATGAAACTGAGACACAAAGGTTGACTCATCCAGCATCCCAGAGCTAGCACGTGAATGGGACAATATTTGAACTCAGCTCTTCCTGACTCCAAACCCAGCCATCTTATCCACTGTGCTACCTGACTGAAGAGCAGCGGAAAGTTGTTTAAGGTTGCCGAAAGGACTTCCAGTCACTGGTTTATCTTGCTCCATTTCCTCAGAGCACAGAAGTGACTCTGGCCACAAGCCTCATCCAGCCTAGGCCTCATTTAAATGTTGTTCTGGGCTTCTTTATTACTAGATAACTAATAATAAATGTAAGGTCATTATTAATGATTTTGCCCAAGTCCTAACTAAAATCTCACCTTCTACAGGAAGCCTTCCCAGCCCCTCTTAATTCTAGTACCTTTCCTATGTTCATTATTTCCAATTTATCCTGTATAGAGCTTGCTTCATCTATATTTGCATGTTGTCTCCCCCATTAGATGGTGAGCTCCTTGTGGGCACAGAGTATCTTTTGCTTCTTTTTATATCCCTGGCACTTAGCACAAGGCCCAGTTCATAGTAGGTACTTAATAAATGCTTATTATTTGATCAACTTAAGCTTATAGGTTGTGTGGTTGAAAACAAAGAAAGGAAACTAACTTAGGGAAGAAATTTTCCTGATATTGCTTCATTGCAAGCACTGAGCTGATTAAGGAAAGTTTCTGAAATGCTGATGACTTCTGAGAATGTTGCAGTACTCATCTTGCCTAGACCACCTTTGAACCCAGGGAGAGAAACTTTTCAAAGAGATGAGTCAGTAACAGAGTGACAAGTGAGAGACGTGTGTTCATCCCTGGATGTTCTGTTTGTAGCCTGGTATCACACACCTCCACCTCACAGGCGTCTCCAAACTCATGCAGAGTGGAGAAGACGGAACCAAAAGGACGGCAGACACAGGGTCACCAGGGATGAGTGCTGCAACAACTCCAAGAAGCCACCCAGCTCTGGAGAATTCTCCAAGACACTCTGAATCCTCAGGAACTGATGGAGAAGCCTCTTCTCCTCTCATAGAGTGAGGAGTGCAGATTTGGAAGGCATCGAACCTGGCTGCAGGGGCAAGGAGGTGTGGCAGGCTTTGCTTTGGGGAGTGATTTGGTCTGATGTTAGGGAAGGAGGCAGGAAAAGCAGAAGTGACTAGAGTGTCAAAACAAACAACCCAAGCTGTGGCTGTGACCCCAACACCAACCATCCTCAGATGGGTAACAAGATGCATCCAGCATGGTTGAAAGAATGCTTGGCCATAAGAACACTTGAAATTCATCCAGTCCAACCCTTGCATTTGACATAGAGGCCCTGAGAGAAAGGAAGGGACTCATTCAAGGTCATCCAGCTAGAAAATGGCAAAGCCATGGCCAGGACCCAAGGCTCCCAGATTCCCAGTCCCCTGTAACAGCCCCACCTATTCAAGGTTAGGCAGAAGCTGTTTAGATGATGTGTCCTTATAGACACTGACACCTACTCAAGCAGTAACTGAGCCTTGCTATGACAAGCATAGTGCCTGGAAACAGAAGACAAGACTGTCGGGTGCAAGTGACTCACAGAGACTGGGTGGCCCCAAAACAAGCTCCATTTCAGTTATAGCTCCCCCCCTCTCCTGTCACCCAGCTGGCAGTATGGCTTAGGGACTGAACGCCTGCCTGAAGATCAGAAGCGACAAGTGACAGCAACCCTGTGTCACACATTCTCACTGCCAAGGCTTCGGGTTCATACCAGGCAGTCACGACAGAATTCTGAGCCCAGCTCTGGGGAGCAGGGAGGGACTAGGCTCAGCTGTTCATTTACTAGAAAGAGACAGGACATGCTTTCCATTCACAGGAAAATAGTAAAAAGTAACTTAGACAAAAGATTTTTCAAAGTTACCAGTGAATGATGGACTCAGGATACAAAATGAGGCATGGATATTTTGGACATCGGCAATATGGAAATCCATTTTACTAGACTGTACATATTTGTTATGAAGGTTTGTTTCTCTATTTTTTTCTCTTGGGCCAGAGAATGTCAGAGGGAAAGAAAACAGATTTTTATTCATTGAAAAAAATGAAATTGAATTTTTAAAAATTTCACCAAAGTTTAACCTAAGAGTTACTACAACATGCCTCATTGTGTTCACAGGACTCCACAGACATGTCAAGAGCTTGAAATAACAAAACAGAAGCCAGGAAAAGAAGAACAGGACATGTTGCTATAGAGTTTAAAGGTCTGCAAAGTCCTTTACAAACATGATCGTGTTCGATCTGCACAACAGCCCTGTGATATAGGCACCATTATTATCCCCATTTGACAGATGAGGAAACTGAGGTGGACATTATCATCATCGCCATTTCATAGATGAGCCATTGAGTGACTTGTTCATGGCCACAATGGCGGCAAGGATCAGGGGCACATTCAGACTGAGGCCTCTCCTGACTCCAGTCTGGCAATCTGTCCA